>CM067368.1:42961010-43141010 GCA_034401795.1 Chaetoderma sp. LZ-2023a | reverse complement strand
GGCATAGCTTGCCCTATCACTACCGCATGGCTTCCCGTCACCATGGCATAGCTTCTCTATCACCATGGTATGCTTTCCCCATCACCATGGCATGGTGGCTATCAAATATTAGATTCCGTCATGAATGGGTAGCAAGCTGAATAATGAACATTCACTTTCTGGACAATACTTTCTTTATAAATATAAAGATTCTTTATTTTTGGATGGGTATTATCTGATGCCATTTATGGTCAGGCAGCCAGGAGGGTGGCTTGCTGGCGTGCGCCTTAGAAGCATGATGGTTTCCGCATGATAACTATGGTACCGTTTATCAGATCACTTTGAAACTTCATATGATGATTTGACTAGGTCTGAGGAATAAAGCTATCGAAATCATGATGATCCAAAATCCAATATGGCTGCCAGTCGCCGGTGGCCATCTTGAAAATTGGTTTGCGGACGTTAATTCTCCATTTCCAGACGAACGCTATGCTATTGTTTGTTGGATCACGTTGAAACTTCATATGATGATTAGACTATGTCTGCAGAAGGAACAATATGGCCACCCATCGGCCGCCACCAGTGGCCATTTTGAATATTGGTTTGCGAACAATAATGCAATTTCCAGACAATGGCCTCTCTACCATTTATCGGATCATATTGAAGCTTCATAGGATGACTGGACTTAGTCTGAGAAAGAAACCTATCAAAATTAACGGTGATTGGAAATCGCATATTACCACCATGGCTGATGGCTGTCTTGAAAATTGGCTTGCGGATGGTAACTTCATTTCTGGAGGATAATTCTGCTACTATTTATCGGATCGCCTTGAAATTTCATAGGATAACTGTATAGGATCTGCTGAAGGAACCTATCGAAATTGATATTGATCAGAATCTCAGAAATCCAATATGGCCACGGGTGGCCATCTTGAAAGTTGGTTTGTGCCATTTCTGGATGATAACTCTGCTACTGTTTACTAGATTCCTTTGAAACTTCTTCAAAGGGTACCTGGACTAGGTATGAGTATGAAACCTATCGAAATCAACGATAATCCAAAATCGAATATGGCTGCCAACTATAAGCAGCCATCTTGAAAATTGATTTGTGAATGATATCTCCGCTACTGTTTATCGCTTCACGATAAACTGTCATATGATAGCAACAATGGCCTTCAATCAAATTACATCCAAAATATTCGAAGAAGCTATCTTACATCATGTCCAAAGTCGTACTAGCTAACATGTTTCTGTTTTTGTTTTGGCTCCTGTACCTCTTGTTTTTACCAGGCACAAGTGGTATTGGCAGTGCAGAAAGTCAAGACGTTACAAGTTCACAAAGCAGTTCAGAACAGATCGGGGATAGTTATGATAGCTCAGATACAGGCATGTCTTCATCTATGCGTGCTAGCAAACGGAGACGGAAAGCACCGATGATGTTTGATGACGACCAGGCTGCTGAGCCATCATCGCCCATCACACAAGGCTGGGTGCGGCCTGCTCTTAAGTATGAGTCAACTTTTCCTTTAAACAACTTCTCAAGAACCACTAGGCTGATTTCAATTATATTTGGCAGCAACCATCCTTAGGGCATAGGGATCCAAGTTTGTTCAAATCTTGGATTTTGGCCGATTTTAGGAAAACATCTTTAAAAATCGCCGAAACCGCTTGGGGAATCGATTCAAAACTCATGAAGCATCATCTAGGTAAAGAGGTAAGCCAAGTTTGTTCAAGAAGACTTGATGGACCAAATGTTTCGGCGGCCATCTTGGATGACCTAATTTTCCAAAATACGACTTCTCCGCTGGCCCGCTGAAGGGATCGGGCCAGAATTTGGGAGATAAGATTAGGGACTACGGGCCATTAAAGTTTGTTCAAGGGAAGTTGATCCATCAAAAAACAAGGCCGCCGTGGGCCAATAAAAATGTAGCACGTTTGGTGACCATATTGGATTTTTTTTATTTGATGGATTTTGAGGCCAAAATTGGTTGGTTATATATGTATTTGGGTATTCTGAGCTCAAATTTGCCATTTTCGAAATTGTCCAATAAACGGTTTGGTGGCCATCTTGGATCATTTTCCTGCCATAAGGCGGCCATACTAAAGCAATGGGAAATTTCGTATGTTTTCTTCTCGAGAACTACTATGCTTATTTCAATTATAGACAGGAAGCATCCTTAGTGTAGAGATTCAAATTTGTGTAAACGAAGCCGATCGGCCAATTGGGCCATCAGCCATCTTGGATTTTGGCCGATTTAAAAAATCTCCGAAACCGTTTTGAGGGATCGATTCATAACTCATGAAATATCATCTGGGGCAAGAGCTGAACCAAATTTGTTCAAGAGAACTTGATTGAACAAACGGTTCGGTTGCCATCTTGGATGACCTATTTTTTCCGAAAACAACTCCAGAACCGCTGACGTGATCGGGCCTACGTTTGGGAGATATGATTATGGAATAAGGGCCATTAAAGTTTGTTCAAGGGAAGTTGATCTGTAAGATAACATGGCCGCCATGGGCCAATCAAAATATGGCGTGTTTGGTGGCCATATTGGATTTCAAAAATTTGCAATTTTCGAAACTGTCGGATAAACAGTTTGCTGACCATCTTGGATAGTTTTCCCACAAATAGCTCCCATACTAAAGCAATGGGAAATTTTAAATGTCTTCTCGAGAACTACTGGGCCGATTTCAATTATCTTTGGCAGGAAATATCCTTACGGCATCGAGATTTAACTTTGTTCAAAGGGAGCCGATCGGCCAATTTGGCTGGCGGCCATCATGGATTTTGTTTGATTTTTAGAAATGTCTTTAAAAGTCTTCGCCGAAACTGTTTGTGCGATTGATTCAAAACTTATAAAATATCATTTAGGGCATGAGCTAAACCAAGTTTGTTCAAGGGAACTTGATTTGCCAAATGGTTTGGTTTTCATGAAAGCAACTTCGTCTCCAGAGCCACTGAACGGATTGGGCCGAAATTTGGGAGATACGATATTGATGACTAAGGGCCATTAAAGTTTGTTCGAGAGAAGTTGATACATAAAGAAACATGGCCTCTGTTTTCTTGTTACAAGTTTGCTTAACTCATTAGAGTTCTAATTATTGTTAATGACCATTCTAGTTGAAATGGCTATGATCCATGTGAGGGATACAGGCCCCTTAGGCCTCTTTTTCATTCAGGAACTTAGATTCTAACCTGGAGAATGGTAATGCTTTAACCCTTTAGCGCTCAAGACGGCTTCTACACAGGTCTTGAGAAATGTCCGTTTGCTGACCAACAGAAGACCTTTTTTAAAAATTAACCACTAGAATAACTGGCTCGATAACCGAGCCAGGCGTTCCAGTGTTAAATTTTCAAAAATAGTCTTCTCTTGGTTTGCAAATGGATATTTTCTCTATGAGAAAATTTTAATGTTCTTGAACAAATTCGAAGGTTACAGGGTTTATTGTTAAGTCAGCTATGACCAGCCTCTGCAGTGGTCTTGAGGAATGTGCATTTGTGGGCCAAGAAAAGACTATTCTTGAAAGGTTATTGATACATTCCAGTGGTAAATTTAAAATAATAGTTTTCTCTTGACTGGTAAACGGACATTCACTTAGCACATATTACAATTTCTTAAGAAATCTAGGCCTTTAACCCGTCAATGGTCATGCGGGCCAATAGAAGACTATTTTTGAAAGGTTACCACTGGAATCACTGGCTAGTATATCTTGACATAGGATACTTTCTTATCAACTTAGTCCAGTGAACATAATAGAGAAATCCATTTCTAGCAATGCCCTTCCCATATCTAGCTAAGCTCCATCCATTTTATGTATATTGGAATCGATTTTAATACTGACCCTTGAAGTACCAGAATCTCAATTTCAAGGTAACTGCAGGTAAGCTGTTGAATATTCTGAAACTAATTTGGCTGAGAGCTGTTGCTGCCTATGGCACTATTGGCATTTAGACTTTGTGCTGGGCTTGTGTCATTTTGATTGTGACATCAGCTAATAATTTGAGTATGAAGTCAGATAATTGAGTAACAGATTGGATCCCTCATTTGCCCTTTAAACATTTATTTCCTTCAAATGGAGAAACTGGGACTTAAAAATCCTAATTAAAATCTTTATTTTTTTGTTTTTGAGTGTCAGTCTATTATGTGTCTATTTGTTTATGATCTGATCACCTGCTGTGTTTCAGTTTGTTGTATAAAGTTTCACGATATCGTGGATTGAATCCAGCAAAACGTGATTATGATGCAGCGTCTTGGTTTCTTTATCCAGGTGAGCTTTTACCCTTCCCTGATATTTTTGTATGCCTACACTAAGCAAATTTTCTCCCTCATCCCTTTCTACCAAAATTATCTTATTGAGTTGAAATTTGACAGGAGAAAAAAACCCAAAGTCGATAGAATCTCAGTAGCTGCAGGTGAAGCCATGAGGTCAAGGTTACAGGTGTCAAAGGTTACAGTATAATCTTTGTTAATATTTTACATTACGTTTTTGCGTTAAACAAAAGTTATTGCCTTATAATGCCTGATCCAATTGGAACCAAACTTGGGTATATGGTGATATACATCAAAAGGAAGCAGCCCGCCCATAGAGAGGTCAAGGTTATGGGGTCAAAGGTCATGGTGTAATCTTTGTGAATATTTTACGTTAAGTTTTTGCGTTGAACAAAAGTTATCAGCTTATATCTCGGCAATGCCTAATCCAATTGGAACCAAACTTGGGTATGTGGTGATATGCATCAAAAGGAGGCAGCCCGCCGAAAGATAGGTCAGGAGGTCAAGGTTATTGGGGTCAAAGGTCATGGTGTAATCTTTGTTAATATTTTACTTTAAGTTTTTGCGTTAAACAAAAGTTATTGCCTTATATCTCAGCAATGCCTGATCCAATTGGAACCAAACATGGGTATATGGTGATATACATCAAAAGGAAGCAGCCCGCCTATAGAGAGGTCAAGCTTATGGGGTCAAAGGTCATGGTGTAATCTTTGTTAATATTTTACGTTGTTTTTGCGTTAAACAAAAGTTATCGGCTTATATCTCGGCAATGCCTAATCCAATTGGAACCAAACTTGGGTGTGTGGTGCTATGCATGAGAAGGAAGCAGCACACTGATACAGAGGTCAAGGTTATGGGTCAAAGATCATAGTAAATCTTTGTTAATATTTTGCGTAGAGCAAAACTTATCTGCTTATATCTAAGCAAGACCTGCTCCAATTGGAACCAAATTTTGGTACATGGTGTTATGCATCAAAAGGAAGCAGCATGCTGGTACAAAGGTCAAGGTTATGGGTCAAAGATCATGGTACAATCTTTGTTAATATTTTGTGTTACGTTTTTGCTTTAAACAAAAGTTATTGGCTTATATCTCGGCAATGCCTAATCCAATTGGATCCAAACTTGGTATATGGTGATATGCATCAAAAGGAAGCAGCCCACCGATAGAGAGGTCACGGTTATGGTGGTTAAAGGTCATGGTGTAATCTTTGTTAATATTTTACGGTACGGTTTTGCGTTAAACAAAAGTTACTGCCTTATATCTCAGCAATGCCTAATCCAATTGGAACCAAGCTTTGGTGATATAAATCAAAAGGCAGCAGCACGCTGATACAGAGGTCAAGGTTATGGGTCACAGGTCATGGTACAATTTTGTGTAAAGTTTGTGTTAAGTTTTTGCGGTAAACAAAAGTTACCGGCTTATGTCTCAGCAATGCCTGATCCAATTGGAACCAAACTTTGGTACCTGGTAAGACGCATCAAAAGCAAGCGGCGCGCAAAAATTATCAGCTTATATCTCAGCAATGCCTAATCCAATTGGAACCAGGCTTTGGCACATGGTGATATACATCAAAAGGAAGCAGCATACTGATACAGCGGTCATGAGGTCACGGTTATGGGGGTCAATGGTCATTGCTTATATATCAGCAATGCTTAATCCAATTGAAACAAATCTTAGTTTTTTTCTGCAGTAAGTTTTTACATTAAGCAAATATTGATTAATATTTCAGGATTACTTAACCATATTTGCACCATACTCGGTGTCACTAGGTCAAAGGTCAAGGTCATTCTGGCATTGCTATTTGATATCTTTTTCAACGTCAGTTTTTTGCGTTTAGCAAATAATTTTATTTTTCAGAATTGCTTCATTCTATCACAACTAATTTGGACATTGAGTTCACATGGTGAAAGGTCAAGGTCACTGTGACAAACAGGAGACAGGCGAGACATTTAATTCCTTGGAATTCTTGTTTTTAAATTTATCACTGGAATGACTGGCTCGGTAAATGAGCCCATCATTACAGTGATACAGTTTCAAAAATAGTCTTCTTGGTCTGCAAACGGACGTTTTCTATGAGAAAATCGAAATTGTCTTGAAAATTTCAAATTTGAGGATTTAAAGTTTAAATCTAGTACAACTGCTTAATTTTACCCTTGTCAAGCCGACCAAAACAAGCCACTGCCTTGAAGATGTCCATTTGCATGCCAAGAGAAGGCTATATTTTTAATTATACTACTGAAATGACTGGCTCAGTATTTGAGCCCCATCATTCCAGGGGAAAATTTTGAAAAATAGCCTCCTGACATGCAAGTGGGCTTATTGCTATTAAAAGAATAATATTTTGCTACATTCCAGTGGATCCTGATGACGCTCCTGATTATTATGAAATTGTTACGAAGCCGATGGACTTTAGCATGATTCGCAAGAAACTAGAGGTAACCTAGCAGGGACAGACCTGGCTTTCACAAATTGCTAGCCAATAGATTAGCCAACTACCCGTTTTCTTAGCCAAATCTGAACTATTTTAGCAAATGTTTTCCAATGGCTACGATCTATGACCACCAGGTACCCATTTCAACCGAACGCTGCATACCAGATACAAGATTATGTTGAATATTTTGAAAGTAATTTGCCTGGAAGCTGTTGCTGCCTAAGGCAGCAACAGCTTCCGGTCAAATTACTTTCAAAATATTCAACAGCTGACCAATATGGGTGATATTTTTCTGAAATATTAGGATTTCAGGGTTTATTTGATTATAATAAAACATAATTTATAAGTACTAGTTACATAAATTATCTATTATAACTATATAAGTACTAGTTACATAAATTATTTATTTTTAAGATGTTTTTTCAAAGTTAATTTTACTAATATTCTACTTTGAAATTATGTATGGTGGGATTTTAATCATTAGCCAAATATTTAGCCAGTCCTGCATTCTATTAGCCAGATCTCAGTTTTACTAGCATTTGGCTAATGGGCGAATGGGTAGGTCGGTCCCTGCCTAAACATGAATAAAGAACTGTTTTTATTTTTCTTATCTCTGGAAGAATAAAGTGAAAAATAGGTGTCATTTTTGGCATGCTGGCGATGGTGTCAACATTACTGTTGTAGCATTTAGGAAATTGTCTTCTTATATTCACGGTTTGCTTAAAGATGGATTGCATGAAAGATCTAAAAGTAATGAAATTACCTGTCTAAACTGCTTTTAGTGGGTCAGTACTAGCACTTGATCTTTGATTATTATATATGCGAGAACTAAATGGCCAAAAAGATGCAAATTAGAAATTCCAAAAATACGAAATAGGGAAAAAACAAATCTGACCACACCATTTCATGCAATTACCACTGTGATTCATTGATGATCTAGAGTATGTGCACTATAGTGATATGTTGTGCTTACATGTCAGCAACTGATTTTCTTGATGTCCCTATAATTTCTGTGGTTTGTATATATGTTCCATGCTGAGTCTTGAAATTTTGAGCGCAGCAAGGATTGTAGAAGTTGCAGTGCTAGTATTTTGTCTGAAATTGCCAAAGTGTTCTAGACACATTTAACGTCGGTTCAAGTTCTTTCCAATAGGAATGTCTCAAAATAATTTCTCATGCGGAGAAACTGTAGTGCACACCAATGTTTCTAGAAAAATAGCAAATAATAACAAATATCAGTGAGCTGTCCATAATTTCTTTATAAAAATAATATGCTGTAACAATGCATGAAAAGCATTACATTACCAAAATAAAATTGAATTTCCAAAATTTATTTATATCAGGCATTAAACGAAATCTAGGATTTCTTTTTTCACGAGAGAGTTGATACTTACCTCCCTAATACTTTTGGATATTGCTAAATATTGGCTTTCACTCAATAAACACTCAGATTTAAAACAGTTAGGTGCCCCTACTGGGCAGGGAGTCAGAGCGTAGTCTGGCGGATGCCAGCCCCACCACCGCGCATGCGCAGACTAGCACTTCCTCTGACTAGATTATTGGCTGACACACATGCAACTATTAAGAGCCTGAAGACCGAGCCTCTGTGGGGTGGAGAGGCCGGGTCCGTATCTAGGGAGGTAAGTATCAACTCTCTCGTGAAAAAAGAAATCCTAGATTTCATTTATTTCACTTCAAGAGTATACTTACCTCCCTAATACTTTTGATATTGCCAGAATTCGAAAGTGAATCTGGCGGGAGGGAGGCGAGGTCAAAAGACCAGCTCATCCCTATACGCTTTTCTGCGTTTAAGGCACTTAAACTTCTGAAACTGTAAGAAAAAACAGTCAGGATTTGACTAACCATCGGATAACACCACCGATGTATGAGAGATGACCGAATGTCATATGCGCTCCCCCCCCCCTCCTTCCTGGGAGGAAGAGTCGACTGACCTCAATGTCCTATACGCTCTCTACGTACAAGTGCCATGTACTACAGGACAGAGACGAAAAAAGCTCCATTTTCGTAACTCTCAACAATGAACCACACAAATACACAAACCATCACCATATTAATAACGGGTAATCGTGACAATACAATCAACAACGGACAACACATGAACAAGACTGACCTTGTTGAAATGGCTGCTGACATCATCTTCCCCTTGGCAAAGACTGATGCAGGCCCAAAAAAGTGGGTGTTTCCATAAATTAATTGTGAAATATATAAGTAATGAGGAAAAACCTCCTCAAAAAATATAAACCGATTTATTTTTTCAAAACCGACAAGGCGAGAGGATTAGAGGTGTCACGGAGATAATGGTCTGTAAAACTTGACTCACAGTGCCACTGAGCCACCGACATAATATCATCCACAGGGACCCCATTAAATAGGGCCGTGGATGTCACTACGCCGCGGACACTGTGAGCCTTGGCCACGTCAACCTGCTTCCCGGTAGCGGATTTATGGCAAAACTGAATGCATTCCACAATCCACCCGGAAATGGTGTCCTTAGAAGCCCTCCCATGGGGTTCAATATATGACAACCATAACGCTGACTGGTCGGTGCGCCATGCCGCCGTACGTTGTTTGTACCGGCGCAGCGCCCGGACGGGACACCATGCTTTAGAATTAGGATCATATCTAGTTAAAGCAGGCAAAATAATAGGTTGACCTGGATATTTCAACGACTGATTTTTAGCCAAGAAATTAATCCTAGGTAGCAGCTTAAGGCCTTCCCCTGAAACCACAAAACGGTCATCCTCGGCTGATAAGGCATGAATTTCACTCCTACGCCTAGCCGAGGCCGCAGCAATTAAAAACACAGTCTTCAGTGTTAATAGTTTCATAGAAATGGAACTAAGTGGTTCAAAAGGCTTATCACCTAGTACTTGAAGCACTAGCGATAAACTCCAAGACGGAATCACAGGTGGATTCCTTGGTCTTAGATTGCCCATGCCTTTAATTAATACATTCAATGTATTTACTTCATCACTTCCCCTCTTAGCCAAGCAAGGAATAACAGACATTAATGCTGACTTATAACCAGCAATAGAGTTAGGCTTGAGGCTATAGGCATCATAGAGGTGACAGAGGAAATCAGCTACTACTTGAATAGATGAATCCATTGGATCAATACATCTTTTTGAGCACCATTCTGCAAATCTGTTGATTTTATAATTATATGCTCTGGAGGTTGACCCCCTCCTGGCTTTGGCCATAAACATGGCTGCTTGCTCAGAAAAGCCCTCCTTAATTCTAGATTCCTTGACAACATCCACGCAGTCAATCTGAACATTGACGGATTGTTGTGAAGGGCCTTGCCCTGGAAGATAATATCGTCCATCAGAGGCAGAGGAACCGGATTGCAGACCAGAAGGTCCAGCAGATCCGTATACCATGATCGGCTTGGCCAATCCGGGGCGATCAGAAGCACTTGGCATTCCTCTTGTCTGATTTTCTGAAGAATTTTTGGAATCAGGATTGCTGGAGGGAATGCGTATGCATACATTCTCCCCCAGCTGATAGCTAACGCATCTGTTGCGAAAGCGCTTGGATCCGGAATCGGAGAGACGTACGTCGTCATCTTCGCATTCTCCTTCGTTGCGAACAAATCGATGTTGGGTTTCCCCCAATGGTCGAACAGACGATCCGCCACACATTGATTTAGTTGCCATTCCGTGGGTAAAACACTCATCCTTCGGCTCAATGAGTCTGCTAGCAGGTTTAACCTTCCCGGAATATGAACTGCTTTCAAGGTAATCTGGTGATCCAGACACCAACAAAGCAGTTTCCATGTCATCATACAGAGACTGGGCGACTTCGTTCCGCCCTGGCGGTTTATGTAAGTCACAACTGTTGAGTTGTCTGAACGAATAAGAACAATCTTGCCCTGAACTTTCTGTAAGAAATGTTCCAGGCCCAGGACTACTGCTCTTAGCTCCAGTAGATTTATATGTTCCTTTGACTGTTCCAGATTCCAAAGCCCTGATATCGTGGATTCTTCCAGGCAAGCTCCCCAGCCCTCCATCGATGCATCTGTATACACAGTCACCTGAGGGTGGGGAGGGGTTAGCAAAACCCCCGGCAAGAGATTCTCTGTATTCAACCACCATTGCAGGTGGTGAATCAGAGGCGCCAACACTGACACATTCGAGTCCAGCGAACCTGTACTCTGGGTCCATTGTGTCATGAGAAACAACTGGATCGGCCGCCTGCGTAAGGCGGCCTGAGGAATGACTGGTTCCAACGAAACCATCAACCCCAGCATTCTCAAGTAAACCCGTGCCAGGACATGACGACTGTCGCACACTGACTGAATCAACGAGATGAGTTTTTGAACTCTCTCCTGAGTAGGATAAACATATCCTGTCTCTAGATCGAAGAACATCCCCAGGTAAACAAACTTCTGGGATGGAGTCAGCTCTGATTTTGGGAAATTGATTATCCAGCCCAAGTCTGTGAGAATTTTCAAAACAATCTCCAGATTGGCGGACAAACTTTCCCGGGTGTGCGCTTTCAACAGCCAGTCGTCTATGTACGTGTGGACTGCTATGCTTCTCCTGCGGAGGTATGCTGTGATCGCAAGAACCACACGGGTGAAAACCCGAGGAGCCGTGGAAATTCCGAAGGGCAACACCCTGAATTCCCACTGTCTGCCCTGGAATGCAAATCTCAGGAAGCGACAGAAACTCCCGTGGATGGGGATGTGGAAATAAGCGTCCTTCAAATCTATCGACGCCGTCCACATCCCCCTCTCCAACCCCGCCAACACCGAGCGCACCGTTTCCATCTTGAAACTGGGCGTCTCGATGAACTTGTTCAGTGGCTTGAGGTTGAGAATCGGTCTCCACCCTCCGGTGCGTTTTGTTACTAAGAACAGGGTTGAATAGAAGCCCGGACACCTTTGTGCCGGTTGAATAGCTCCTTTTTGTACGAGGGAATTTATCTCCTCCTCCTCGATACACAACCTTTGCTCTGGATCTCTCGGAACGGGAGTCCAGACTGGCACCAGAGACAGTCGCGACGGCGGGCCTGTCACCCACTCTGGATGATACCCGACGGAAAGCCATCGCAAGACTAAACGGTCCTGAGTTAACCGTTCCCACTCTTGCATGTGGCCGGCTAGCCGGCCTCCCACCGGCCCACCTAGGGACCGCGGTGGACACGAGGCATGCAAGAGCGGCACTGTCTCCGTCGCCATACACACCGGAGTGGTTCTTACCGCGGTAAGCGTCCTGTCAGGACCGATAACCACGCCCAGATCCTCGCGCGCCCCGCCCCGCCCCGCGCGCACCTCGGTGCGCGGGCGGCTGCCTGGCTGACGGCGCCTGAGGAACCTGCGCCCCCCTCGCTGCTGGCCGAATCGCACGCGGCCGAGGCCGACGCTGCGACGGTGGCTGGCCACTGACCTGGCCAGCACCACCTCGAGCCTGCAGGGGACGACACGCCGGGGCCGCGGCGCGAGCGTTAGCACGACGCAGCACATCAAACTGCTCGCGCAGCGCCCTCTGGTTATTCACCAGGGTGACCGTCTCTTGGAGGTGGCGACATCCCTCACCTCCAAAAAGACCAGGGCCCGTCATAGGCGTACGCAGTAGCCTATTGTACAGGTCCTGAGACGGGCACAGATTGTCCAGGGCAAACGTGCGTCTTGCCCTGACACTCCTGGTCACCGCCCGAGTCATACAGTCCAGCGCCAGGTTAATACCATCCTGGATGGTTCGCTGGACAGTGACCGGACTTGGCTGGCGCGATGCGGATGCCGTTACTACCCCCTGTAACAGCTGGGAGACGTGGGACAGAGCGGCAATCGAAGCCCTCCCACTCTCCTCCGCATCACGCAACGCGGTATTCGCCGAACGCAACGCGTCCGCGCACAGGACACCCGTGTCAGAACGGGAGCCTGGCCGCGCATCCTCACCCAAAGCCGCGCGGTCATCCACGCTGGGCTTGGGCACCACACCGTACCGCTGGTAATCCAGGGGCACGATGCGACAACGCCTGGCCACCTCGCGAGGGGCCTTCGCGAGACGTCCACTCGACTTAATGGACGACTCCGCCGCCTTGAACATGTCAACGACATGCTCCGCCAGCGGCAGAGAAGGCATAGCGTTAGCAGTCGGTTTCCCAGCTAACCACGGCGTGTGAACACGCGGGCTAGCCGACTGCTCCACGGGCAGATCAGGCCTAACGCTCACCAACCACTGGCAAGCGTCATACCAATCCTCCTCCGTGGCTAACTGCGAGCGCTCTACAAGACGGGGTCCTTCGTCTTCCTCCTGAGCGCAAGCAGTAGAGCTTGACGGCGGGTATGCTGATACACCTGGCAAGCCAGGGAAAACACGCGGGCCTGACAGCACCGGCATGAGAATATCACTGGTTTGACCAGGAGCAGGCACCGTGGCAGAGCGCGGGGTATATATCGTCTCACCACGGGCCCGGCCAGCACCAGCAACACCCTCGGCAAGCCGAGGTATGCGGTACCGCTGGCCATCAGCAGCGCCCTGGGCCACCACCTGAGCCGCGGACTTTACTCCAGGGTGAGTAAAACCGTGGAATAAGGCGCCTGTATTCCCCGCGAGGGGTGCACAAACGTCTTCATCCATGTCCACGTCGTCAGACGGCGACCCTAGCAGGTAATCCTCATTACCCTGGTCAGAAAGATTAGACCCCGGGTCAGCAAAGAGAGCTAACCCGGGCTGACCAGGAACGGTGCCATAGGAGGTACTGGCCACCGCGGCGTGCGGATACCCCTGGACTGATAAGCAGCCCGCGGGTTCCAGCGACAACCATCCACGGTCCCCTATCGGCGCGGCAATAAGCCTGCTGCCAGGGCCGTGGAACGCCCCCTCTAATGGGGCCACCTCTGAATCGTCGAACAACGGAAGCGGACTAAGGAAAATCGATCCAGAGGCGGGGATTACCTGCTCCGAAGCCGATGATGAGGACAGTAAAGGATTTGGTCCAGGAAGCATGCCACGAAGCAACCCTGGAACCAAATCCTTTACTGCCCTCTTCATCTCTCCCAACATCTCGGTCCGGAAGGCCTCCATATCCACCGCGGACGAGACCTTCCCCTTACCCTTCCTACTTACAACCTCTCGTTTCCGCTTCTTCTTCTTCTCCTCCTCTACCACCTTGTCCATCGCCTGTAAGCAGCACAAGAATTCGGACATTAACTCGCCCCCCCAGTGCTTACATATGTCACAATTAACCAATGGACCACAAGGGCTACATTGATAGCACAGATGCGGCCAGAACTTTTCAAGAATAAAACGACCACAGGACGCGCAACCCGGTCCCTGAAACAGGGCAAAGGACAAGGAGTATGAGCAACTAGTTAAGCTTAGAAACTCAATCCAACTCAAAGAGAAGGAAAATGATCATAAAGATCAATATACATCAGAAACCAGCATAGCGCTTAAATTGCTGATAAATACATAGCCAGGCTGATTATGACGTCATTAATCCCGTGACAGGAAAAATTCGATCCCAACAAAACATCCAAGTGCAAGGACGAATTGTATGCTGAATGGATAAGTCGACTACACAACCATCAGATACATATAGATAACTCTTTTCTGGCAAAAATGTTAATTATCTCCCTTTGTTTGTTTACAATAATTAACATCACCACATTATCAATAACTAGATACCTGACACTTTGTATAGACAAACCATCCAACGTGACGAACCGGAGAACTCCACCATCTGCACGCCTCTTAACTCTCTCCACCTCATGGGGAAGGAATTGGATCAAGAGGGCAAAGTGAGAAGACCTTTATACTGGGCCTCCAACTCACTGGACATATTTTTCATTTGGTTAGATAACCTAACAGTGTTAGTAGGAAATGGAACCATGGTGGAGAGAAAACTAACTCTCTGCTGCTGTGAAGTCACCACCTAGCGTCATACAGACCTGTGGACATAAACAGAAAGAGAAATTAGTCCTAGGTAGCACCGAGTTGACATAAACCAACTAACCAAGGCGCTTATCACGGTAAACGCGAGACCCGGAAACACAATACACCGGGAAGAAAACTCGCTAATTTTACTAGAAGTCACCTGATTTAAAGGTCCTAAGTCCTTCCGTGGCGAAGTGTATCCTCCCGCCATCCAAATCAGACACTAACACTCCAAAATAACACTAATAAAACAGTTTAAGAGTAGAAAAGCTTATGACTGAAAAAGACGTGTGTTCTCTTTGCCAATAATCTAGCAAAGAGGAAGTGCTAGTCTGCGCATGCGCGGTGGTGGGGCTGGCATCCGCCAGACTACGCTCTGACTCCCTGCCCAGTAGGGGCACCTAACTGTTTTAAATCTGAGTGTTTATTGAGTGAAAGCCAATATTTAGCAATATCCAAAAGTATTAGGGAGGTAAGTATACTCTTGAAGTGAAATGTCTCTAACCCTACTGGCTCTTGGTGTAGTGCTGCCGGGGCGCATGGCAGTTTGGCTCTGGCGCCTCAGTAACTACTTCCATTTTTATTTTTTTAAATGAAAATATTTTACACAGGACCACATCCCAGCTCCTGCCCCTCAAAACTAGGATCTATACATAATCTGCCACTACGCTGCTGCCTATTATTTACTGCCCCTCTTTGAGTAACAAGGTTTGAGTCATCAGTGTTTTGTCTAATACAGTTTACCACTCTAAGCATATTTAACTCTTGCAATGGTCATGCTGGCTGTCAATGGATTCTGCAAGGATCTTGAGAAATGCCCATTTGCTGACCAAGAGAAGACTCTGTGGTTCTGACTCGGTATAGGTCAGTCTGGTGGCTAGTCAGTCGGTTATGTCTATCTGTCAGTGGATTAGTCCTTCTGTGGGTGTCTCTATCTCTGTCTGTCTCTGTCAAATTGACATTTCTATCAAAGTTGCCTAAGTCGTAACAATAGCGTATCGCACTTGATAATTTACTACTGAAATGGCTTGCTCGTTAACAGAGGCAGTCTTTCCAGTAGTAAATTTTCAAAACGAATCTGGCCAGCAAATGGACATTTTCTATTGAAATTTTCTTAACCAATTTTGACCATTAATGTATAGGGTTGTTCTGAAGTATTTCCATGTATCAACATTGATTTATAAACAATAGTATTCGGCGTCTTTCCCTATTGCATTTACATTTGTCGACTAAGGCAGCAATGTCTTTCAATCCAATTATTGTCAAAATATTCAACAGAACATTTCTTACATCATGTTCAGAATTGTGCTAACTAACATTGTTGTGGTTTTTTGGGTTTACAAACATGTTAACTTATTTATGAGCTCCATTGTATATCTCTGGCTTAGATATGTCGTTAAAATTTGCTATGTTTATCTTTTCTTTAGGCTGATCATTACAGCAGCTTTGAAGATTTTCACTATGATATGCTGCTTGTGCGAGACAACTGTATCGAGTACAACCCAGAGGGGCATAAAGCACGTCGCGACTGTGAAGAGGTCTTCCTCTACTATCTGCATGAGTATTCGAAAGCCGTAGAGAAGTGGAATCGGGTGAGTTGTTTGAGCACCTGTTGTTGAATAGCGAACCCTGTTAGCGCAGGTTACTGGGCCAAGGCAGCCTGCTATTGGCTCAGTACTGGCCTAATAACATGCGTTATCAATGAATAGATGACTGGGCACATTTATTAACCCGTAATCCTCAAATTTGTTATTATAGAAGAATTCAAATTCCTCATAGGAAATTTACATTTGCAGACAAAGAGAACATTGGAAATTTTGTCATTGGAATTATCGAGCCAGGAATTCCAGTGGAAAACTTTCAAGAATCCTCTTCTCTTGGTCTGCAAATGAACTTTCCTCAAGACCACTGCAGAGGCTGGTTTTGGTTGACTTGAGTGTTAAAGGGTTATTTCTCAAATTTTTTAATGAAAAATTATATTGAGGAATGTCCATTTGCAAACAAAGAGGTTATTTTGGAAAATTTGTCACTGGAATGACTGTCCCGAGCCAGGCATTCCAGTGATAAGTTTTTAAAATAATGTTTTTCTTGTCCTGCAAATGGACATTCTTCAAGACCACTACAGAGACCAGTTTTGGCCGGATTAACAATTAGAGAGTTAAGCGGGTTCTAACCCGTTCACTGACAAATCCCTGAAAAAACATTCTTTATGAATATATACAACTTATAAAGTTGAAAACCCTTGAAATTAATTTGACTTGAAGCTGTTGCTGCCTAAGGCAGCAACAGCTTCCAATCAAATTAATTTCAAAATATTAAACATAAATTGTCCTGTATGGTATCATTGAAAATGAGATATGGAGAATTCTTGGTTGAAGAGTTTAAAGTACAGCTAGCGTGAAGCCAGTAGAATTTTGTCAGTGCTAGTACTATTTGTAAATTAACCAACTATTGGGCTAGTATCAATTTATATTCTAAACGTTGATGGATAATAAATACACAGTTATACACAAAACAATATCATACACCATAGGAAACTCTGGAAATTTTCAAAATAGGATTGCTGAAAGTGTATGGATTCTGCCCATGTCTGATGGAGTTATAATTCAATAAACATTATGTTGAACATTTAGAAACTAATTTGACTCGGAGCTGTTGCTGCCATATGCTATGTGTATGGTATTGTTTTGTGTGTAACAATAATTCAAAGTATTCAATATATTTACTGTATGGCTTTCCTATGGCTATATATCAAGAGCATATGATAAGTTTATCTGCTCTTTAGGCTGACCATAATAGCAGCTTTGAAGATTTTCCTTGAATTGGGATTCTGATAAATTAGGGTTCAAAGTGTATAAATTAATTCCAATACATCTACAAAGTGGATGGGCCTTAGGTAAAAATGGGTGAGACATAACTAGAAATTAATCCCTTTATTAATAATACAAGGCATATCAGTAAACAGGTGTATACTCCCCGAATGCATACTCTGCAGGGACACTATAAACTATGGTCCGGACAAAAATTCTCTGTAGTGTTCAGTGAACCATGAAAAGTAGGTCAAAAGCATGTTCAGTGCACCATGAAAAGTATGTCACGACTTCATATGCTACACACCCGCATATAATGCATCTATACACCAGTTTAGTTCCAGTATGCCAAAAACTCTTGAAACTATAGCCGGTAATAATATGTTCTCTAATGTTTAATGGGCCATGAAACGTAGGTCAAAGGTAGGACACGCTGACCTACTTTTTATACAATGTACACCTCCCTAAGATGCATCCATCAGTTTAATACCAGTGTACCAAAAATGCTTGAAGCTACAGCCCAGACAAAAATTGTCGGTAATATTCAATGAATCATAAAAAGTAGGTCATACTGACCTATTTTTGATCCACTGCTCACCTCATCCCTAAGATGCATCCACATATCAAGTTTAGTTCCTGTATAGTAAGAAACCTTTGAAACTAAAGCCCGGACAAAGATTTTCCGTAATATTCCGTGAAACATGAAAAGTAGGTCAAACATAGGTCATGCTGACATACTTTTCTCACACTGCACATCTTCTCCATAAGATGTATCCGCATACCAAGTTTCATGATCGTACATATAAAAGTCTTGAAACTGTGGCCCGGACAAGCTTGTAAGGGTGAATGGACGGACAATCAGCGAGTATCCTCCACAAAATTCAGATCGCATCACTCGTGTTTTCAGAATAGGCAAAACTGGTGTCTAATACAGGTACAAAGCGGGACATGGGCTCAGATTCTAGCTCAGGTTTATCAAATCCTATTATTTCTCATGCGTCTCATTAATATGCTGGTGTCTAAATGAGCTGTTGTCAGACAGCAATAATCAACACCAAAATATTCTACATGTAATCAGTGATTCTCATAAGGGTCCTTTTGAGGGTATATACCCCCAAAATTCAGCTTGGGACCCCCCAAAAATAATGGCAGTTGGTCCCATGGGACCTCTGAAAATCTTGTATGATTTTTAAATACTAAGTAGTTTTATAGGCTTTTGCATAAAAATACCTGCCAAGTCTAGCATGAGACATATATAATACATAGTTGTGAGTCCATGGTACCATCTAATTTTGGCATGGATAGGATAGCACTGCTTGGGGGCTCCAAATTTGAGTTTTGTGACCCCAAGACTTCAGCTTTCAAGACCCCCAGATTTCAGGGTGTGGGGTCCCTGGGAGCTCCAGAATTTAGGTGCCATGAGAAACACTGCATGTAATGACATCATATCACAACAATCATTCATGTGATGATGTCATTCCATTATTCTCATGATAAACAGAAGAAAATGGCTTTCTGTGTCAAAGTTTACTATTTAGAGATTCAAAAGTATACAAATAATATATTTTATTGTATCTAAGTTAGACAACAGCATCATTTGCTGCGCTTGACACTGTTCTATTTGCATTCCCCTTTCAAGAATTCTGGGATCTGCCCCCTAGGCCACCGTTTTTGTTTTCACCAATGTCACACTATGTGAGTGTGTTTTCTGGCTAACAGTTTTATCTTTATATAATTGTTGTATTTTAAGGCAAAGGTATCATCACCGACTTCAAAGAAGCCGAAACTTGACAGAAGTCCAGAAAAATCGTCATCATTTCCATGACGCCTGATGTTGGATTTTCATTAAGTTTTAAGTGATTTTACTGCGTGAACAATTGACTGAAGACTTTGTGGGAGTGTGGAGATGGTGAATTTAACCGTATTCATTCGTAATTCTTGCAGTGCTGGTTTTAATGCTGTTAATGATAAACCCTGCTGAATATATAATCCTTTAACCTCAAATCGGTCAAAAATGGCTTCTGCAGTAGTCTTGAGAAATGTTCATTTGCAGACCAAGAGAAGACAATTTTTGAAAATGTGCCACTGGAATGACTGGCTCGATGAACGAGCCAGTCATTCCAGTGGTAAATTTTCAAAAATAGTCTTCTCTTGGTTTGCAAGTGGACGTTTTCAGTGAGAAAATTTAAATTTTCATTAGCAAATTTGTGGGTTAAGGAGACCAATCTATTCCGTTAATGATCAAGATTGGTCAAGATAATCTAAATTGTTGTTTACTCAATGTCCATGTGCATACCACGCTTAGACGATTTTTGGAAATTTTACCACTGGGATACCTGGCTCGACTATCGAGGCAGTCGTTCCAGTGATAAATTTTCAAAAATAGTTTTCTTTGGCCTGGAGATGGACATTTCTCAAAACCACTGTAAAATTTATATTTGGTTCTCTTGCCCATTCAGGGGTTGATTAATAGTTGTTGCTTCCTTAAAGGAATACTCAATTCATCGTATAATAGTTATTCAGATGATAGAATTTGCCATTATATTTACACTCGAGCCATAACAAAAAGAGGGTATTGCATTCGTATCTGTCTGTCTGTCTGTTTGTGTAGAGGTGTGTCTGTCACTGTATCCTCTGTCTGTCCAGAGCTGTATTTAAAGAACTAATTGTCTGATTCTGCTCAAATTTGAACGCAAGATATTGCCACAAAAGAGGATTTTCAGACTGACCCGTATCAGAAGTGGATCATGTTCTGGATATATGGATATCTTCAAAACTGCTTGTCAGATTTGGTTCAAATTTTAACGCAAGCTGTCACCCTACACAAGGACTCCATAACTGTGGGCATAATCCTAAAAAATCCAGAAAATTTGGCATGATCCTAAAAATCCAGAAAATCTACAATGTGGCAAAGCAGGAGGACAAGTGTTTGAACTATCTGATTGCTCTTGTTTTAAGACTAATTATGCTATCAACGAAATTTATTCATTTCAACTTTCTCGCTGCTGTAAGCCACCAGAAAATAATTTTAAAAAACAAAGACGACTTACTGAATATTTTGAAAACAATTTGACTGAAAGTTGTTGGTGGCTTAACCACCAACAACTTACAGTCAAATTGTTTTCAAAATATTTAGCCGGTCCAGAGATACAACCGATGGAATGCGTTGTCTGCAATAACTCAGCTGTCAGATATAATATATATAATAATATATAGCTAATTGTTGGTGTAATTCACTATTGTATGTGAGCTGACATTGTTTAATTTTCAACACTCATTCATCCTGGTGCGATGTAGTTTGGCAATGTGGTGCAAATCAAGCCTGGGGTCAGTTACATTTAAATGTAACTAGTTACAGTTACATTGAACTATGTCAGTTACAGTTACATTGCACTAAGTCAGTTACAGTTACATTTGTTGAGCAATGTAAGTAGTTACATTTCAGTTACTTTGCATAATGTAGCTAAAGTTACCTTTCAGTTACATTAGTTACTTTGTCTGATAATTACTATGAAGCACTATGTGAACATCAATGTCATCATAAAAGGTGTAATGTAGTCAACCAATTTGAAATATATAGTAGAAACAAAATACCACTATAACCACTGATATAATATACTGACAGAACTGAATTAATTTCAGACATAAAATATAAAACCTGCTGAAAATTGTTCAATGGACTTGACTGAATTTTATTGCTGCCATATGCAATTAAAAAATTTCATTCAACTTGTTTCCAAAATAATAAGTTGTAAAAATGTGCATACATATTTCTTCCTCTAACCCTTCAACCATGCAAGCCAAATAACAAACATTAATTTTATTGTAAGAAATATTTGGTTAAATGTTTTGAAACTAATTTGACTGAAAGGATTGCTGTCATAGGTATCAACACATGTATAAGAGTAGCTATGCTGCAAATTGAGAAAATTTTAATAAATCTAGAAAAGTTTGAAATGTAACTGAAAAATAACTGAAATTTCAGTTACTTTTGCAATGTAACTGGTTACATTTCAGTTACTGTAGCTGAAAAAAATTCTTCAGTTACAAGTTACTTCAGTTTCATGAAAAATGTAACTAAGTTACAGTCAGTTACAAGTTACACTTACCCCAGCTCTGGTGCAAAGGTCACCAAACTGGTGAATATTTACACTGGCGTAAAACTAGGTTATATATAGTAATGGCTGTCTGTCTGTGCATGCGTCTACAGTGTGTCTTGTATCACAAGTATGTCAGCATGACCCAGTTTTCACAGTAAGCAAACATGGTGTTTGAATGCATTGTAGGCTAACAGTGTGTGGACCATTTTTCACAGTTCATTGAACATCAGAGCGAATTGTTATCCAGGCTATTAGTGTCCAGAGGTATAATGACTCTGCAAATGTAATGAGATTTTGTTGGTAAAAGTGTCACTGCTGTGATGATTACCTGGAGTTAAATGCTGTAATCTGTTTTTAGGCTACCCAAATTTTTAGCTAACACTCAAGCCGACCAAAAATGGTTTCTTGAGAAATGTCAATTTGCAGACACATATAAGACTATTTTTGAAAATTTACCGCTTAGATGACTGGCTCGATAACCAAGTAATCATTTCAGTTGTAAATTTCAAAAATAATCTCTTGGTCAGCAAATGGATGTTTTCTATGAGATTTAAAATATCTTGAAGAAATTTAAGGGTTGTATCTCCTGAAACATGTATGTATAGCAAGCATGTCACAGTTGCTGAATATTTACCACTATAATGAAAAAGACTTCGATTCCAGTGTTTCCAGTGTTAAATCTTTAAAAAGTGCTCTCCTCTTGACCTGCATGTGGACATTTTTTGTTGCGAATCAACAAATATCAAAGTTTTGACATTTCAAAAGCTGCCTTTGTCTCAACTATATCCATGGGTCCTAGCCACTCAGGAAATCAGGGAGAACCTCGAATATGAGTTTTGAATCAGTTCGAATTAAGAAAATACACCAAAAATCAGGGAAAACTTAGCGAATTTGACAGTAACAAAAGAGGCAGGTTCGCATTTTGCCAGTTTGTCGTATTAAACTTATTGTTTGCACAGGTTACAACTCTGTTGTATATATTATCAGTATCTTAGTTCCTTTGCTACAACCACCTCTTGACTTCTCAGCAACCTCGTTAAGGTGGAAATATTTCTCATGGAATTTTGGAAATTTCTCAGGGAAAACTCAGGGAATTTTGTATTGGTAAAATGCTGGGAACCCTGAAAGCGTGTCACATTTGTTCTTCAAGACCAGAACAAAAACTAGTCACCCTCTTGAGAAGTAATGGGTTAAAACCTTTAACACTCAAATTTGTTTAAGAAAATTTTTCTCATAGAAAATGTCCATTGGCAGACCAAGAGAAGACTATTTTTGAAAATTTACCACTGGAATGACTGGCTCGGTTTAACCGAGCCAGTCATTCCAGTGGTAAATTTTCAAAAATAGTCTTCACTTGGTCTGCAAATGGGCATTTGTCAAGACGACCACAGAAGCCGTTTTTGTCTGATATGAGTGTTAAAGGGTTAAAACACTGACTAGATCCTTTAGAGAACAATCTTAGACCTTAGCACTGTGATATCAAAATCTTTACTTTTCAAATTAAATTTAACTTCACGTTTCAACAAATTTGGTGGAAGATGGTGCCGTCGTAGACAGCTACATCTTCCACCAAAATTGTTGAAAAAGATACACCAGTTTTTGTGATATTGACACAGTAAAATGTAGAATATTGACATCAGTGTGGTACGGGTTAACTCTTTCACAGACAAATCCCAATATCAAACTCATTCCGTTGAATATTTTGAAATTAATTTGACTGGACACAATTGCCATCTGGTCTATGTATGTGTGTTACCCTCAAGGAGGATTTCTAGACTTTGTCCATGATCTTGATCCAGATCCGATCAGATTTTGGATCCATGTATATCTCGGAAACTGCTGGTCTGATTTGGCTCTAGTTTTATCTCAAAGAAAGCTTATGACTTTATACTAAGATTCCACAACTTTTCACGATATTGGTCATGATTTGAGGTACAAATCTGTAAATCCAAAATAAAAGTGACTAAAACGCAGTGATGAGGGTCTGAAATCTCTTATGGCTCTTTTAATTAATTTATTTATTTGTTTATATATTTTTTATTATCAAATTCATCTTCTTAATAGCCTCAAGCATCAGGTACCGGTAGTCTAAGATGTAATCGCTGACATTACTCTTCATGCTGTCGTAATAAGAATTACACATTTTTAATTAGCATCTAATACATGCTTTCTGTAGTATTTAATTTACTTTTTAATTTTAATAGTTTATTTATTCAAATCTCTCACATGTCATTTTGCCAATGAACTGTTCTTAAAGTTTGGACTACACCAATTATGGAAATCATGGGTGTAAGGTATAAAGTGAAGTTATCATAGGCATATTCTTTTTGTTTTTTATCTCTTCTAAGAAGAAAGTAGTTGACCAATGAAATTTTGATATATCTTCCAAGGAGGAAAAACGTGAATATGGATCCTTCAATGATCAAATTCATTAAAGAAAATCTTAATTTTTGCTTGTAAACGTTCATTTGCAGGCCAAAAGAAAGGTTTTTGAAATCTATAACGACTGCCATGGTTATCAGGCCGGTCATTCCAGTTGTAAGTTTTCAAAAATAGTCTGCTCTTGGCCTGCCAAACGACATTTCTCAAGACCACAACACTTAAATGGTTATGCGGCATCAAATATGGTCACTAAAGTCAGGTGGTCTTTCAGTGAAGGTCAGTTATTTTTATCATTTAAAGCTATCATAATGTGTTTTAGCTAGTGATGAAATATTCCCCCAATGAATAAGATTATTGTTTAATCCTTTAATGGTCAAGATGGCCAATGCCAGATTCTGCAATGGTCTTGAGAAGTGTCCATTTGAAGACCAAGCTGAGGCTATTCGTGACAATTTACCACTACAATGACTGCTCATCTGGCCAGTCATTCTAGTGGTACATTTTCACAAATATCCTCTTGGACTACTAATGAACATTTACTAAACAAAAATTTCTTTGATCAATCAATTTCAAGACAAGAAAACTGTCAAATATTTTGAAATTAATTTGACTGTAAGCCATTGCTGCCTAAGGCACCAATGGCTTCCAGTCAAATTAATTTCAAAATATTCAACAGAATAAGTTTTATATCGGAAAGAATATACTTTTGGAGGGTGTGTGTGTAATTTGTCTGTGAAATGGTTAATCTCTCACCTTTCTTTCTTGACTTGTTGTATGGTGCATACAGTGTGTGTCATGTACAGGTTTGGTTGTGGTTGAACCGAATATAATCACCAGAAGTGCTATCAGTTTGTCACATAATTCATCTTATAATGGAGATGATCTGAAAATTGGACTTCATATTTATATAATAAGCGAAGAATGTTAGTTTATATATATTTTCGCGCTAGACGAGAAATATTTGGGCATTTTCAGTGTGCGTGTGTGTGTGTGGGTGGGTGCGTGCGTGTGTGTGTTTCTCTGTGTTTGCCTACGTGTTTCCTAATAATTGTTAACCCTTGAAATACCAGTATTTCAATTTCATGGCAACTATACAGGAATTGTTGTTGAATATTTCTAAAACTAATTCGACTGGAACCTGTTGATGCAACAGATTCCAGTCAAATTGTTTTCAAAATATGCAACAGATCATTTGTTACATTATAAAGACTCTGTCTTTGTTGACCTGTATGGGTTAAGGTGTTAAAAATATAATAATAAACAATAAATCATAATTTTAATGCTTTAATGTGGTTGATTCCCTCCCCTTGTACATTGTTGTTGACGAATTCTGTACATACATGTATAAATGTATATAGGTCATTATTTTAACCATTGTAACCAATATTCATAAAAAGACACTTGAATCGTCATAAGACTGTATTCTCATGGCATACGTGTCCACTTCATCCTTCTGGAGAAGAAAGTTCTTTTCCTCAAATGTAATTGGTGAGTGAAAATAATTAGCCCTTCTCACGGGAAAGCTAGTCAAAACCGGCCTCTGCAATCGTCTTGAGGAATGTCCATTTGTAGGTCAAGAGAAGAAAGTTTTTTTAAATTTGCATCTAGAATTACTGGCTCAATAACCGATCCAGTCATTTTATTGGTAAATTTTCAAAAATAAACAAATTCTAGCCTGCAAATGGACATTCAATAAACAAATATTTTTATTTTCTTGACTTAATTTGTCCATTAAATGGTTACGTAATTAAATTTGAGAGGAAAGATGGAAGGACCAAATCAGCAAACCATGATATTTTACACCAAAAAAGTGCATTCCTGTCATAATATGGCAATGGGTAATTTGCTGTCAGTCCTCTATTCCTGTAATCATACATTTATTAGTTCAAATGCACCATATACCTGGCCTACAGAACAGCATTTTCTGTTTCTCCATTTGGCTGGCACTGATTGGTTAAGCATTCAGTAGGGTAGTACTTATATAAATCCAAATCTTAATAGATATATTCTAGTATAAGGTTTGTTAAGAACACTGTTCCTGATTTCACTCTTTATCGCTGAAGATTGGTCAAAGTAATACAACCTTACTCATTGACAATGTTCATTTTCAGATAATAACAAGAGTATATTTTAAATCTTCTCACTTGGTCTACAAATGAACAATAGATCTTTCCAAGTTTATCCATCTGTCATACTGAACTATGTAATGTGTAGGATGACATCATAATCATGACGTCATGAATGAGTCAAAATAGTCCATCTTTAGCGCTTAATGGTCTGACACGTATGAATTGTATGTCTTTACCATTTAATAAACATTCTGTTGAATATTTTGAAACGGCAACAGCGCCCAGTCAAATTAGTTTCACAATATTTAACAGCTTACCTGTATAGTTTTCTTGAAATTGATTGTCAGTTCAGGGATCGATCGATCACAACACGAGCGAGGTGTGGGCGGAGCTTAACTAGGGATGGGTGGGGCATACCTAAAACTGGAAAGGTCCATTCTTAAGATGCCTGCAAAAGCCATCTTTAGCTGACTTGACCATTGCCACTGTTCAAGCCAGCAACAACGTTTTCTTCAGTGGACTTGAGAAGTGTCCATTTGTAGACCAAGTGGGAACATTTTAACCGAAAAACTGAGCCAGTCATTACAGTGTTAAATTTTCAAAAATAACCGATCGGCTATAAAGGGACATTCATTAAATGGAAAAAAAAATTCCTTTTGACAATTATTGACAATTATCCCTTTAACCCTCAGATCTGTTCATGAAAATTTCAATTTTCTATTTCAATTTTCTCAAATAAAAGTGTGGTGTCTATGAAAATTAGATCAGCACAACTTACTTTTGACCTACCTTTCACTGTTGTGTATGAAAACAAGGCCAGCATGACCTACTTTTCACAGTTCACTGAACATCGCAGAAAATGTTCATCTTTGTTGTGGTTTCAAGAGGTTTTGGTATAACAACTAAACTTTGTGTGCGAATGCATTATACAGGGAAGGTGTGTTACATAGGAAAAGTAGATCAGTATTAACTATTTTTCACAGTTTACTGAACATGCTTTGACCTACTTTTTGTGATTCACTGAACATTAGAGAATGACTTTATCCAAGCTTTAGTTTCAAGAGTTTTTGTATACAAGAACTAAACTAAGGCCGTGTTCTCACTAGATAGTTACTCAGGAATAATACCGTACTTCAATATGGCCTTATTCCTGATTAAAGCTCTAGTGAGAATTTGGCCTTAGGGTATGGATGCATTATACAGTGAAGGTGCATTGCATATGAAAGTAGGTCACCATAACGTACTTTTCACGGTTCATTGAACATTAGAAAATTTTGTTCCCCAGTAGTTTCAAGGATCTTAGTGTATGGATGCATTATGCTCTGAAGGTATGTCACACAATTTAGCTGACCTCTGTAACACTTGTCATAAAACTATACTTGTATATTAATGGAAGGCAGTTGTGATCTACAGCAATTTCTGTACAATGCATTTGTTATTTTAAATGCACATTTCCTGAAGCAGCCTTTTACTGCTTCACTTTGTTGAAAATTTACCATTAGAATGACTGGATCACTAATCGAGCCAGTTATTCCGGTGATAAAGTTTTAATAAATAGTCTTCTCTTTGCCTGAAAATGGGCATTTCTCAAGACCATTGAATTCTTAACGAGTGAGATTTGAAAGGACGTGTTCAGAATTTCACTACTAACCATTCCCAGTATATTTACAGCAAGCCATGTCTGTTTTTTAGTATTTTCATAATTTAACCCTGTAATGATCACGATTTGTCAAGAAAGATTAAGATTTTGTCTTAATGAATGTCCATTTGCAAGCCAAGAGAAGACTATTTTTGAAAATTTACCACTTGAATTACTGGCTCGGTATAAATCAAGCCAGTCGTTCCAGTAGTAGATTTTCAAAAATAGTCTTCTTGACCTGCAAATGGACATTTCTCAAGACCACTGGAAAATGCATTTTTGGCCTTTTTAAGCATTATGACTGCTCTTATTTGTATCAGGGTATTGTTTCCTTGCCTAATATTTGGCCAATATTTTCTCACTAAATGATAAACATTACTATCTATGTTTTGTTTAAAGAAATAATACCCAGACACTTAACTTTTTAACACTCAACCTGGCCATAACTGCTTCTGTAATGGTCTTAAGAAATGTCCTTTTGCATACCAACATAAGACTATTTTTGAAAATTTACCACTCAGAATGATTGGCTCGATAACCGAGACAGTCATCCCAGTGGTAAGTTTTCAAAAATAGCTTTTTCTTGCTCTGCAAATGTACATTTTCAATGAGAGAATTGAGATTTTCTTGAACAAACTTGAGGGTTGATGGGTTAAAATCGATAGTTACTGAAACCAAGCATGTGTTGATATACAGAAGAGAAATTGTATCTGTGTATTACAAATGGTGTGTAAGCCTTCACATTTTACTTAAATCATTAGCATGGGTCAAAATCTTTGAAATTTTTATGTCATCAGTAGGATGACAACATAATCTAATGAGGTCATTCAAACTATATTTAGGTCATTCTCTAAATAAACAATAATAATTTCCAGTTTCCATTGTTTTCTTCTTTTTTCTCCATCGTTATTTCCAGGATTTGATATCATCACTGGATGAACTCACCTAAGAACATGCTTAACCTAAGTAATCTTTAGATACATGGATTTCAATCATAGGTTTGCAGATGCTGAAGTCACAGTATCTGATGTCATAATCAAATACTGGATGTCACATTTTAGCTGACTCGCAACCATAATGACATAGCTCCATCATTAGGGTAAAAAAGTCTGTCACGAAAGTGTATGACAATTTATGAACATTCGGTTGAATATTTACTAATAGGCCATAAGCAGCAATGGCTCCCAGTCAATTTAGTTTTCAAAATATTCAACCATTTCCCTGTATAGTTAGTTACCTTGAAATTTAGATACTTGGAATTCAGGTTTCAAAGTTTCAAATCGATTGCAACGAGCATAAAAGTGGGCGGAGCTAAAAATGAGCATGGTATAGATAGAAATGGATCCCTCTTAGTATGAAAGTAATTTGACTGGAAGCAGATTATATTTTTATTAAATGTTTTCTTTTTCTGTGTCTCGTATTCAATAACATGTCTTGCGAGCGTCTCCGTTATGAATCATTTACACCTGCGGCACTTGCAGCTCACTATGTAGCGATACGTGGCGTACACTGGATCAGAAGATGTGCATTTTAAGCGTACAGCTCTCATGACTGACACCCGGTCTCTGCAACATGTGCACCGGTAATTAAATGGCCGATATAGGACGGGAGAAAAAGTGACCAGAGGCTTAGTTTTCGACCTAGAGCAGTAACCTTCACATCGAGACAGAAGAACATTCTGAAAAATATAATTTATGTGTACAATTAGTCAACATGCCATGGCCAGAATGTAACCTTTTAGCCCCATTTAACCTCATGCCTATGGCAGCAACATTTCCCCTTAGTTTCAAAATCTTGCACTAATGTGTACTAAGTTGTAAATTCATCAAAAACACAGTTTGTACAAGTTTGTGACTAACTTCGATTTTGGTGATGGAGCGATGTCATTATGATTGTGACGTCAGCTAACATGTAATGTAATTGATTATGATGTTAGATACTTGAATGACAGATCGGTTCTCTCCATTTATTGAGTGTTTTTCTTATACCACGGGTAACATTCCATTCATGATTCAAGTTTGTTAAAGATCCCTCAAGAAGTACTTGAGTGATAAATTTGCCCATATTGGGAGTAACTTGGCTATTTAAATGCATTTATGACATTTTTAAACATCTGCATTTACACTAAGTATCCCCACGTTTTGAAAAAACATTGGGGATATTAAATGTGTCTATACGTCCATCCATTACGCTATTTCCTCCCAAACCATTGGCTGAAATTCAACCAAATTCGGTATGTGCATTACCCATACGATCACGTTTTCCAAGTCAACATGTAGATTCGAGTCCACCCTGGCGGTCAGGGAGTGTGGTCAACTGTTCAAATATCCTCAAAACTCCATCGGTCTATCTCTTCCCAAACCATTGCGTGGAAATCAACTAAATTTGCTATGTGGGTTACCCATATAATTACATTTAAATTTGACTCAACCCCCATGGCGGTCAGTGGGAGCGGTCCAAATGTCAAATATTCTAGAAACTTCATGCAATGTTTACCTCCGCCACCATAGGTGGGGATGGGGTCAAACGGTCAAGAAATTTATTTTAGCGCAACTCCTCCGAAACCTGTGGACAAAATTTGCTAGTTGAGTTAACCATATGATTGTGTGTGAGGTAGGTTTGTGTCAGAGTGGTGAGTGAGCATGTGGATTTGTGATGACACATCATCGACCGAGCTAGGCTTGCCCCATTATTCAATTTAATTGATAATCACAATTATTGAAACTAAATAATCGTTGACAATGCTAAATTCAAATAATTGAATAATTGACAAATATTGAAATTAAAATTGCAAATATATTTATATTGAACTTCTTGTATGGAAAGCACCATACCGAGCGTATCGAGGACAATTATGTGCTCGATGTTCAAAATCATCTGTATGCGTACATTACAATTGAGATTTTTTTGAAAATAATTTGACTAAGATTTGTTAATGTCATATACATGTAGGAATAACAAATTCATTTCAACAACATAATCTTTTTGAGTATCTTGAGATTAATTTTACTGAAAGCTGTTGCCGCCTCTGACAGCAACATCTGTCAATAAAATCACTCAAAACGTTTAATGGATTTTTTTCTTTAACATGCCTGCTTTAGCAAAATGGTTAATGGTTGAACTTCAGTCCGCCATCATTGTATTGAACTTTACCAGCACACTGGTGTGAATAAGCTGGAGTATAGTTGGCTTGCAGTGATGCTTTAAGCTGGGACTAGACCTAACTTAATCATTAGCTTACGAGGAAAAGAACTGTTGTTACACACACACCTTCAGTGTGTCTGATTGGATTTCACTTGCTATTCAAGTGTTATGTTGTTTTAATCTATTTCATTTGAAATATTAATATTTAGTCAGTGTATTTTGAAAAAATCCATGTTTACATATATCATCAGTGCTACAGTTCAGATATTAAAAAATATTCAAATTCAGCTCATTTTAATCATGGTTGATTAATATTTTGCCAGTCAATTTAGTCAGCTTATAATGGTAACGGGGTGAAATGGCAATCTTCGATTTTGATATTCTTCCTGTATTCTGATAAAGATGTGTTCCAATGAGCCCATTATGAAACATGCGGAATATTTTGAAAACAATTTGTCTAAAATTTATTGCTTGCTTATGTGGCAATTATTTTCAGTCAAAATGCTTTCAATATAATCAGTGGGAAAATTATTATTATCTATGTGTATATAGTGTGAATTAGATAAACTTTTATTCTTCTAACTTTCAAAAGTTGTATTGCTAAGATAGAAACAATATGAAGTAACATTGTTTCTCAAATGTACACCAGTATTTCTTTTAATGCCTCTGTTAGAGTTAAATTTTTGACACAGGGTGGATAAGGTTTAAGCATCAATTAATTGAATAATCGCAATTATTTCTTTGAAATAATCGCAATGATAAAAATTGCATAATTGTGCAAGCCGAGACCGAGCAATCTAGTTACATTTGAATCGCACATATTTGCACTTGAATTACAAAAATGTGCATTTCTTCTTCTTTTCGATCGCTGGTATCACACTTGGAGAGCCGTTCTCAAGATGAAATCTGTGGTTTTCTGCAGTTCTTCCACAGGCCCATACAGCTTTTCAAGAAAAGAGGTTGACAAAGGCCAGATCTCTTCTCTCAGCAGCTGATACGTACTGCAACATTGAAGTATGTGCACTGTGGTCTGTTCTGCTTCTCCACAAGGACAAGCGGGCGATGTCGTAAGGTGGAACCGCTGTTTTGTCCGGTTCTGAGACGAAAAATGGTCACTTGCTCTGGCCTCGAGAGATGATGGTAGGCATCTTCTGATTGAGGTGTTCTATAGAGTGACTTGATGATAGTCTTCATCTCTGTATGGGTAACCATGTTTTTTCAATGCAGTATTTAAATGTGTCTATCTAATTAAGCCTTCAAGCCCAGAAACCAAATATGGCAAACTCTTTATGATTTAAATCTTAACACTCATGTCAAGATGCAATTTTAAGGAGTTAGTGGATGAATGGTTTTGGTGTACATTTTGGAAACAATGTTGCTGAAAGATGATGCTGTCTTAGAGAGCTTACAACAACATTAATTCTAAAGGGAACCAGTTGTCATATGAAAGTGGATTGATTTAACCCTTTTAAAGGCAAGCCTGGCAAAGCCATCCTCTGCGGTGGTCTGGTCCAATGTTTATTTGCGAAGAGAACACACTTTTTAGCTCACCTGCCCAGAATGGCCAAGTAAGCTTATGCTATGGCGACCATCCGTCTGTCTTGCCGTCTGTCCGGCGTCCGGCCATCAACTTTTGCTCAAAAACACTACTCATTAACCCTTGGCAGATGTCAACCTAATTTGGCTGGAAGGCCCCTATGGGGTTAGGCATCAGAATTTGTATACAGAATTTTGATTGGTTAATTTTTTCGTCGCCCATCTTGGATTTTCCAAAAAATGGGAAATCGTTTAGAACATTAGTTCTCATTAACTGCTTGGGCAATTTGAAACACTTGGGCGGGAGGATAGGACACTTGTATCTTTCAGAACTTGTATACAGAATTTTAATTGGTCAATTCTTTCAGCTGCCATCTTGGATTTTCTGAAAATTTCTGGCAATCACTTAAAAGCCTACTCCTCGATAACGACTGGGTTGATTTCAATCAAACTTGGATGAAAGAACCCGAGTGTTGTATTCCTCAGAACGTGTATATAGAGTTTTGATTGGTAAATTTTTCAGGTGGCCATCTTGAATTTTCCAAAAAAAATGGCAGGAAATTGTTTAAAACACCAGACTTGCTAGACTGGTAGGTTTCAGAACCTGTATATAGAATTTTAATTGGTCAATTTTTTTGGCAGCCATCTTGGATTTTCTGAAAAATGACGGGAAATCGTTTAAAACGCTACTCATTAACGGCTTGAGCAATTTCAGCCAGACTTGGCTGGAAGGATACAAAGCTGGTCGGTTTCAGAACTTGTACACCAAAATTTGATCGGTCAATTGTTCCGGTGGCCATCTTGGATTTTTGTGGAAATCACTTTACACCTCGATAACCACTAGGCTGATTTCAATCAAACTTGGATGGAAGAACCCTAGCTTAGTATGCTTCAGAACATGTGTACAGAATTTTGATTGATCCATTTTGCCAGTGGCCATCTTGGATTTTCTGAAAAATGGCGGGAAATTGTTTAAAACGCTACTCCTCTAACTGCTTGAGCAATTTCAACCAGGCTTGACTGGAAAGATACTAGGCAGATAGATTTCAGAACTAGTATACAGAATTTTGATTGGTCCATTTTTCTGGTGGCCATCTTGGATTTTTTCAAAGTTTTGGGAAATCAGTTCAAAGGTTACTCCTCATTAACCTCTTGAACGAGTTCAAGCAAACTCGGATGGAAGGACCCTAAAGTGGTGTGCTTCAGAGCTTGCACACAGAATTTTAATTGGACAATTTGTTCGGCGGGCATCTTGAATTTTCCGAAAAATGGCTGAAAATCATCAACTCATTAACTACTTGAACGATTTCAACCAGACTTCAGGTAGGCTTCAGAACTTGCATACAGAATTTTGATTGGTCAAGTTTTCCGGCAGCCATTTTAGATTTTCTGAATATTGTGGTAAATCAGTTAAAAGTCTACTCATTAACCGCTTGACCAATTTCAACCAAACTCAGCTGGAAGAACCGAAGGCTGGTACGCTTCAGAACATGTATACAGAATTTTGACAACGTGATTTTGATGGTGGTCATCTTGGATTTTCGGAAAAATGGGAATTCATATAAAATGCTACTCCTCATTAATCGCTTGGACAATTTCAGCCAAATTTGGCTGGAAGGATGCTATTGTCGTAGCCTCGAGAAATTCTATTCAGAATTTTGATAGGTCAATGTTGTGGCAATCTCTGATTTTCTGAAAATTTTCCGAACCCATTTAAAATGGTACTCCTTCAATCAATAGCCAGATTTCAGCAAAGGTTGGGTGGAACGATCGATCCTATGACTGTAGGCTGCAACATATTAAACGATAGTCTTGAATGGTCAATTTTTTGGTGGCCATCTTTGATTTTCCGAAAATCATCCATGTCTATTTAAATGCAAATGGTTTAAATGCCACTAGTCCATGTGAGCGCCACATGCCCTTGGGCCTCTTGTTTAAAGATTTACCACTGAAATGACGGTCTCAGTAGTGGAGTCAGGGATTCCAGTGGTAAAATTTCGAAGATTGAAAACTTGCTTGTTTACCAATATTTACCATTAATGGCCTAAGCAAGCTGACATTTCAGTCGTGTAGAGATTAAGAAATATTATGTTGATTACTTTGAAGCTAGATTTAAACGTCTAGGAATAATAGCTTTGTGTAGATGTCAGAGAGTCCTTGTTGAATATTACGTAATCAACTTACTCTACGTCTGTGACAAAGTCTGATGATCAAACAAGAAGTTATTGGTTTGATCGGCGGCTATCGAGTCCCTGATTCCAGGTCCCATTGACGCCATATCTAGGCTGGTTTAAATTTCAGTCTATCATTGGTAACTTCCTCAGTTTTACACTGGTACACATTTATACTCCTGGGTTGAAAGAGGCATCGAGGAGTGAGGGAGATTACCTGTGTTTCCACCGGTTGTTTGTCCGACACCTGATCGGCTGACAGTCGAGCAGGATTTGAACCTGCCTGGCTGATTATCAGTCGATCAGGCTAACAGCGCGGTCAATTGTCTGCCCTACGAATGATCAAAGCGTGTGTCACCCTGCTTTTATAGTCTAGACCAGGTCAGGACAACTGTCAGTAGTACCAAGGCAGCTGGTTACCAGTACCCAGGAACTGGTATGATAGTGCCCCCAGTGGCTGGTGTCCATCAGGGTTGGGGTCGAGTACAGTCAGCTGTACTTTGGCAAAGTACTTGGGGCTGAGTACAAGTACATGTACTTTTTAGCAGTCGTACTGAGGCTGAGTACGAGTACATTCTGTAGTGGTGTTTTCCTTTATTTACTTACAAAATAAAGGTACCGTGTTGAATATTTTGGACATACATGTAATCGGCCTGAACGGTGTTGCTACCATGGGCGGCATTAGCTCGCAGCCAAATTAGTGTCAAAACATTTCACAGAATATTTACTAATGCTTTTAACGATACAGAGAAAATGACAAATTCATTACAACAAGAAAAAAAACCAGTTAAATATTTTTTAAATAATTTGATTGGCAGTTGCTCCTAACTTAGGCAGAAATTACTTCCAGTCAAATTATTTTCAAAATATTTAACATAATATTTACTTCATAAAGAATATGCTGAATTCCTGGCATGATTGCTATGAATCAATGTTTAATATATGGCTTCATCAGTGAAAGGGTTAAATTAGAAATAATTTATTTCAGATAAATCATGTAGTAATGTTGAATATTTTGAAAATAATTTGACTGATAAACATTACTTCTGATGGCAGCATTCACTTCCAGTCAAATTATTTTTGAAATTTTCAACGAAGGTTACTTTTTAAATAGATTATGTAATATTAACATTGATTAATCCTTTAGCACTCAAATTTGTTCAAGAAAGTTTCAATTTTCTCATAGAAATTGTCCATTTGCAGATTATCTCTGAAAATTTACCACTGGAATTACTGGCTTTCTTATCAAGCCAGTTATTCCAGTGTTAAATTTTCAAAAATAGTCTTCCCTTGATCTCCAAATTGACATTTTCCCAGACCACTGCAGAAGTCTTTTCGCTTGATTGAATCTTAAACGGTTAAGAGTTGGGAGGTCTATAAAGCCTGAAATAATAGTCTTTATCCAATTTCATTGTCAGGACTATCATGCATGATTGGTGTCTTATCAGTAGGCATATAATTGCCCAGGAACAAACATCCAGAATTTCAATTTCAACCCCAAATAACGGAAAAGGTTTTAAATCTTTTGAAATTAATTTGGCTAGAAGCAGTTGCTGGCTCAAGCAGCCCAAGATTGAAAATAAATTTATGTTTAAAATGTGCAACAGTTTCCTATATGATAACCTTCAATTTAGATTAAAAGGTTTCATTAGTCTCATTAGTCAAATGCTTGTTATCTTATTCCCTATAAGCATACCTATGATACCTGCTACAGCAATTGCCCTTTTCCAGGCAAACATCCAGAATTTCAATTTTAAAACTTTTAAAAACAAATGGCTACATGTATGAAAACATTACAAGGCAGATTAATTTCAAAATTTTATTAGATAACACCAAGTCAGTCAAATTGTTTTCAAATATTTACTAAATTTCATATCACCTCTGAGAACCAGTGCTTGGAATTTTGAATGTAAAGAACAAAGTATGCTTATAATTTTTTATGTAGAAAATAGATAAGTACTCAGCATGTACTCTTAAGTACTCAAAAGTACAAGTACAGATTATGTACTCGAGTACAAGTACAAGTACTTTGGAAATGTGCTGAGGCTGAGTACAAGTACATGTACTCATAAAAAGCCACGCGTGCTGAGTACACGCGAGTACTTGAAAATCTGTACTCGAGTACATGAGTACATTGTCCCCAACCCTGGTGTCCGCGCACCTGTTTTGGACCTGTGTGGTTTCCCCAGGGAACCTGGTGTGTGTCGGGTGCTCGAGCACCTGGCTATTGGAATATTTTCACATGCTAGGCGGGGAATATCCGAGGAAAGCGGAGATTGGACTTAATGTATCTTCATGGTGTTGTTAGAGAAATATACAGTGTTTGAAGAGCTAGGGATATGGTGGGGGCGGTTGTCCAGGCTAGTAGAGGTTGTTGCTCGGATGGCATGGGTCTCAGCAGAGGGGAATCTGTACTGTGGCCGCCCGAGCTCGGTTGGATCTTGATAAGGTTTATTGATCGCTAATCGAATTGCCCGAAATATCTTCAGAAGGTGTTTCTACAGTGAAACTCCTACTGATTATTTTGAGAATTTGATTGAAAATTGTTGCAACAAAGATTTTTAGTCAATCTTTTTCAAACCCTTAGCTAGCAATGCATGAAGGAACAACAATTTTCAGTCAAATTGTTGCAAAGAAATTTCTAACCCAGCACGTTTCGCCTCTACCAAAGGAAATATACCATTAGAACTGAATTACTATACTTCTACTATGAGTTTTTCTCACGTTGGAGACCAACGTGTAATGACTATCATAGCATTGCGCAAAAGTCAGAACGATAGAATCTAAAAATAATGGAGGTTATAAATAAAAAAACTAAAATGACGCGTCCAAAGATGATTGTCAGTGATTTTTTCTAAATATTTCATAAACTTATTCCATCAGGATAACTTGAACTTATTGTTTGCAGGCAGGTGATCTTATCCAGTATCCTCAAAGTAGCCAATTACTTAGGCATGTGACCCCTGAATCTAAATTTCAATTGCATTGTAACTATACAGGTAAGCTGTTGAATATATTGAAACTTTTTTGTCAGAAACCTTATTTTAGCAGCAACAGTTTCTAATCAATTTAGTTCCAACATCTTCAACAGAATATATTTATTAAATTGCAAATGATTTTTCGTATTTGGCCTTTCGGGTTAAGATAAATACACCATTACCCTTGTAACTATCCTCAACGCATGGATGGTTCCAGGAACTATTTTATTAACCCTTTCAAGACGAAACCTGTGGCATCTACAGCGTCTTGAGAAATGTTCATTTGCACGCCAGGAGAAGAGTATTTTTGAAAATTTACAACTGGAATGACTGGCTCGATAACCGAGCCAGTCATTCCAGTGGTAAATTTGCAAAAAATACTTCCCTTGGCCTGAAAATAGATATTCAATAAGCAAATATGTTTTTAGCTTACCTGGCCAGAAAGGCCAAATGACCTTATGCTGTGGCGACCATCCGTCCGTCAACTTTTACACTAAACGACTTCTCAAGAACCACTGGGCCGATTTCAATTATATTGGGCAGGAAGCATCTCTATGGAATAGAGATTCAAGTTTGTTCAAACAAAGCTGATCGGCCAATTTGGTCAGAGGCCATCTTGGATTTTGGCCAATTTTTAGAAATCTCGAAACTGCTTGAGGAGAACGATTCAAAATTCATAAACTATCATCCAGGACAAGAGCTGAATCAAGATTGTTCAAGGGAACTTGATTGGTCAAATAGTTTGACGGCCATCTTAAAATGACCTAGTTTTCGTGAAACCACTGAATGGATCGGGCCGAAATTTGGAAGATATAATTAAGGAATAAGATCCAAGAGCTCAAATTTACCATTTTCAAAACTGTCGGATAAACAGCTTGATGGCCATCTTGGATCATTTTCCTGCCAAAAGCTCCCATACTCACTAAAGCAATGGGAAATTAAAAATATCTCGAGAACCACTGGGTCAATTTCAATTATAGTTAGCAGGAAGCATCCTTAGGACATAGAGATCTAAGTTTGTTCAAACGAAGCAGATGGGCCATTTTGGCCGGTGGTCATCTTGGATTTTGTCTGATTTCTAGAAACGTCTTTAAAAATCTCCGAAACTGCTTAGGGGATTGAATCAAAACTCATGAAACATCATTATAGACAGGTTGGAAATCAGTGAAATATGACTCAATAAAATGTTAGTCATTTTTGGGGAAAAGTCGGCAGACAACCTTTTTAATATGACTCGAGGCTGCTGAATCCATTTTAGCTGTCTGCCAACCTGTCCTGAAACTCTATAGTGACCAAAATGACTAAAAACAAAATGGCTGCCTCTGATTGGCCTTTCAATGTAATATGCTGCATTCCTCTTACACTAAAGCCATCTTTGACATTTATTATTTCTAATACTGGATATGGTGAGCTTTGTATTGTAAACAGTAGATATGGCATCCGTCTAAAATTTCAAGATGACCGCCATGATAAGACTAGTTCACGCATTTCAGCTTCTAAGTTACATATGGGTTGAATGTAAAAATAAAAGTGTTCAAGGGTTCAAATCCCTCCACACATCAAGAACAATAATTCTCCAGGTTTCTGAAATGATGTATTTCCAGCTTGAGTCATAGAAGGAATTGTAGTACTACCATTAACTAAAGACATGTTGATAGCTTGTTATAATGAACCAATTGTCCATGGAGCTGAAGCAACCGATATGGCATTTTTCTTTACCCATGAGAATGAGGAAAAAATTCGCACAGAATGGACAGACTTAACCAACAAACAGTACAGTAGGAACTTATTTAACAACTGTGGGTTATACATGTATATGCATGTGCATTGCACACAGTGGTAGAACCATGTGGCACGTAGACTTAGTCAATAGTATGTGGTGTTAACAGGAGATAACGTGCTCTGTTGTAAATGGTTAGAATTCAAATGGGCAATGAAAGAGTACCAGAACTTTCTAATCATCAGGCTTGCTGGGCTTCACCGACCTTTCTCAAGGTTATGGGAAATCACATTCAGTCATCTGGATTATTGGATGCATTTGTTGAAAGTAACCTGCTCGTGCCTAGAGCTGCTGAACAAGTTCTGGCTTGCAAGTCCTATGTTAAAGGTATGATACTACACAAAATAACCATCCGAGCGCTATGTGGAGAATTATGCCACGGCTACTGGGTAGAATTGATCAAGAAATCCCACAACTCAGAAAAGAGATAAGAAGCAATTAATGATGGGGATATGGAGACACTCATCTCTCTTCTCGAAATGGATAAATTCAGAGATCTACTGGAATCATTTATGTCGAGTCGCTGGACAATGTCACCAGAGCACTTCGCAATAGAAATTGAGAATTCTAATTGTTTGCATTTCAGTCAATGCTCACCCTATTCATGAGATATAACTATATAAACGATGCCAGATATGGAACAGATGGGCTTTGAGATCAGAGAGACAGTCCTTGTAGTTATTGGAAAGTCATCCACGACAGAAGAGGCTCTCCAATCTGTATCTCCACTTATGTACAACGCAAAACCATCATCAAACAACACCTGGCTAAGAAGTGGAAAGATACATATACTCTCATAGACAGAGGAGACAGTTTCCACTCACTATCCAGACAATAGCAGGTTGGCTGTCATATTCCACTCAGGACTGGCCATTGCAGACTCCGAGCACATCTTTTCGATAACTAAACATAGGATAATCTTCGATGTGCCCCTGTGGTGAATATCAAGAAAGAGTAGAGCATATAATGCAACATTATATCCAGTATCTGCAACAACACCTGACACAATAGCCAATGAATACTCCAATGAAAGAGAAGCTGTCCGGTAGCTACAACGATCTGGTAACTATAGCATCATGCATCACAGGCCATTTGTAGCCAACACATGTGAACGCACGAAGGAGAAACCTGCTAGATGGCAGACCATCTATGTCAATGAGATGTATCAACTCCCAGTAGAAGGGTTACAAGAATTTCGGAGTGGCAACTTTGTTGTGAAATTTAAACATGTGGATCCAACGAAAGCCGAGAATGGTTGAACTGAACTGACAAGAAGAGGGGTGGGGTGCATTGTTGGCATTATCAAGACATACTAAGCTGGCGGGCGCTGTTCTACAGCCTAAGATCATATATATCCTGTGACACCAGCGACTGATAATAGCATATGATGCTGATCGATTGGTCAACCGAGATCAAATTCTTTACGACGAGCTCCTGCAGTCCCATTTGCTCAGGCAGAATTGAATGGAGATCTGCGAACATGATCTAAAGCACTACTATCTGAAGTTTCAAACACAGATGTTATATTCCCACCAACATGAATGCCACCAGCCGATCGTGGTGGCAATATAACTGGTTATTATTGGTGACCAAGCTTTGGCAATATATAGTGGAAAAATGTAAAGAATTGCTAGATTTGGTGATATATCCAACATGTCAAATCTATTTAGAAATACTGAGCTTCAGGGGTGGTGGGTGTGTGGATGGAGGGGCAACGAATTTGCCCAGACTTACATTGCATTTGATAGATACTACCAAGTGGCCACAAAAGTACCAACAAGAAAGAGATGTGCAGAGTGCTCAAGACCAAGTCGAAGGGTTCTTGAAAATTGTGGTGTACCATTGCCATCGGACCCGAATAATTTTTTGACACTGGCAGAAAATAGACCACGACTCATCTTGGAACAGATCGTAGCACAAAGACATCCTGACAAGACAATAGGTGTAGCAGGTGTGTTCAAGCATGAAGAGATGGTGGGATCGTCCAATTCATATACGTTGAAACAGCCAAACTCCAAGCACACCGAGAAGAGGCTGATACCAGGGTAATTGTGCATTGCGTTGAGAACCAATCCAATAGAATATGGGTTTATACCAGATATACTGATATCATGGTTCTCCTTCTGCATCACTACCACCAAATGTTGTGCACACAATTTTAGGTCAAAGCTAGCACTGCCAAAAAGAGGAAGTACATACATATTCACACAATTATCACACATATGCCATATGATTCAATTAATTCCATCCTTTCATGCTTCGACTAAAAGGGGTGTAATATCATTCTTGTCACACCACAGCAAGAAAGCTACATGGCGAGTCTTCATGCAGTACCATGAATAACTACAGAACCTAGAAATTAGCCCTTTGACAGAGGAAACAGCAAAGAAAGCAGAACTCTTCATAGATCTGTCAAATTTACGCTGATGTACAGAATGTGGATAACTGACAAAGCTATTGTTCATCCACACCTGAGTGTCTTCCCCAAATGAGTGATACATTGTCATTCCACATGAAAAGATCACATTATCAGGACGCAATCTGGAGGTAAGCACATCCCAACTACCCTGATCTACCCTCTCCTAAATCCATCACTTAGAAAGATGATAATGGTTGGATACTACCAACAACGAACAAGGCTCGAGCACCATTGTTCATAAAGTCATACACACCTGAGGACTCAAAGCGGTAGGTTTTAAAACTAACTGTATTGATTTTACCAAAAATGTTGCTCATGAATGCACTTCATCGGATTAGCATAAATAGATACCTATATTCATTTCACTTGCTGTTCTCAATAAAGTTAACATTAGAAGGTACTACTTTTGAACCATGTTATCAGACCATACGAAAACTGCCACCACAAACTATGAGTAGAGTTTCTATAATCAATGAATGGAAGATAAAGTAATCATGATCTATGTTGTTTGATGGTCTATGTTGAATCGGTTTGTTTGTTTTAATGTGGAAATGCCTCGGCTAACCACATTCTTTGATTGAATCTACCCTATACTTTGATCATTACTACATTGGTACTAATCTCGCATAGAAGATTAATGTTCGGATCTCCTTAGATTAAATTAATATAAAATCAAACGTAGTGTTTTATTATTACCCTTCAAATAACAAGAAATCCGTAGAATTAAATGTCTCGCCTGTCGCCTGTTTGTCACAGTGTCCTTGACCTTTGACCTTGTGATCTCAACGTTATCACGTCACCTCCTAACATTATATGTAACTGTGTATCCAAGCTTAGTTCAAATAGGATTAACCAGCAGAGGTCAAATGTCAGAATGACCTTGGCTAGTGACCTTACTATCAGCAAACATCTTCCCTATGGCATAGGGAAGCATGTGTCAAAGATTACTCCTGGTAGCCTGAAGCAATTCTGAAATATAAATGTAAATGATTTGCTAAATGCAGCAACTTAACGTTGAAAAAGCAAGGTTCCAATACCATTGTCACAATGACATTGAACTTTGACCTAGAGATCTCACTATCAGCACACACCTTCCTTATCGAATAGGGAAGCATGTGTCAAAGTTTAGTCCTGGTAGTATGAATCAGTTCTGAAATATATTGTAAATGATTTGGTAAATGCAACAACTTAACGTTGAAAAAGCAGAGGTCAAATAGCAATGTCGCAATGACCTTGACATAATGACTTCACTATCAGCACACATCCTCCTTATGGCATAGGGAAGTGTGTGCCCAAATTTTGTTCTGGTAGTCTGAAGTAATTCTGAAATATAAATGTAAATGCCTGAAATATAAATGCAAATGCCTTACTAAACGCAACGACTTAACGTTGTAGTCGCCGTCATCGGAAAGGTGAAACCTATGTCTCGGTTCTTGCTTCACAGGCGAGACAAAATGTCTGAGTATATATATATTTGAGTATATCCATTAAAACCCATCTTTCATGTATATTTGAAGTTATAATGTGTCGTGTAACCGTAGCGGCCATCTTGAAATTCATTACGTCGTCATAATTATGTTACAGATTTTAAGGAACCATATTTATTAATTATCAGATATGAATGCCAGATGAGTTAAGATACGTTTTATCATAAATTTAACTGTCACATTGGTTTTACATCAAGTGGTACTGAATATGTATATTGAAATACATTGAATGGCGGCCATTTTGTGTTTTGGCCATTTTGAGTTAGAGTCTCGGGATAGTTTTGCAGACAGCAGAAATGGATTCAGCACCATCAAATCATTAAGAAGAAATTGTTTGTCAACCTTTCCCCCAAAAGATGCCTCTAGAAGTTAGATATTTCCGAAATCCGACCAGTCTATCAGGGTCAACATCTGAACCATGTTTGTTCAAGGGAACTTTGAATGTGCCTAGCTTTCCTGAAAGTGATTTATTCTCCAGTACCACTAAACAGATCAGGCTGAAATTTGAGAGATATGGTTAGGCGCTAAGGGTCATTAGCGTTTGTCCATGGAAAGTTGATACGTAAAAAAACATGGACACCGATGATCAATCAAAATTTAGCGTGTTTTGGGGGCCATCTTGGATTTTATGAAAATAAATCATAAAAAGGCTACTTATTAGCCAATGGGCCAATTTTAATAGAACTTAACTAAACCTTCACCGAAAGTAGATTGGTACATTTTTCCAGTGGTCATCTCGTTTTGTTCGGTTGTTCCAGAGGCGAATAATTCCAGGCGAGTGATGCAGTCCCTTTGGGCCTCTTGTTTTAGTGTTTTTATTATCAAATTTAGCCATTAACGTGTTAACCCTCCAGCCATTGAAATACCAGTGTCTTAAAGTTCAAGAAAGCTATGCTAGAAATTAAATCCTGTTTATTATTTTAAAAGTAATTTGACTGGGGGAGTTTGTCGGTTTTAGTCTGTAAGGTTTATAGGGGTTTAACTATATAATAAACACAGACAAACACACATGGCGATGTTTGTTAACCAGTCAAACTAGATATACATTTAATCGCTACTTACTGCCAAATCAAATTCATTTTCCCTGACATGCTGTCACTGATTAATGTTCATTTCCTTTCTCATTAACTAACCTATGCATCTCTGCGAAAATGACGAAGCATTAGAGCTGCCTATGAAGTAAGGAATTAAAAACTGGAGTTAGTTTGCGGCCTGTCTGTTCGAAAGCTGTTGCAATAAAACAGGGTGGGGTTTTTTTCAATTAACACCAGTTTAGCAGGCAAATTATAACTGAATATTTCGTGTTGGGTGTTTAATTTAGAAGTATATAAAGTTTGGATTCAGATAGAAATCTCGTTTCTTTGTATATATTTTCATGTTGTCTATTTATTTGTCTTTCGCTTGGGAATAACATCAATTTGCAAGATATTTATTACCGAGCGATGAGCGACAGATGTACCCACTGTACCACACGTATAGAGTACATGAGCCAAATCAAACATTATACATTTTTCTTTCACCTCCATACTTCCTAGTAAGTTTGGCTTGAGGATATTACGAAGTACCAGGACTGATCATTCTCGTTGATATTCTTATGATTCCTGCGAAATAAGTTTGCAGAGTGGGGCTGAAGCCCCTCCATTTTTATGATATCAGGTGGGGCCGGTAACCGATCGAGCCAGTCATTCCAGTGGTAAAATTTCAAAAACAATCTCTTGACCCGCAAATAGGCACTGACTAAGAGAAAATCTTGATTTACTTGACCCTTCAATCATCACGCCGGCTAAAACACGCAACAACGGCCTTTTTTACACGAAAATTAATGTAAAACAAACTCTACAGAAAATAGTCTACCATCGATAAAGAAGTTATCAGTTATCTCTATTGAGGGGAATATCTTATCCCGGCCCTATCCAAGGCAGCCCCTTCACGTTCTAAACTTGTTTCCACCGCATAATCACAAAGACATTCACCGCGCCACAAATGACAGATAATGACATCTTAGAAGCTGACACATTAATGAGGCCAAAACTATTAAAGCCATCACCTCTTAAGATCTTTAAGTACAGTAATGCAAACTGGCACGCAATCAACGCAGATATTGAACAACCGCGGGTAGTGTCAAAAAAACATACGACAGAAATAGCTGGGGCAACATCACAATGTGCCATGGATAACTAAAAGAATAAAAGAACTAATTAAGCAGAAAAGTCGAGCCTGCTGCCTACAACGCATCACTAAGAACCGGAAACACGTGACGCAAACAAATTCCAGCAACCGTACAGAAAAATGCATCAGATGCTGCGACAATCATATAAAAATACATCTACAAATATACCCATATAGCGACAAAAATAGTAAAATTCTGGCGGTATATCAAAAGTAGATAAGACAACATAAGAGTCATCAGACACCATGGACAAATCACTGGTCCAGAAGGTAAAGCAGCAGCCGTGGATGAACGGTTCGCATCTGTCTTCACAAAGGAAACACCAACACAATGCCTACCTTACCACCATCACCACAACAGAGCAACTGCAACATCGATATTATTGTACTTTGTGTAAAGAAAGGCTGTACAACGACTAAATCCGTCACATCATCAAGGCCAGACAATCTCCAACCAGAATATTAAGGAAAACAACAACCGAAATTGCTCCAATACGCATTTCTCTCTTCAAGCAAACATTAACTGACTCAAACGTGCCATCAGATTGGACAAAAACAAATGTAACACATTCAAAACAGGAGATCGAGCAACGTCTTCAGACTGGTCTCCTTAACATTAGTCAGAGGTAAAGTGGAAGTGGTGGAGGATATCTTAGCCAGTAATGAAGCACATGGAAGAGAACAGCATCCCCCATTTAAACCACCACGGATTTCGAAGAAATTGATCTTGCGAAGCTCATCTCATTGTAACAATTCCTGACCTTCCACATGCCCTGAACCAATGCCAGCAAGTAGTACTTGACTTTGCGAAAGCATTTGATAAAGTGCTGCACCACCGACTGCTCCTTAAATTACATCTTATTCCTTGTCTACATCAATGACATTGCTGATATCCTGAACTACACGATCCGACAGTTTGTCGATGACTGCCTCCTATACCGAACCATACACTCACAAGATCAGCACCTACTACAAGCTGATCTAGAGAGCATTATGGAATGGACAGAGAGATGGTAGATGATGCTCAAGGGAGGGAGGGAGGGGGGATGGGGAGGGAGGGAGGGGGAAGAATGGTGAGACAGAGAGAGAGAGAGAGAGAGAGAGAGAGAGAGAGAGAGAGGTTTAAATTTTATCGCCAGATTTCTATCAGTTTCCAAATACAGTGTTGTGAGTTTAAATATAGTCCAGGCTAAAACAAAGCTGTGTTGATACTTGAGTGTTATTCCAAACAAATACTCGTCGCTAATTCATGTAACTTAGTATACATGTGCCTTCTATGCAGCCGCAACACGATCCGAAATCTCTGTTTACGTACGAGCTGTGAAGTATGGTATCATTTAGCCTGTGCTGGATTAAGGCTTTCGAGGGCCACAGGCACCTGTTAACAACAGTTTGATTCACTCTTATAGCCAGACCAGAATGGTTCTCCCCCCCCCCCCACCCTATCCAAAAAGCAAAGAAATTGTTGTCAAACGACTTCTCCCGAATTTCCAGCGATAAATATGGATCATCAGTTTGTTGTTAAATTATTACATTTTTGTGACTTGTTAAGAAGGTAATGCCACCCTGAGCCGGTCACCCAGGCATCTGCACACACACACACACACACACACACACACACCCCCACCCCACACACACACACCCCACACACACACACGCACGCACGCACGCACGCACGCACGCACGCACGCACGCACACACACACCTCAGTTACCCCGGAAGGTTTTGACAAATAGATCCTGTCAAAGACCAACTCCTGTTACAGACTGGCAATGCATTTCCATCAGCCATCAGACAAAAAGCAGAATACGAGAATTAAAGGAAGGCTCACCTCGTCGAAAACTACCCATTCAGGTGATACAATGTCACACATCAATGATGCTTTTTATCATTCCGTCAAAGAATACTATCCAAGCTCTAAAATGGCGATACATTCCTCCAGTCTATGAATGTGGCCATGATGTTCTTTTCAACCAATCAGAAAAACCCTAAGCTGTCCGTCTCGGTATTTACGCTCAACTATAGATATGTAAGTTACAATGTGGCAGCGCTATGTAAAAGCACCAACTGGTATGTAGGTTGTTGAATATTTTTAATCTAACTTGACTGGAACTTGTAGGCAGCAACAGCTTCCAGTTACGTTAGTTTCAAAATACGCAACCTGCTTATTATTGCATAATAAACAATGCTGACTCAGCAACTACATTGCATCACGCTCTGTAGCTTGATGAGACAAAATTGTGGCGACTACAATGCAACAAATATTGTGATATAGATAAAGGAATGAGGCGGGATATGAATGAACATTCTAGATACGATTAATGTTCCTATAAAGATAGGCAGTTTTCGTTGGAAAACCAGATAATGCGCTACCAGGAATATGGGCATTCAGACAGAGCAAGTGCATATGTGGGGGAGCCGGTGAACAGGCGGGACACGCTGTAGTTGCAACAAAGGCAGCTTTACCCAAATTGTCAACAATTGAAACACAGATTTCCCACGGGGTCAGATTTAAAGCGGGCATATGAAGCAAGAATTTCGGAGGAAAAATGACACTTTCACGTGGTCTCTAGGTCTTCTGTCGGTAAATTCTGGAAATCTAATGTCATCAAGATTTGCGAACTGACAACTACATACATGCAATGGCCCTTTCCACAGTATCCATCCATCATATGACGTTATAATCAATTATGTGACGTTTAGAATGACATCACAATAAATGACATCATTAGGACGTCATGAATGGCGTAGATAAGTACGTCGCGAACGCATCGTTGAAGGCGAACTATGCGTTGTTGTACGAATTGTATATCTTTACTGGTTAATAGATATCCTGTTGAATATTTTGCAACTAATTTGACTGGGCGTTGTCGCTGCCATAGGCAGCAACAGCATCCAGTCAAATTAGTTGCAAAGTATTTAACAACTGAACAGTATAGTTTTCAGGAAATTGATAGTCAGGGCATTCGGGGACCAATCAATCCCAACACGGCGAGCTGTGGGTGGAGCTTAGGTAGTGATGGGCGGGACATAGCTAAAACTGGAAAGGGCCATTACCTGATCATGTCTAATTTTCTTCAACCAAACATCTACCTTTCTCGACGCCATCGAGCACCGCCACTTCTTTTGAGTTCCATACCACAACGTGGAACGTTCATGGTCTAGCCAGCTCATCTAAAATACAAACCCTGGAAAGAGACTGTGATAACTACACCACTGAAAATTATCCACTCACTCAGAACACTTCTTGCAGTCAGGCCATAAACTAATTCTTCTCGAACAGAAAGAAGCCAATCACCGAGGCCTAGGTTTTGTAATTGGACCACAGCTGAAGGACCATGTCCTTAGTTTGCCATACATCGGTGAACGTGTTGGACTTGTTAACTTAACCATCCCAATGAGAAACGGCACTACCACTGAATGTTGCATTGTGAATGCATGTGGCCCAACTGCTAAGAAATCACATCGTTCCTTCAATAGTTGAGTCCTTCTATGACGAATTGCGCACAACTATAAACATTCCAGCAAGATGGCAACTTTTCTTATGAGGTGACTTCAACTCCAAACTTGGAAAACTAAGCAAAACAGACACACACATGGGATTTTATTCGTGTATTGATTACTATGGAATGGGAAACGCAATAGTACTACTTAATGGGGATTCATTAAATGCCTTCACCTGGACTTACGGGTTATATACAACAAGCACAGCATTTACGCACACGTGCCGTAATTAAACAATATGGACAGGAAACATACCTGACAAGAAAACTAAAATTACCAAAGCAATGTTTTAAAATCAGATTGACTACATATTGTATAATGTGAATGCAAAGACGTTACTCCGAGACTCGCGATACTAGGGTGGTACAGACCATAATTCCGACCACAAACCAGTGATTACTCGATTAACTCTTTAACACTCATATCAGCTAAAAACGGCTTCTGCAGTGGTCTTGAGAAATGCCCATTTGCAGACCAATATAAGACTATTTTTGAAAATTTACCACTGAAATGACTGGCTCGATAACCAAGCCAGTCATTCCAGTGGTAAATTTTCAAGAATAGTCTTCTATTGGTCTGCAAATGGACATTTTCTATGAGAAAATTTAAATTTCCTTGAAAAAAGCAATGGTTAAAGGGTTAAGGATTGATCAAATGTGCATCATCTACAAGCAATTCTCAGAAGAATCATCCACGTACAAACATGATTTCTCAAAACTAAATAACGAAACAGTCATCCAGGCATCGTATAAGAAAACAATAATTGAGCAGATGGTCATGGTGGACCTCAACTGTAAACCAAGCAAAGCTCTAAGTAAGGTCCTAAAATGTGTGGAGACATCAGCTGCTAAAACATCAGTGTAGCTAGGGATACCAACCAAAGGAGTTCCTATGTTGATGATCCACTTGTTACAAAGCTCTCTGGACAACAGAAAACAATGCCACTACACATTTATCAAAGCAGTCGAAATGAAAACCAAACTGAGATTAAGATAAAATCGCAATAAGACCCTGCACCATATCAGTGAACGATTGAATGAACTCGCCATCAAAAGAACAGATGACCTGGAAAACGAGATCATATATACCCGACGATAGTCGCAAAATGTTCAGAGCAAGCAAAGCTTTAAGAATCAGCACTCCACATCAGCCGCTTGCTATACATAATGCTGGTCACTTCATTGGCTGTGACCATGGTAGGGCTGAAGCAATCAAGGAATGGTTCAAAGACCAGTTCACTGACACAGAAAACGAACCTCCACCCAGGCCAGCCACGTCCCTTGCAAAGGTCAATAGTAGAAGCAGAAGTTTGAAAATCTTTAACATCTTTAAGGAATGACCATGTATGCAGTCCTGGCTGCATTAATAACGAGCTCCTTAAATGTGCAGACATCATCCACCAAATCTTCACGTAAAATAGCGTGCATCACATTAAACTTATAATTTCACTAGGTTGACTCTTTTACATAATTTGGTTTGAACAAGAGTGGCCCTTTTTGCTATCTCTCTTCCTCCACATCGACGTTGTAGGCATTTTCCAGTGACGGAGGCCCGCGCAAGGCACTTTCCTCTCGCAACAAATAATGTTTGTAGGGGTTAATATAGTTTATATTAAACTTGCTAAGTAGCCGCGTTAGGACCCTCCTTTGCGGAGATGCCTCACGGATCTTACTCTGTGAGGTACCTCTGGCGAGGACCATGATGACGAGTCATCTACTTGACCCTATGTACTAGACCTCTCCCGAGTAGCAGCAAACGAGTACCATTGTTTGACTGCTACAAATATTAACTATTGTATGTATGTAATTATGACCAGTGACACCAACAGCGAGAATGAGACAGCGATGTTCAACTTCCGCGGCGATGGTCGCACAGACCCACTGGAACATGAATGTTCCACTGGCTCTAGAAGTTGGTCTTTGTATAATCCGGCAGCACGCAGCACCGGATTCGCAACCCCGAGATCCGCAGCTAACCATCAATACCAAATGCAGCAGTATACAAACTATATAACACAGAGCTCTGTCTGTGATGGTAGTGCAACAGCGATGGTCTATGTTTGAACACCTTCGAATGTCAGAAAATACAACTGCCCAGAAATCACCAGAATTTGCCAACAATTACAAAGGGTGCCAACAATTACAAAGGACGCCACAACATCACCTGGCTAAGTGTTTTACGATCAGATGCCAAATGACGTAATTTAGGACGCTCACAGTGGATAGGACACGGTGGAGAAAGTTGAAGAAAACCTGATTGCAGCTGAACGAAGTTTTCCCCTCTTCAAATCTAGAACACAGTCACTCATTGTCGCCGCCACCGCCGGCCACTGTCGTCATCGTAATCTGCATCATCAGAAGCATTTGTGCTGGGCCTCCCATGGAGATTTTAAAAAAAAAATTTAATTTATGTCTCTAATAATCTGCAAATTCTTATCAATTATTTAACCTATTTTATACCGGCTTATCAGTAGACCATACATCATTAAAAAATTGTTTAAAGATTACATGTTTGACAGTACAAACCCATAAGTCACCGGTTTTCATTTTGCGTAATCTTCTACCCGGACATTCTATCACATGCATATATACATGCTAATTCGCACAAACCAAATTGTATAAAATTATCAGAGTAAATCAAATTGTATATAGTATTATATTTACAGTTTATTAATATTAGATACTTAAAATAGTAAAATTAGGTTCTTAAAATAGTAAAGAAATTCTTGAAATAATTATTAATTAAAAATAAAATTACACATTGCTTTGCTAATCTGTTGTCTGTCTGTAATAAATAATAAGAATAATTCAATTCTCAAATATACAGATTGCATAAATCATTTGGCTGTGATAATTCAAAGTCAGTATATTGATATCATATTTTTAAATAATAAAATAATGTTCTTAATTATGTAACTGTGATACATGGTAAAATATTCTTAATTATTTGAAATTACAGATTCCTTTAATAAATTGTCTGTGATAATTCAAAGTGTAAATCGCTCAAGCAACTCAAACTGTGATAATTCAAATTGTTAATCGCTCGTAATAAACAAATTGTACATACAATTTTTACTTCATACAATTTTTACTTCTAAGATATTTTAGTTAGAAATAAGTTATAATGATAATTTCAAATTAAGTGCCTCTTAACAAATAAATTTGTATGTAGGATCTAAAATACATATTATCTAGATCTACACATTAGTAGTCAAACAAGTATCATAACTTAGTTTGCACTTGTGTTCTATCGCCCATTCCTTTTCAAACTAACTCTTTCTACTTCTGCTCTCATTCCTCCGGCTGTCCCCATGTCTGTTCTATCCCCGAGTGGCCGCAGGGCAAAGAAATTAACGCTCAGTACACTCTACTAACAAATAGGATTCTTCTTTTTCTGGTGTCATTGCACGATAAAAAAAATAGCTTTGTTTGGCTACACGTGCATAGATAAAAAAAACAGATAATAAGAGCTAACAAACTTTATAAGATGGGCTTCTGCGAGGATTGTAGGCAATCAAAACCGGACGTTTCCAAAGCTCCCAGTGATTTGATGTTGTGTAAGAAATGTTACCAGATACGACACGGCACAGGTTGTGCTGTATCTAACTCCGCATATTCTACACCAATATCTGTAATCTCAATTCCAATACATGTTACATCAAACAACACAGATAATTCAGATACAAATACACACATAACCAAAACATCGAGCACGCCACAAATCCCTAATATATCACCTGCTGGTGCAATGAGCAGCATGCCCAGCACTCCCATCACGTCCAAGCCTGATGAGACAAACGCTCAAAGTGCAAGCCAAAATATTCCTGGCATAAGCTGTTGATGCGGTGCTACAGATAACTTATATATGATCTGCTGCAACCGCTGTAGACATTGTGTACACCTTACATGTACCAAGCTTCCGCCATACATGTTGTCCGCTCTAACAAATTCCAAAAGAAAGTTTACCTGTAAAGACTGCACTCAGATATCAGACAGGATTGCCGAATTTTTTACCTGGCATATTTCAACTTATAAGTCCGATTATGACTGATCCTAAGATGATTGGCCCGACTGTAGCACTGAAATTGAAATTGACAACCAAGCTAACAGTGGTGCTACTGTTCCCACAACATCAACTTCATCTGCTACCGCCACCACAAGTGCTACAACAACAACTCCTTCAGCTATAGTCACTGCTACTACTAACATTGCAACAACAACTACGTCATACTCTAACATCGCTAAACACCCTAGGTCCGAGCGCATCTGTGAGCCAATTAACCATGATTCTACTGGTGTCACTTTCAACCAGTTGTTGTTATTCCTAGAATTAATGCTCAACAGGAAGCCAACATAACCCATGATAAGTTACGTCCCGTGGAGACTAACAGTGATGCAATAAAGCTAGTATTACAGGAACCAAGTGATATGAGGGCAGCATTGCAGTCAGGTCAAGGAATTATGTAATAATGCACCTGTTAAATCCACCACTCGAGTTAGTACTCACCAAGCCCACTCAAACAACCAACATAGATTTGCGTCTAGACCTACATCACACAGTAATAACACAGGCCTTTCGAGGAGAAATTCAGTCAGTTATGCTCAAATGGTGTCGCACCCACGCAAATCAGCCACAACAAGTACTGGTGATACAAACACTGATTGTCGGCCACAGGGACCACAACCAATCGATACTAATATTCAAAGGTCATAGAATACCAAGATCAACACATTAATTGTAGGTAGCTCTACTCTAAAAAAATTAAATGGTCGCTACATGAGTATCGATAACCTCAATGTCACAGTTAAATCATTTGAAGGCGCACGTGATTGTGAACTAACTGACCAACTAAAGGTTATTCTCCATTCAAATAGGTACGATGTACTAGTGATCCATATGGGGCCAAATGATATAGCAAAACGGACATTGGAAGGAATGATCCAAGACTATGATGCTTAATTCAAACTGCCAAGTCAATTACACCCGGCATACAAATTCTTATATCTTCTCTTCTTCCTAGACCGTTCAATGAGTATGAAAACAATCTAACTCAGCAGTTTAATGCAATGTTGTGTTCACTTGCAAATTGGTTGAATTTATCCTACATTGATAACTCTGCACTTTTCATTAGTCATGGTGAACCATTGCCACAACTATATTGGGATGAAGTTCATCCAAATACCAACGGTATGCATTTTTTATCTGACAACATTATGAGTTATATAAGAACACTAATGAATATTCACCACGATTCTATTAAAATAACAGAGCCTAATCAGTACCATTACAATAGGAGGTACAACCAATATGACACTAACCGGAAACGTAACAACAACTACACACACAGAAACGATGGCTATTTCGCTGATATGTATGACTCAGAAACTGAGCAGGATTTTCATTTAGGGAGGAATATAGGGAGGAGCACAATGAATCATCTCAGACAGCGTCACAATGCTGGAAACCAGTCATACGACTTCCAAATGTCTTTCAACCGAAACAAACCTTTTTATCAAATCAATTTCTTGACCTCATAGATGAATGTACAAGCGAAATAAGAGACACGTGTAAAAATTATCAAACAACTGAACAAGGATTACAGCAAATTAACAATAACAAATATGGAAACAATCTTAGAAATCTGGCCACCAATGGTGAAGGTGCCTCTAATGTAACATCCCATCAATCTCTATTCAATGTTCCCATAAAATGTTTATACACAAATGCAAACTGTCTTCGAAACAAAATGACTGAATTAAAGTACATTATTAAGATCAATAAACCGTTGATTATTATTATAACTGAAGTGAAGCCCAAACATTATAGAAACCTAACCCTAGAGGACTACAATGTTGATGGATATACCATACACCAAACAAATGTTGATAAGACAATGGGCAGGGGAATAATCATCTACACACATTCTTCTGTATGTGCTAGTGGTTCTGACTTAATCGCATACGACGAATCAGTCTGGATTGAGATACAATTATATTCACGGGACAATTAGTTATTAATTGGGGGTATATATAGGTCTGACAGTGGAACAAGGGAAAACAATGAAAAACTGGTACAAGTATTAAAACATGCTGCCACGATACATTATACTCATCTTTTAATAGTGGGTGACTTTAACTATCTGCTGGAACACATGGTCAAGCACAAAAATGAAATAAGTCAAGGGTACTCATTCATTGAATGTATTCGTGACACCTACCTATACCAGCATATAAATAGTCCCACCAGATTTAGGAATAATGCTGCACCTAATATACTTGATCTGCTTTTAACCAATGAAGAAGAAATGATATCAGATATAGGTTACCTGAGCCCACTCGGTAAAAGTGACCACTCTATTATCACATTCCATTTACATTCTTATCTTGCAGGAAAACCTGTGAAAAAATGTCTTCTAGACAAAGGAAACTACAAAGAAATGAATAACAACCTCATAAATATAAGCTGGACAAATAAATTTTACGATTGCCCAGATGATGCTAATCAGCAATGGTAAATTTTTAAACAGATACTAAATAACATGATAAATCGACATGTCCCATCAAATACCTTTAAAAATAAACCTAACTGGACTAAGAAAGGTGACATCCCATTAGACTGCAATACTGTAGGTCAAATTAGGAAAAAACATAGATGCTTGGAAAGATTCCTTCCAAACCGATCAAACGAAAATAAAACAAAGTATAACAGGCAATGAAACAAAGTCAAATCTTTGACTAGGAAAATGCATAAAAACTATGAAAAGAATATAGCAAAAGCAGCCAAATCAACCCCAAAGCAATTCTGGAAGTATGACAAATCTAAAGTTAAAACCAAACCTGGTACTTCTCCACTGATGATAGACCCAGATAAACCTCAATGCACAGAAACCGACATAGAAAAAGCTGAGGTTCTATCATGTCACTTTCAACCGTTTTCACTGATGAACCAACCAACAACCTGTCAATCTTTCCAATTAGACCAATTAACATCGCATTTAAAGACACTGAGGCACAAGTTTTAGCTCATCTCACCAAACTGAAAACCTCTAAGTCCGCAGGACCTGATGGGATACATCCCCGAGTTCTTAAAGAACTATCCATCTCTGTAGCCAAACCTTTTTCAATCATATACTCAACTTCACTAGGAACAAAATCTGTACCACGATATTGGAAGGAGGCCAATGTAACAGCAATTTTTAAAAAGAAAGGCAGCCCCAAACTTGCAAGTAATTATAGACCATAAGTCTCACCTGTGTAGCTTGCAAGGTCATGGAATCCGTTATTAGAGATCAAATAATGAGCCATATGAAATCAAATAAACTTTTTAGTAAGAAACAATATGGATTTCTTACTGGACGATCAACCATGTTCCAGTTAATAAATGTCTTAGATAAATGGATTAATATGCTAGAGAAGGGAGGCACGGTGGACATTATCTATATGGATTTTGTTACGGCATTTAATACCGTGCCTCACATCCGTTTGATTAACAAACTAGCAAGTTCTGGCATCACAGAACCAGCCCCGGAGTGGATTACATCCTTCCTGATTGGTAGGTGTCAACGAGTACATATAAGCGACTATTACTCTCAATGGGCAGCCGTGACTAGTGGCATACCGCAGGGCAATGTGCTCGGCCCCCGTCTGTTTGTGCTCTACATAAATGACATGCCTGAACTAATATAATCATTCAGTCTATATTTTTATGCAGATGACACAAAGGTTTTCAAGCACATTACAAAATAATCTGATTGTGATGACGTGCAATCAGATCTGACACTGGTAGAGATACAAAACAGAACTTCCAATACAAACTTGAATGTGATAATGCTAGCCATACCCTATCCCATGTGGACAACGAAATGGATCTCGGAGTCATCTTTGACTCAGCTCTCTCCTTTGATCACCACATTCAAAATAAAATCAATAAAGCCAACAGTATCATGGGCCTCAGACGGACCTACAAATATTTGGATAAAGAAACTGTTTGCTATTATATAAAGCTGTTGTGCGCCCCCACATTGAATTTGCACATACAGTATGGAATCACACCTTAAAAACATACGTACTCTGTGGAAAATGTGCAGAGGCGTGCAACAAAGATTGTCCCTGGATTTCGCAATCTCAGTTATGAGCATAGGCTGCGTTCTCTAAACATCCCCACACAGTCGTCTGAGAGGGGGCATGGTTGAAACTTATAAGGTTTTGAATACCTATGATCCAGACACAGTACCAATATTAAAATTTGCTTCAAGAAATAGTAACAGGGGTCATAGTAAAAAGTTATTTATCCAGAGAGCTAAATACAATATATTCAAGTTTTCATTTTATTACAGAATAGCAAAAGTATGAAATAGCCTAACTGACCGTATCGTTAATGGCCCGACCATTCAAAGCTTTGAAAACCGACTGAATAAACACTGGGACAATGCACAATTGAAATCTAACTTCGAGGCACCTTCACCATGAAATAACCATTTCAAACCCTAGCGTCACTCAAAGACGTGAATATAGAGGCTTGTACGACCTGTGTTCAGTATTATCAATAATAATAAAAAATTTCTAGGGGAGAACACCTCCCCCCTTCCCCCTCTCCCAACACTCTGCTAAATTTTTTCCCCAGTGCCCCTCACAATTCTAAATCCGGCCTTGAACGCTCGGCAGGCCGACTTCTACTAGTCGGCTGCGAGTCACAACTAAAACCAAGCCTTTCAGTTAATAGTGGTTAGAGCCTCTCATGTGAAGCGTCAAGGGAACACGTGGCCTTATTAAACGTTCAGTTGAGAAGGAATCAAAGATAATATGTAAGATTTAGTCTATGGGAATTGTGACAGCGATCCTGTCCGATACAAAATATTATGTAGGGAAAAAATGCTCAGATTTCTACTACCAACAAAAAGATATAATGCCGCATAGGATGCCGTTGTTGTTGTTGGTGGTGGTGGTGGTGGTGGTGGTTGTGGCAGCGGTGGTGGTGGTGGTGGCGGCGGTGCTGGTGATGATGACATAAACCATAGTATGTTCTACTTCTAAACATCTTTTTTATATACTGCAGGCCTAACTGTTTGTTTTGGAAAATCATCTTACCCTAGTTTTGCATTCCTTTGATGGATGTTTGATGGTCTCCACAAAGTAGTGTCTCATACATTTATTCTCCCTTCTGAGCGCATCTGTGAGGAGAACATCCAATAAAAGCCACAGAACAATTAACAACGATGGGCATGCGTAAAACCTCCACGGCGCGCGTGTTAACTTCCGGTGAGCAATGTTACACTTCCGGTGAGTACTTATGAACTTTCGTTTGGGATTATTATTCTTCCGGTGAGCATTTGTATTTTTCCGGTGAGTATTTGTCAAATTCGCAAGAGTATGTTCTGAGCTATGTACATAAGCAACTGATTCTGTAATCATTGTTACAAATTAGATGACATAAAGCATGTCATACCTGTTCACAGAATATGCCATAATAGAGGAATCCAATCTGTCACTCAAGTTTATGAAGTCATAATCAATTACATCACATCTAGGCTGACGTCACAATCATAATTGGCAGAGACCATTCCATCAGGAAACTGAAAAAGTCCAACAGTACGAATTGCATGTCTTTGGTGGATTTACAATTTAATAAACATTTTGTTGAATATTTTGAAACTAATTTGACTGGACGCGTATGGCAGCAACAGCACCTAGTTAAATTAGTTTCAAAATACTAAACATATTTGCTTGTCTGTGTACAGTTACCTTGAAATTGGTATTTTATGAATTCATAATGCAAATTACATAAATTGATCACAACACACGTCATAAGCGGGCGGAGATAAGCTAGAAATGGGCGGCGCTTATCTAGAAATGGGTGAAGCTTAGCTAGAAATGGGCGGGGCATGGGTAGAAATGGGTCCGTCTATTAGACGATATTAACCAAATCATACCTGTTCATAGAATACACTAATAATTGTACAATTCTTCGACACTTGTTCGAACATTTCGGCCAGTGACTACGGCAGTGAACACGCACAATACCTCATTATTATTACTTACGTATTTCCAGTCGCCACACGTGTAGGCTACCATGACAAATTCAATTTGACAAGAATCCCCTAAATTGTCTAAGCTGTCTCATTCTCCTACAATCTCGTGATTGTCACGATAACAGCAACTCAGATTTCACAATACAATTTAAGGCCCAAATTCACACCAGAAAGTATAATTAGATTTGAATACTGTTAGAGGCTTAAATTGTGTACCTCAATACGATGTAACGAAATAAATCTTAGTATATTAAATGATGATTTCATTCCGTATAAATTAATATAACTTTTAATTGTGACGCTTAATAACAGATTATTACTAATTCAACTTGACAGCTAAAATGTATATTAATTTATGCGGAATGAAATCATTACGTGTTAAGATTTATTGTGTTTCATTACATCGAGGTACGCATTTTAACCATGTAAAAGTGTACAATGTTAATCATTTTTATCTTCAAGCATTCTGGAGTAAATGTGGCATTTGACGGCTTAAATTAGACTTAAATTGCGTACCTCAAGGGAATGAAACATAATAAATATTGACATAGGTCCCTATGGTGATTTCATTCCGTATAAATTAATATCGCTTTTTTTAGTTCTGAAGCTGAGTTAAGGCCTCCGCACACTAATTCGCCTTCGCAATCAAAGACAGTATTAGGAAGGATGGTTAGTCGTCTTGAACATGCCTAGTCGTGAATGGACCTTTCCACTTTTAGCTATGCCCCGCCCATCTCAATATCAGCTCCACGCACACCACGTCCCTGTTGGGATCAATCGATCTATGAACTCCATGACTATCAATTTCCCGAAAAATATACACGTAAGCTGTTGGGTATTTTGAAACTAATTTGACTGGGTGCTGTTGCTGCCTATGTCATAGACAGCAACAGCGCCCAGTCAAATTAGTTTCAAAATATTTGATAGAATGTTTATTAAATAGTAGACGGACTATTACGCGTTAAAGACGGATTATATCGAATCAGTCATGTCGTAATGATTATGACCTCATCATGCACGTCACTTGGTTAATTATGACGTCAGATGATCGACGGATAAACTGGAAAGCCGAATTAGTTAACGTGACTGACTTAACAGATACGTCGATATAACAATGCACAATAAAGAACACATGGGTTCTTTATAATTACAAATAGTTTTAAAAATATAATTCATTTTTCAAATTTGAACGAATCACAATTTTTGACATAAAATTAAATTAAATTTTAATTTGACAAAAAATGCGAACTGCGGTTAAAATTGAATTAAATATCCATACAATCACTGGGGTATCGAAAAAGATTACGTAGAAAATTCAGCATCTCTTCCGAATCATTTGAAATCGTATAATAATCATTGCACTTGAAAACACTCGAGAGAGAAAATGTGGAATGGCGTGAAATACATCATTACTGCACGTGTATTTCTAGGTGCCAAAAATCCAAGAGAGGTGTTACTTTCGTATGTTACAAATTAGTGTTTTGCTTGTATTTGTCGAGCGGACGAAAGGTGTCGACATTTGGTGCGAAATCTAGCTCATAGATCAGAGCGTCGATCATTCACAGTTTTGTATTTCCTGTCATCGACGAGTTTGGCAAAACAAGTGTTCGGCTAGAAATCGCGTTCGTCTGCTAGCGAAAATACATCTATTATTGTGAAAATATAAAAATAAATAAGATCTTGTTTTTGTAGATTTGCCAAAGTGCTATACCCATGTGAAATTTCATAGTTCATTGGAATCTGAAATCATTTCTTAGGCAGCCAGTAGCCTAGATAGTTATATTTCAACTCACGCATAGGCTTGGTAACCCTCTGATGATTACATTTTGTCAATATCAAATGATTTGCTTATTCCGTCTCCATTTACAAGCCAAGAGAAGACTATTTTTGAAGATTTACCACTGGAATGACTGGTTCGGTTACCGAACCAGTCATTCTAGTGGTAAATCTTCAAAAATAATATTCTCTAAGTCTTAGGCCGCAAATGGACGTACATCAAGACCACTGCAGAGGCCGGTTTTGGCCTGATTCGATACGAAATGGTTAAATAATGAAAGACACGTATGCATACACAGGAAAGCCCGTTACTATTTTAAAACTAATTTGACTGGACCAAGTTGCTGCCATATGTAGCAATGGATCTACGTCAAACTAATCAATAGAATATTCCTTACACCATACATAATTTTTCATTTCTGGTCTTTATGGGCGAAAGCGTGAAGATATTCTTAACTGTCTGCCTGCTGAATTTCTGCAGACTACATATTCCACGGGGTTTAATTCTGGATATGCTGAATAGTTTTAAAACAATTAGACTGAAAGTTGTTGGTGGCTAGGCCACCAACAACTTTCAGTCAAATTGTTTTCAAAATATTCAGCAAGTCCAGACTTATCGCGCATTAAAATTATTGTTCGGTGGCTTGCAGCAGTCATACAGTTAAATAACAAAAGACCCAATGATCCGCGACGTTCACCTGAACCATTAGCATTTTAAACATTTACATTTAAATATACATTGGATATGCTTCTTTAAATTTAGAAAAAAGACACCAAATACAATGTTAGAATGGAATGAAGTTTCAAAACGATCCGACAAATGGTAATGGAGTTATCATCGTGAAAACAATTTTCAAAATGCCCACCAGTGGCCTGGATTTCGGACAATCGTTAATTTCGATAGGCTTCTTCCCCGGACCCAATCCAATCAACAAATGGCGTTTCAAAGATATCATCCAGTAACCACTCTATCGCCTGCAAGAAATCCAAGACGACTGCCCAAAAGATTTTACCAATCAAAATTCTCGTTTGATATGTTGAAGCCTACTGCCAAAAGATGGTTCCGCACAAGCAGGAGGAGTATAGCGTTTTAAAGTGTTTCGTTAAAAAGATGACCACCGAATAAATTGACCAATAAAAATTCTGATTTCTGAATTAAATCCGTTCATCCAAATTTGTTTGAAACACGTCAAAGCGGCGTATGCGATATAGGATTTCCGGAAAATTTTCGGATAATATAAGATGGCCACCAAAAATTGGACAAATCAAAATCTTGAAGTTCTGAAGCCTACTCAGGCCGATCGGTTCTTTCCAGCCAAAATTGCTTAAAATCTGCAGAGCGGTTTAAGAGGAAATACGTATTAAAGAATCTCTAGATGATTTGAAGAAAATCCAAGATGGTTGGCAAAAATGGGTCAATCTGAATTCTCATTTCATCAACCTTGAAGCCTACCGCCATAGGACATAGTACCACCAAAGCTCCGTTGCTTCGTTGTAAGCAGGTCATTGATTAAACGAGGAGTACCGATATAAAGGGGTCCGGAAAGTTTACGGAAAATCCCAGATGGCCTCAAGAAAAATAGACCAATGTTGAATTCTACTGGCATATAATCATTGATCACCATTCCACCTAAATTTCATTGACATCGTTCATTGATTAAAGAAGAGTAGCATTTTAAAGGGTTCTGGAAGTATTTACGGACATTTTTCGAAAAATCCAAGACGGCTACTGGAAAATAAAGCAATCAAAATTCTGAATAGATGATATGGAACCTCCTGCCCGAAGACCCTTCCATTAAGTCCTACCAAATGACACGCCCCTTCCCCCACCACCACCCCCACCCCTACCCTAGGATCGTTTCAGGTAAATTGTATTAAAATATGTTAACGCGGTTAGGAAGAAATACGTTTGATAGTAGTTCTGGATAACTTTCTGAAAATCTAAGATGGCTGCCAGAATCATAGACCAATCCAAATTCTGAATAGAAGTTCTGAAGCCTATACGCCATAAGATCCTTACAGCCATATTTGATTACAATCCGCCAATTGGTTTAGGATGAGATGTGTTTTGAAGATTTCTGGATAATTTTTGAAAGTCCAAGATGGCCACCATAAAAGTTTACCAATAGAAATTCTGAATAGAGATTCTGTATCCGACAACAATAGGATCATTTCAGCCAAATTTGGTCAAAATCCATCAAGTGGTTTAGGAGATACGTTTTAAAGCAAAAGTTGCCGGACAACGACCGTAGGTCGCTATGGTATACTCCGACTTGGCCATTCTTAATCTAGTAAATAGACCAATACAGTTTGAACCAGGACAAATTACAACATAAGCTTTCCTTATTTTATATCGTTGACGGAGTCATCCTAAGTATCATATTCAAAACAGGACAGAATCAGAACACCGGAAAATGGTTAATTTGCATAAATCCAATATAGCCTCCATGGAAACATGGATGGCCTCATATCGCTGAAAGGCTTGAGTTTAGATATAAATGTATTACAAGCAAATAGGAAAGTGACCCCATAGTGTAAGAAAATCATACTTAATTTTCTGTTTAAGATTTTCAAAAACGTTAGATGATGTATATTACGTAAATATGACGTCACACTTGTAGTTATTAGTTAAAACATACTTATTACAAAATTGTTCTAGATCCCGTTATTACGTTCAACTTGATTTATAGACAATAACATGCCTATTCCATTCTGCGCGAAAGTCTTTGGTGGCTTAGCCATCATGATTGCAATAATACTGGTGCCGAGACTTTCATTGACGGTTGAAAATGTGTCTACGACTTAATTCCAGTTCAATATTACAATAAGATGCTCAGGAAACGAACAACAATGGAAGAATCTAGTTTTAGCCATGGCCCGCCCGCCCGCCCATCTCTAGCTAAGCTCTACACACACTTCGCACGTGTTGGGACCGATCGATCGATGAACTCACTGACTATCAATTTCCAGAAAACTATACAGGTAAGCTGCTGAATATTTAGAAACTAATTTGACTGAGGGCGCCTGCTGCCTATGGCAACAACAGTCAACAGCGTCCAATCAAACTAGTTTCAAAATATTCAACAGTATGTTTATTAAATAGTAAAGACTCAACTCGTACAACTACGCATTGTCCATCATCAATTGCATTTAATGCGCCCCGACTGTCAGCTAGGTGGGTTAGGCCTACCGGTCATGTGATGTAAATATGTAAATATATGTATGTATGATTACTGTATTCTGCGGCTGTAGTAGTAGAAACATCATACAGCTGCAATCAGTCCTTCTTCGCTTTTGCCCACTGTGTCTTGTCCTCAGCCGAAATCCTTAGTTTCCTCAGGTCCATTCTTGACTTAAGTGTACCGAGTCCTGCTTTCTTAAGGTCACCTCGTAGCACGCTTAGCAGATTTATGCAATGACGTCCTCTCCTGGCTTTGTATTTGCTGGCTCAGAGTAGGGTGAATTCCAAGGCTCTCTGTGCTGGTGTCTCTTCTGGCATACTTAGCACATGGCCAAACATGGACCATCTTTGCTGGGTGACTTTTACAGACAGCCGCGACGTATTACACATCTAGCAAAGTGCCTCGTTGGAAATTATGCTGTCTGGCCATCGGTGTCAAGTGATGGTGTGTAGGTGTTTGCGGTGGTAGGCATCGAGTTTTCTAGAGCTGCCTTTGGAGCTGCCCAGCTGTTATAGTTATACAACATCAAGGATACGCACTTTGCATTGTATAAACGTAGCCTCTATCAAGGGCATCTTTGATCTACGAATCCATAGCGTCCAGGACTGATAAGCTATGTTCCTCTGGACGCAGCATGCATAAATGTCAGCAGTACTGCAAAGCAGTGAGTCCAGAATTCTACTTTTCCTCCATGGTTCGCCACCACGAAGTGGGTCGTCATATAGTGTCATGCTTTGTCGATAGGTATATGTGGGTGCTGTTTTGGATTCATTCAGAGATTCTCAATTTTCGGGAGAAGTTCGTCAAGGGGTTTTTTTTCCCCGTCTATGAGGTCCACATCGTCGGCATATTCCATCTCTAGTGGCATGCCCAGTATTGACACTGGGGTGTTTGGTCTTGTCGAACTTTCCCACACAGATTTAAATGCGGCAGCAAGGTAGCATGTGAAAAGCACCGGAGATAGACCACCTCCCTGTGGGGAGCCGATTGATGTCTCAAACTCTACAGACTTCACTGACTTGACTCGTACTCTCAGCTTGGTGTATGCAAGTAGAAATCTCACTAGTCGTAGCTCATCTTCATTGCAACTGGCCTGGCGTAGTACATCTAGGATCTTTTGAGTGTCTAATTGTGTCGAAGGCTCGTGACATGTCAATGCCCATTTTGTGGAAGTCCCAGTGTTTGGACATGACTACCAAGGCAAGCATGCGCTGAGCCCATACAATGTCTGTGCAACTGCGTCTATGTTTGAAGCCACTTTGACATGATCCGTGAAGTAATCGATCTTGTCTCGGATGCGGCACAGAGTAGCATTGGATAGGATTTTCTGTATGCTGTTGAGGAGCACAATGGGCCACAGATTGGCTGGGGCCCAGGTGGTTTCTTGGGCTTGGGTAGTGCGATAAGGGTACCTTGGCCTACAGCGTCGATGGGAAGGTGGTGCATAAATGCTGAATTGATTAGGTGCATGATTGGTTTTGAGATAATGTCACTTGCATACTTGAATAGTTCATTGCTCATGCCATCAGGTCCAGATGCACGTCCATTTTTCAGGGCTTTAAGTGCCTTCTCAAGTTCTACTGTTTTAATTGGTGTTAGTAATGGCCTGGGGTATCCTGAGAACGGGTGCAAGGGCTCATCATCATTGTCAGTGAACTGTTCCTTGAACTATTCTCGGATCGCCTTGGCTTTTCCCTGGTCAGTCCCGATAAAGTGTCCTTCAGGGTTGTGTACAGTGAGTGGTGGTGTGTAGTCAGTAACTCAGGGCTGCCCGAAACATTTTGTGACAGTCATCCGTGGCAGTGATTTCATCTGCTAGGGAGTCTGCCTGTTGAATAGCAAGATCTTTCAAGCGTCTGCTCTGTTGACAGTTGTACTATTAGAGGGTCGTCAGTATACCTAGTTTGGTTATTTTTAAGAACACCTATGGTGCTGGTAGCGGATGATTCCATAGATTTCAGTATTTTGGTTAGGGCTTCACTTGGATAGGAGCTGACATTGATGTCAGCTATCTGCTCCCCGAGGGCTTTTTCGTATGACACTTGAGTGTCAGTGTCGCTGATCAGCTTGGGTAGGTTGTAGTACATATATGTACATTGCAAATTATATATATGTTAATAACCTATCGACCAAAAAGGACAAAGCAAAAAAACGGTGACAAATTAAAAAATACAAAAAAACCCACCAAAGCAACCTAGAACTACAACCACTTTGCACACCGCACAACCAACGATGTAGTGGAAAAAAGTTTGAGATCGACAATAGGCCCTGTACGGGCCTCCAACGTCGCAACAGATAATCATGATGATGATGATGATGTACGGCCCTTTTCAGTTTTAGCTAGTTCCACCCACACGTGCTGGGGTCGATAAATCGCTGAACTCCCAGACTATCAATTTCCAGTAGACTATACAGGTAAGCTGGTGAATATTTTGAAAGTAATTTGTCAAATTAGGTTCAAAATATTCAGCAGCATGTTTATTAAATAGTAGACATACAATTCTTACGTGTCGGACTATTAAAAAATGCATCGTCCTAAGAATCAGATCATCCATACATTTTTTGCACTCGCTCAACGGACATTGCTTAAAAGAGGAAACGGAACAGAGAGACTAAGGTGTTTTAGTTTCTAACATTGAACCCATCACCACATATTACAACCATAGTAAACAAAGCCAAGCAGAAAATAGGAATGATCAAAAGATGCTTCAACAACAGATCACCAAATATAATCACAATATTATTCAACTCCATCGTTAGACCTTCAATAGAATATGGATCTATAGTTTGGAATCCACATCTGGTCAAAGATAAACGACCATTAGAAAAGGTGCAGAAACTGCTTTAAACTGTGCAATGAAATTCCTACCACTATGTTAGAGGAGAGAAGACGTACAGGTCTCTTCGAGACCTACAAATACCTTTTTGGCTATTATGCCACAGATGCAACAAGACTCTTCCAGTGGTCTCTAAGGGACCTACGAGGACATTCGTTCAAACTTTTTAAACAACGATGCAACACAGACCTAGCTAAAAATTTCTTTCCATCCAGAGTAGTTGATGACTGGATTAATCTACCAGAATGTGTCGTATGCTCACCTACTGTGGAAGTCTTCAAAATAAAACCGAGAGCTGTGCCCTTTGGGCAAGACCGCTAACCCACCAAGTACCAAGTAAGTAAGTTTAAGACGGACTATAAAATCGAGTCATTCATGTTGTAATTGATTATGACGTCATCCTACATGTCACCTAGTTGATTATGACGTCATGTGATTGATGGCTAAACTGGAAAGGTCCATTACATGTTCCTGACGAACCTAGATACGTCGGTCATGACATAATTGATAGACACTACAGGTCATGTAGTTGATTATGCTTTATATGATTGACTGAGAAACTCCCCATTCTGTATCAACGACAACCAGAAACAATTGCCAATTACGTACTCTCAAACTTTGATATCCTTTGGAAAATCTCCTAGACCCTTCGTCTCAAGAGGGCTAGGTGGTCAGGAATGATAGAACTCTATGCAGTAGCACCGATGAACATCCAGAAAAATATTCAGTTCATTTCCTACACATGAGGCACGGGCCATACTGATATGACCTGCATCTATTCAACTTTACTGTTTGTCGTTTCTGAATGTTGCTTGCACTCTACAACCTACATCCAGACATTTCATCAACACCTTTGATTCAAAGCAAAGATCATCACGGTAAGGAACTGATCTCAAGTAAGTGATCTTAAAGCTTGGAATTTTTGCATTGGGCATTGATGAATGCATCAGGGTTAAGGGAAGTACTTGAATTACTCTATGCAGATAATGCTGTCAATCACATCCTATCAGTCAAAGCATATTTCATGGCTGTCTGAGGACACACCCTGGTTGATGAAGCGTTTGAATGCAATGTTTTAGCAGAACCGTATGATCTGTCACTTCTAGGTCCCGAAGAATGCAAAACTGATAAAGGTCAACAGAAAAAATGAACAATTTGCATACAGACATAAAAGCCTAGAATTTTTCTAGCCAAATTTGATCAAAATATGCCAAGGATTTTTGGATAATTTTTGGAAGATCCAAGGTGGCCGATGAAAAAATTTACCAATGAAAATTTTAATTTGGTATGTTGAATCCGTTCACACAATTGTCATTGAAATCGTGCCACTGATTAAGGAGGGTATCATTTAAAATAATTCTGGGAAGTTTTTGGAAAATACAAAAGCAAATCTACCCATCAGAATTTTCTGTATATACGACTTATCATCCTTTTAAAACTGCTGAAAGATCCGATTTCTCCAGATTTCTTCTCCTACTTTAACCTGGTTTCATTACCATGCCAGTGATGTCATCTTCGTGCCCAGAAATGTCAAGACATGTAATATTACAATTGGCAATGCAAGGATTTGATGCAAAAGCTTATAATATTAAAGTCCACCAGATTCTGCCATTACTTACCCAAGGGCTTCAAAAAATCTTCTTGCGGAAAGCAAGCTGCATACTGAAGGCATGGTACTTCAGGCTTTCTGTAGCTTGCATTTGGAAAGCGGGTTTTACCATATTTAAATGATAAGTGTTCACATACTTATGCCTATATTCAGTAGCACATTGTTTTGTCAGAATAAGTGTTTCTTAAACCACATCCACACTTGTAATTGGTTGTTTAATATCTACTATGGAAACTTGTTGATGTAAGATTTTAAAGTAAATCCAAGAGACATTGGTTTTTCAACTGTAAATGAGTAAGGCTATTGAAACCTTTAGAGACATGTCCCCTCAGAAGGCTCTGAAATGTCATTGCTTGAGCCAACATCACACACACATGGTGAACACAGGAGTCATGCGGACCCATCCACAGTACTGTATGCAGATAAATGCTGCCATGGGCACCCGACTGGAAATTAAGGGAATGGCAAATGTTAACATTCAGATTGATGATTTCTCCTACATATAGAAAGTAGTCAATGATGCACTGCTGGGCGCAGATTTTCACCGCAGCTTAGTGGTGCTATTGTGCACTGCAAGTGTCAAGAATTGTAAATCAATGATCATTGTGTCCCACTAGGTCCACATTCAGATTTATATCACACATGTGCGGTGGTATTATCAGCTCCTACCACTGTTGCGCCCGGTCAAGAAGAACCCATTCTGTAAGCCCACACCTGGTTTAAGAACTGCAGCAGCAATTCTCTAACCAGGGCCAGACAATATGCACACAACCGACATACTTAGTCCACACATTTCAGTTGGTACACATGATCGAACGCAAATACTGTTGAGTTTTTAGCAGAACCCAGACACCGATCTGACTGGAATCAGGCAAAATGTGGAAAATGGCATTACAGGAAGAACTGGATGAGTCTGCTTGAACTCCATCCCACCCAAACCCCACACCCAAACCCACTTAGATGAGCAGCTTCCTGGCTAGCCATCGTGCAAACATAGGTCTGAGATATGCTAGTGAAACAACATTGTGTACTTCTAGCAAATTAGATCTAGGAAACAAACCCTTGAAAAGGTGCACCATAGAGGTGTGACGATGAGCCTGCACAGCGAGCAATACAATCTGCATGGGCTAACCGTATAGTACTGGCCCCCAAGCGGAATTTTTCTCATTGTCTCTGCCTGGACAATCAGACTCTGCACAGTCTCTTGTATGCCTTGAACCTCCCATCCCCCGCCTCAGTGTCCCAACCCCTCTGTTGGCCACAAAATGTTAGCGCCTTCAAAGATTTTGAGCCAATATGGACACCGCAATGAGTTTCCATCAATGAGCCATGGACAAACAGTTGTCAAGCATGCACTAGGCAAAGTGACACTGGTTATGTAGTACACTTTGACCGGTCAACACCTTATGAAGGGCCTAGTTCGGACAAGGAATGTGGGCAGAAAAATGACGCACGATAAGGACGTGCGCACCAGCACATCTGAGTTTCCTGTGAGTCAAAACTACCTCCTACTGTTGCGGTACTAACTCACGCTCTGTCGATAGCAGTGTGAATGCACAAAGGTTTAATGCTCACCCGCCCTCTCCTATTACGGAACAGCACCTAGTAACCTGGTAGAAATAAATTGGTCAAGTGGTCAATTGCTCGAACAATGGATTACATGTCTATAGGATGGCAAACAGTCATAAAGAAGGGACATGGTCAGCTATTACAATTCATGTAATTCGCTTAGTCCGTCATCAATTAAGCATTTGTGATGAACTTACTACTTCATTCATGACGTAATTGATTATGATGTCATCCTACACGTCCTGTAGTTGATTATGACATCATATGATTGATGGATAAACTGGAATCCTCCATTACTGACTTAATTACTAAACCACTCATTCTGGTGCTAACAATTTAAAGGTACCATTCTCTTGTTCAACAGAAAAACTTTTACTGCTATAATACAATCATCATTTAACCCTTCAATGATCAAGGTGGTTAAAACTTGCCTCTGTTAATTTACAGGTTAATCATGCCAGTCGAAAATTTTGAAAATAGTCTTCGCTTGGCCTGTAAATGCAGATTCAGTAAGAAAAATCACAATTTTCCTTACCACTCTTGACCATTAAAGAGTTAATATAACCATTAGGATATCTATATGATATACTGACTACATTTGAACATGTATGAAACAACAGCCTTGAGTTCATTTGGGTGAACGGGAGGCAAATGCCTACCTATTTCCGCCCACTGTTCACGGCAAACAACTTTTGCCCTACTGAATGCGTTATCATGCTTTTCATACATGAACAGCTGATGCATTATGTCATATTTATTACATGATAATGAATGTCAGGAGCTTAGCAACAATCCACAAGCATACACACATTGGGAAGACCAACATAGAACAAGGATGGCTGAAAACGCAATAGTACACAATATTTAAGGTTAAATTGATAATCAAATCCTAACAATTGACGATTCTGCATATTTTGCCTTTATCTTTGTGTCCACACCAAGCCAGCTATCAAAGCTGTTCGCCACGCCACATAACATTCACCGCAAACAGTTAGCAAACAGGCCATTCAGTAAGGTTAACATAAATCGGTACATGACCGAAAAAATGCAACAAATTCACCTTACTGCCCCCACCACAAGTAATAAATTGATACATTTTATTTAGGAAAAAGAGAAAACCTGTGCATATTTCAAATATTTAATTCTTTTTAAAGGTAAAGGAAAATCTGAAAACAAATTAATCCCCTTTGTTTTTACAAAATGAATGCTTACATTCGTATACATCATATTAAAAATAGAATTGGAAAAACTATCCCCTTCTCATTGGAATTATCCCTATATAAACGCATAAAATCTACGTAGCAGTCAAAATGCATCAACATGATCAGTGTATAGCTCATATATAGTGTCCTCATTAGACTATCTGACAATGCTTTAACACTCATATCAGCCAAAAACGGCTTCTGCAGTGGTCTTCAGAAATGTCCATTTGCAGGCCCCTCCCACCACCCCCCAATTTTTTTTTTTAATTTACCACTGGAATGACTGACTCAATAACCGAGCCAGTCATTCCAATGGTAAATTTTCAAAAATAGTTTTCTCTTGGTCTGCAAATGGACATTTTCTATGATAAAATTGAAATTTTCTTGAACAAATTGGAGGGTTAAACGGATATTAATCTCATCTCAATTTTTGGACAGATTTTGGTGATTCCATATCAGTCACATGTGGCCCAAAGATTTACTTAATATTGTGATAATGTTGGATCTTGGACATCACCATTTTGTCTCATTATATAATTATGTGTTCATGTAGGTGCGTAGATAACAAATTCTTCATCTAATAATTAGCATCTTTCATATTTTCAACCTATTTTGACTGGAAGCCTGAGACAGCAACAGCTCCCAATCACATTAGTTTCAAATTAGTCACTACCAGTCTTTAGATTGCATCTAGAAGAAGTTATTGGTTTGATTGGCATCTGTCGAGTCCCTGATTCCAGGTCCCATTCACAGCTGGTTTATATTTCAGTCTATTATTCCCCAGTTTTACACTGGTATTTATACTCCTGGGTGGAGAGAGGGAATGAGGAGTGAAGGAGATTGCCTATGTTTCCACGGATTGATCGTCAGCCACCTGATCGCCTGACAATCGAGTGGGATTTTAACCCTGCATGGCTGATTACAAGTCGATCACGCTAACACCTCGGCCAATCATCTCCACTATCATGCCTATAGATTGCATCTATATAATTGCATTATGTATACCGAGGCAGTTGGCCTAGGTTTTTTCTGATTGGTTGAAAATTAAATCATGTCATACTTGATAGAATGGAGAAATGTAGACACGTAGCAATTCAAAATCGAATAGAAATCTTAAAAATACCATGTGTCATTTACATATGTTTGTAAATAATTTATAAATAATTGTAGAAACACCGCAAGGTGTGCGGATATGTGACCAGGAACCTCACTGAGCAGTGACGCCCTCCGTCTTGGCAGTACTCCTATATAAAGTAGGAAATTATGAAATACAATACAATATAATATGGCATATTTTATTCCCTGCATAGCTAACATAAAAAATCTCTAACCTTCAAATTTGTTTCAAAAATATTTCAATTTGGAAAATATCCATTTGCTGACCAAGAGATATTCTTAAAAATTTATCAAGTGCTGGAATAACTGGCTCGGTCATCGAGCTAGACATTCCACTAGTAAATATTCAAAAATAGTTTTTTCTTGGTCTGCAGATGAACCTTTCTTAAGACCACTGTGACTGCAGAAGCCATTTCTGGCCGGCGTTAATGTTAAACTATTAAGCCATTTTATTCACATCAACAGCACATGACTTCAACATATCCATTTGTGTGGATCTGTTCCTCATAGTTCTGTTTCAGATCTGAGGTCATTTTATGCAGACTAAACATCAACACAGACAGTGCACATCAGCCCATGCAGCTTTATCCATCCTCCTTGTTCCACATCAGTATGGATTCCAGCATACACTGAGCATCCACAAACTGCGACAAGGCTTACAATATCAGGCTGTCCATTTCAGGCATCTGAAATTCAATGTATTATAAGTCACTGCAATGAATTTTGGAAATGTTTATAGGACAAACCGGTCAAAAACGGCTTCTACAGTGGTCTTGAGAAATGGCTATCTGCACGACAAAAGAGAATTATTTTGAAAAATTTACCACTGGAAGAACTGGCTTGATAATCGAGCCAGTCATTCTAGTGGTAAATTTTCAAAAATAATCTCTTGGCATGTAAATGGATATTTAATAAGCACATATTTTGATGCGCTTTTCAAAATTTGACCACGACAGGATTAATGCGTGCCTCTTGTTGTTTATATAAAGTTTGCTCACTTAGTCACTATTCAAATCATTCCTAAATAATGATTGCACACAACCATCATCCAACTCCTACAGTGACATAATAATAACAACTCAACATCATTAATACATACTAAAGACATTAAAATTTCAAGTATCTGACACCAATTGTTCGAATATATCCATTGTGAGGATTACAAATGAGCAGAGCGATTGAGCTGACATACTCGCCTCCCTAACACTCTTGATATACTAGTATATCGGCTCTAAATTCAACAAGAGGCCTGTGGCACTCGCCTGGACCATTGGCATTTAAACCATTTGCATTTAACAGATATGATGGATGATTTTTGGAAAATCCAAGATGCATGACCATCAAAGAAATTGGTTGACTGAGTTTGATTGAAATCGGCTAAGTAGTTAATGAGGAATAGCCGTTTAACTGATCTCCAAAAATGGTTGAAATTGCCCAAGCGATTAATGAGGAGTAGCATTTTATACAAATTTCCATTTTTCGGAAAATCCAAGATGGCCTCCATCAAAATCAAGCTGTCAAAATTCTATATACAAGTTCTTAAGCATAACGGTCTACGGTTCTTCCAGCTGAGTTTGGTTGAAATCGGTCAAGTGGTTAATGAGGAGTAGCCTTTTAACTGATTTCCCAAAATGTTCAGAAAATCCAAGATGGCCACTGGAAAAATTGACCAATCAAAATTCTGTACACAAGTTCTGAAGCTTACCACCCTAGGCTCATTCCAGCCAGTCTGGTTAAAAAAATCGCCCAAGCAGTTAATGAGGCAAATAGTAGGTTTATAAACGATTTTCAGCCATTTCTTTCGGAAAATTCAAGATGGTCACCGAACAGATTGACCAATCAAAATTCTGTATGCATGCTCTGAAGCATTCGACTTTAGGGTCCTTCCAGCCGAGTTTGCTTAAACTTGTTCAAAATGTTAATGAGGAGTAGCCTTTTAACTGATTTCCCAAAATTTTCAGAAAATCCAAGAGAGCCGCCAAAAATATTGGCCAATCAAAATTTTGTATACAAGTTCTGAAACCTACCAGCCTAGTATCCTTCCAGCAAAGTCTGGTTGAAATTACTCAAGTAGTTAATGAGTAGCGTTTTAAACGAATTTGCATCATTTTTGGGGGGAAATTCAAGATGGCTACCAGAAAAATGGAGCAATCAAAATTCTGTAAATAAGTACTGAAGCATACAGTGCTAGGGTTCTTTCAACTGAGCTTGAGTGAAATCGGCCTAGTGATTAACGATGATAAGGCTTTTAAGTGATTTCCAGAAATTTCCAGAAAATCCAAGATGTCCGCCGGAAAAATTTACCAATCATTTTTATATACAATTTCTGAACCATACCAGTGCTCTCTCAGCTCAGTCTGTTTGAAATTCCCCATGCTGTTAATGACGAGTAGCATTTTTAAACGATTTTCCGCCATTTTTCGGAAAATTCCAGATGGCCGCCGAAAGGATTGACCAATCAGAATTCTGTATATATAACTTCTAAAGCTTAACCCCCATAGGATTATTCCAGCCAAATTAATTTGAAATCCGCCATGCCGTTAATGAAGAGTAGCATTTTGAAGCAAAAGTTGACAGACAGGACAGACAGACGATGGACGGATGACGGACAGTTGCCATGGCATAAACTCACTTGGAGATTCTGGCCAGGTGAGCTAATAGAAAAATTTTAAATCTTATTTATTGTCATGTAGACTAATGCACTGATGGTATAAAGCGAAATTATAAAGTTTTACTGGGATTAGATAAGTCCTTGATTGATTAAATGTCAACTGAAAACCATTCTTATAGTCCAAACCCTGGAAAGTATGGACAAAATTTGAAAATCACAATCATTTTCATGGAGACTGGATGCAATGATAGCATAGAAAAATATGCAACGCTTTACTGAGATCGGATAAGCCCCTGATGAATTAAATGTCAATTTAAAAACTTTAACATTTACCTACTTTTTGGTGCAAAATAAGTCCAAAACCCGAAAAAACATGGACAAAATTTGACAATCATTTCAATTATGATGGAGACTAGATGCAATGATGGTATAGATCAAATCTGTAGTTTTATTAAGATCGGATAAGTCCTTAATGAAATAAATATCCATTGAAAAACTTTAACATTCACCTATTTCTTGTCAAGCCGGACATCATTTGGATCAATTGCTATGTCGAGATCCTCCACTCCACTATGAGCTTGACAAAATGAGCTATCATTCAGGAAACACAACACTTAATCTTCCTACTTGGGACACCTGATGACCGATACATTTGACTCCAAAATCGCAAGGCTTTTTGGATACTGAAGGCCAATCTCACATCCATTTGATCGAAATCTCTCCTAATTAGGGCATAGATCTCAAGGCAGTCGGAAGGGAGGTGGGGTGGGGGAAAGGGATGGGTTCTTTGGCCTGAGGGCAGACTGCCACTTAAGTGCATTGAAAACTTCTCCAGTAAAACTTGAATTATCCTCCAGAAAACTCTAATCTCAAAATCAACCTCCAACTGATGTCTGATCAAAGTCTCTTCTGCAATTATTATATCATGTGCAAAAGTTACACAAAGCCCTTAATCAGATCACCAAAACCATGCCCTCAACTCCCCCCCCCCCCAACCCTTTGTGCTTCTTTATTGACCCAACCTTGGGTAAATTAACCGTCTAGCAAATCTGGTAAAAATCCATCAGAGACAAACACATGTAAACAAAGCAAGTGCTAAGTGTGCCTCTACATTATACATCTCAGATATGTACAGGAGGGGGAAGGGGGGGTACCATTAAATTCAGTCCCTGTCTAGAGAATATTTGGGGTATAACCCTTTTAATGCTCAACTCGGCTAAAACCAACCTTTGCAATTATCTTGAGAAATGTCCATTTACCACACGAATAAGCCAGTCATTCCAGTGGTAAACTTTCAAAAATAGTCTTCTCTTAGCTGACAAATGGAACTATGACAACTCTCCCCAAACCAGGCCCAAAGCTACATTTCTACATGGCTACTGACATGGGTTAAATGACCATCTGACATCACTGTATTAACCCTTTGCATGTCTGACTGTCGAATTTCTGCAGACTACATTTTCCATGGAGGTTTTACTCTAGACCTGCTCAACATTTTTAAAAATCTTCCCAGCGGTTAATGACTGTCTTTTACTTAAGTTATTTCTGGAACTTTTCGGAAAAATCATAGGTGGCCACCCAGCAATTGACAAATGAAATTTCTGCATAGAAGTTATAAGCCAAACCAGCCGAGGATCATTCCAAAGTTTGGTTAAAATCAGTCAAGCGGTTAATGAGTAGTCATGTAAGCGATTTCCTGGACATTTAAAAAAAAATCCAAGATGGCCACTGGGAAAATATACCAACCAACTTTTGTATAGGAGCTCTGAACACTTCTAGCCTCGGGTCATTTCATCCATGTTTTGTTGAAATCAGCCTATGGGTTAATGATTAGACTTTTTTGGCCAAAGAAAAAATTGACGAATCAAAATTCTGAATAGAAGATCTGAAGCCTACCACCATAGAGGCCTTTCATCCCAATCTAGTTGAAATCACCAAAGCAGTTTATGAAGAGTAGCATTGTAAATGATCTCACCATTTTTCCGAAAATCCCAGATCACTACAGGAAAAATTGATGAATTAAATTCTGAATAGAAGGTCTGAGGCCTACCACCATAGGATTCTCCCAGCCAAGTTTCATTACAATCAGTCAAAATAGTAAGAGAAATTTGACAAATTTTTGGAAGTTTTTTAATAAAATAAGATTTTCACGAAAAAAATTCATGAATCAAAATTCTGAATACAAATACTAGAGCCTATCACAATAGAATCCTTTCAGTCCAATTTGGTTGAAATCTGTCAAAATGTTAAGGAGAAGTAGAGATTTGACAATTTCCGGTAAATTTTTAATAAAATCGATGATTTTCACCCAAAATATTTATGCAACAAAATTCTGAATGGAATTTCTAGAGCCTATGACCATAGGATTCTTGCCAAATTGGTAAGGAAAAGAAGCAATTTGACAATTTCCAGTAAATTTTTAATAAAATCTAAGTTTTTCACCCAAAATATTTATGGATCAAAATTCTGAATGGAAGTTCTATAACCCATGACCATAGGATCCTTTCAGCCAAATTTGATTGAAATCGGTCAAATGGGTAAGAAGAAGCAATTTGACAATTTCCTGTAAATTTTTAATAAAATCTAGTATTTTCACTCAAAATATTTATGTAACAAAATTCTGAATGGAAGTTCTAGAGCCTATGACAATAGGATTCTTTCAGCCCAGTTTGGTTGAAATCGGTCAAAGTGGTAAGGAGAAGAATCAATTTGACAATTTCCGGTAAATTTGTAATAAAATCTAAGCTTTTCACCCAAAATATTTACGAATCAAAATTCTGAATGAAGTTCTATAAGCTGTCATAGCTTATAGAACTTCATTCAGAATTTTGATTTGTAAAAAATTAATGAATCAAAATTTCAAATGGAAGTTCCGGATCTGAGCACAATAGCATCCTTTGACCAAAATTTATTTAAGATTTGGCTAAGGAGGAGTAGTGTTTTAAAGCAAAAGTTGACGGACGGACAATGGACGGATGGACGGATGGATGGTCGCCACGGCATAAGCTCACTTGGCCTTTCAGGCCAGGTGAGCTAATAATATTCAGAATTATAAATAATTAGGTTCCGCTACTGGGCAGGTGGAATGTACACAGTCATGCACATGTCGATTTATATCCAGCAATAGAATTAGGCTTAAGACTATAGGCATCATACAGGTGACAGAAAAAATCAGCTACTACTTGAATAGGTGCATCCATTGGATTGATACATCTCTTTGAGCACCATTCTGCAAATCTGTTGATTTTATAATTATATGCTCTGGAGGTTGACCCCCACCGCCCCCCAAACCCATTTCTGGCTTTCGCCATGAAATTGGCTGCTTGCTCAGAAAAGCCCTTCTTAATTGCGGATTTTTTGACAACATCCATGCAGTCAAGCTGAAACATTGATGGATTGTTGTGAAGGGTCTTGCCCTGGAAGATAATATTGTCCATCAGAGTCAGAGGAACCGGATTGCAGACTAGAAGGTCCAACAGATCCGTAAACCATGATCGGCTTCGCCAGTTCGGGGCAATCAGAAGCACTTGGCATTGCTCCTGTTTGATTTTCTGAAGAATCCTTGGAATCAGGATTGTTGGATGGTATGTGTATGCATACATTCCCTTCCAACTGATAGCTAGTGCATCTATTGCGATAGCGCTTGGATCTGGAATCGGAGAAACGTACACAATGTACGTTGTCATCTTCGCATTCTTCTTCATTGCGAATAAATCTATGTTGGGTTTTCCCCAATGATTGAACAGATGAGCCGCCACACATTGATTTAGTTGCCATTCGTAGGCAAAATGCTCATCCTTCGGCTCAATGAGTATGCTAACAGATTCAGTTTTCCCGGAATATGAACTGCTTTCAAGGTGATCATATGATCCATGCACTAGCAAAGCAGTTTCCATGTCATCATACAGAGATTGGGCAACTTCGTTCCACCCCGGCGGTTTATGTAACTCACTACCTACTGTTGAGTTGTCTGAATGTATCAACACAAACTTCCCCTCCACTTCCTTTAAGAAGTGTTCAGGCCTAGGATTACAGCTCGTAATTCTAGCATGTTGATATGCTCCTTTGACTGATCCAGATTCCAAAGCCCTGATATTGTGGCTGCTTCCAGGCAAGCTCCCCATCCCTCCATGGATGCATCCGTAAACATTGTTACTTGAGGGTGGCGAGGGGTCAGCATGACCCCCGCCAGGAGATTCTCCCTCTCCATCCACCAATGAAGGTGATGAATGAGAGGATCCAACACTTGTATGCGCGAGTCCAGTGATCCTGAACTCTGCATCCACTGAGTCATGAGAAACAGCTGAATCGGCCGCCTGCACAAGGCCGCCTCAGGAATGACTGGTTCCATTGAAACCATCAAACCTAGCATTCTCAGATAGACTCATGCTAGAATATAACGACTGTTGCAAACCAATTGAATGCACGAGAGGAGATTCTCCACTCTCTCTTTGGATGGATACACATATCCTATCTCCAGATCGAAGAACATACCCAGGTAAACAATCTTCTGGGATGGAGTCAGCTCTGATTTTTGAAAGTTGATTATCCAGCCTAAATCTGTGAGTTTTCAAAACTATCTCCAGATTTGCTGACAACTTTCTGGGTTGTGTGCTTTTAGCAACCAGTCGTCTATGTAAGTGTGGACCGCTATATTTCTCCTGTGAAGACCCTCGGAGCCATCTAAATTCCGAATGGGAGGTCTTTGAATTCCCATAGGCGTCCCTGGAAAGCAAATTTCAGGAACCGACGAAAACGCCTTGCAATGGGAATGTGGAAATTAGCGTCTTTCAGATCTATCGATGCCGTCAACATCCCCTTCTCTAACCCCAACAACACTGAATTTTTTGTTTCCATTTTGAACCTCGGTATGTTTATAAACTTGTTTAGAGGTTTGAGGTTGAGAATTGGTCTCCACCCTCCTGTGTTCTTTATCACAAGAAACACAGTTGAATAGAACCCCGGGCAATCTTGTGCCGGTTGAATTGCTTCTTTTAGAATTAGCGATTCTATCTCCTCTTCTATGCACAACCGCTTGTCTTGATCTCTTGGAATTTGAGTCCAGACCGGTATCAGAGACAGATGCAATGGCGGACCTATTATCCACTCTGGACTGTATCCGTGTGAAAGCCATTGCAAGACTAAGTGGTCCTGAATTAACCGCCGCCACTCCTGAATGTGGAAAGTCAATCGACCTCCCACTGGTGCACCTAGGGTTAGCGGGGTGCACATAAATTTTAGAAGTGGACATGTTTCTAGTAGGTATGACAACACCAGAGTGGTACCTGTGGTAACCAAAAATTCTTTTAGGCCATCAGGCCTCGTTACTATGTGCTGCTCTGCGCGCGCCGCGCCCAGCGCCACGTGCACCTCGCAAAAACCTCGGTGAGCGGGCTGCTGCCTGGTTGGCTGAGTTTGGAACGCTGGCTTGCGTACAGCAGCATGCTGCTGCTGGCGAGGCCGGCAAGGGTTCTGAACCCGGCCGGCCTGCTGGCCTCTGACACTGCCAGCACCGCCACGAGCGTACCGCTGGCGAACAGCCGAGGGCTGAACACGCACTTCAAATTGTGCACGCCGCGCCCTCTGGTTGTTGACCAAGTTCAGTCTCCTGGAGGTGCCGACAACCCTCACCTCCAAACAGACCAGGGCCTGCCATCAGAGCTTGCAATAAGCGCGACTTGAGCTTTTGGGATGGGCACAGATTGTCCAATGCAAGCGTGCGCCTTGTCCTCAGTGACTTGGTCACTGACCTAGTGTCAAGCAGTCCAACGCCTAATAGCAGCTGAGAGACGTGAGACAGCGCACTGATTGCTGCTCGCAAACTCTCCTCGGTGTCATGCAGTCCAGCGTTTGCTGAGCGCATAGCGCCCGAGCACAGCACTCCTGTGTCAGCACGAGAGCATGGCCGCGTGTCTTCACCCAGCGCGTGTCTGGGCGCTAGACCATACCGAGTGTACTGAATAGCAGTAACCAGACGTCTAGCAACCTCGCGGCGGGAGGGGGGGGGCTTCGCGAGGTGACCTTTCGCTCTAATCGACTCCTCTGCCGCAGAGATTGAGCCGAGGTGCATATGGTAGAGATTGAGCTGAGGTGGCCAATGGCCACCTGCGAATTGCCAATGATCAGCGGGCACTCGTCATCTTCAATTGAATTCGCAGGTGTGGCTGTGGAGGAGACTACAGACATACTCGACTGACTGGTGAATGCATATGGGCCCGCGATGGCCGGAATGACATTCTCCATGGGCAGGCCGCGCACCGGGTCCGCGCTCATGTGAGGGGCATAAGCCACACTAATGCGCTCCGGATCGTCTGTATAAGATTTCACGGCTAAGTGTGGTATATTATACATGCGGCCATCGACTCCGAATCAGCCCACAGGTTGAATCATGAAATCCGCTCCCGAGGGAACAGTACCATAGGTGCGAGCGGCCCAATGAGGGGTGTAAACGCTCGCATCCATGGCTTCCTGTTCATCCTGTGGGTCGAGCAGGTAGTCTTCGTCATCTTCCTGGTCAGGAAAGTTAGACTGCGGGTTAGCAAAGAAAGCTAAGCCAGACTGACCAGGAGAAGGCCCGTAGGCAGATGACGAGGGTACTCCACGAGTGATTGTTGTCAGGCCCGCTGGTCGGGTCCCGCCTGATGCTACTCGCACCACTGGATCACCAGGCGATGCCAACATAAAGCCTGGGTCCAAGTCGGCCGCCCCTGGATCACTGAAAGCTTTGTCCAAACTAGGAGGGCATGATCCAGGGAAGGGGGCTACCGGCAATGAGGTCAATGCACAGGAAGTTGAAACACCTGTGCCCGGCAACATGCCGCGAAGTATGTCAGGTATCAGGTCCTTCAAGGTCCTGCGCATCTCACTCACTAACTCTACCTTGAAGGTCTCCAGCTCACCCTTCTCGGAGGCCTTTTCTTACCCTTCTCCTCCTTCTCCTTCCTCACCCTCTTGCCATCATCCACCATCATCTTCGCCTGTGAACAGAAGAATTCAGAGGTTAGATCCCCCCCACCCGACTTTACAAATAGCACATTTGTTACACAGCCTACAACCGGTACAAGATGGGCAGAGGTGGGGGAAGAATCTAGCCTTAAGATGCTTTGAACAAGAGAGACATGACTTCTGAAAGGTAGACATTTTTAGAGAATGAGTATTTTAGTTTATTAATTTTGTTAAAGAAAAAACCCAAAAAAACTCGAGACAGAAGACCACTTTTATTAGACAACCCCGAAGGGACAGATGTCTTCATAAAAAATAAGGAAGTAAGGGATAACATGAGAATGTTAGAAAAGATGAGAGAGACTGATCATGACACCCAGTTATCGCTACACATTCATAACATAAGATGATAATGACATCAAGGGCCTTCTAAAAAACAAGATTATGACGTCAAGGAAAAGGGAAAAAATCTGGCTGATTATGACATCAAACCTCAATGCAAAAAACCCTTCAAGGGGAGGAGATATCAGATTATGAATGCAAGAAATACCTAGGACTACATACATTCAAATAATTGGGTGCCATAACTAATAAACTCCCTTATCCTGAACACAAGTAAACCATCCTCTTGCGCAGAAAATCACGTCCATACCATCCGCCGAGTCTGTAGAGTCTGATGACGGGATGGGACAAATAGAGGGAGATATTTTTTGTTTTATATCTCCGACCCTTAGACATAATCATTTGGTAAGTCAGGAAAAAGGAGACGTGATCAGCCTCTGAGTGAAGAACAGGAGCTCTACCATCATAAGATGAGCCTGTGGACACAAAGACACAAGGGATTAGTATAATTTAGGCTGGGATAATTTAACAAGGATTCCCAATGCCTAAAAACGTACTAACGCCAGGTCGGCCGCAAACGAAAATCGGCAACGTATAAATGTTACAAGTCTTAAACAATATATGGAACAATATCACCTTATTGGATGATGAGGCAGACTCCTCTGACGCTTTAGATTCAGCCATAGTGAAAAATGGATGAAAGAAATGATTGACAATTCCACAAAATAGAGCTTGAAATTGTTTTCAATGTTCCTTATAAGCCAATATATTAGAAAACGGAAGTACCAGTATGCACATGCGCAGAGATGGGGTCTGACATGTGCATGACTGTGTACATTCCACCTGCCCAGTAGGGGCACCTAACATTTTATAATTCTGAACAATATTGAATTTAGAGCCGATATACTAGTATATCAAGAATGTTAGGGAGGTAAGTATGTTCTAATGATGTGAAAACTGGATTCCTCCATTAACCCTTCAAGAGTCTATAGTTTTAAAGGTCAAGTTTTTTTCTCAGCGAATGTCCATTTGCAGAGCAAGAGCAGACTATTTTTGAAAATTTGCTAATTGAACTTATCTTGTTCTGCAAATGGACATTTCTCAAGACCACTCCGGAGGCTGTTTTTGGCATGCTTAGAGTTAATTAATGGTCACAGAAATCCAAAATGTTGTTTAATCAGTGTCCATTTGCAAGTCAAGAGAGAATAGTCTACTCTTGGCTTGCAAATGGACATTCCTCAAGACCACTGTAGCCGTTCTTGGCTCGCTTAACCACCGTAAGGTTAACACAAGATGGGTTAACAGCCAAATCAACTAAAAGAACGGCCTCTGCTGTGGTTCTGAGAAATGCCATTCGCAGACCAAGAGAATATTTTTGCACACTAGAATGATTAGCTTAATAAACAATCAAGCAGTAAATTTTCACAGATTGTTTTCTCTTGGCCTGCAAATGGAAATACATCTAAAATTCTTTATTTTCTGTATCAATCGTAATCATTAAATGGTTTTAACTAGGGGTCAGAATATGCATCTCGAGCATTTGTGACATTTATGAAAAACTTTACCATTTAGCGAATTCTTGATGTAAAATAAACAAAGTCCAAACCATGGATAAGTACAGACCTGATTTAAAACTTGTTTTCCTTATGATGGAGCCTGATGGTATAGAACAAATCTGTAAAGTTTGATTGAAATTGAACATTTGTGCAAAACTAAGATTCTTCTGATTCTTGGTGCATGTCGGATGCTGCATGGCATTTGGATCACTGCACTGAGCCATCCTCCACCTTGCATTGATCTCAACAAAAACAACCTTGTTGGTCAGCGCAAATGAGGATGCCAAAAACGCACAATTATGATGGAATAAATGCAAAATACACACTCCCCTATCCATTAATCGTTATTAGTCAAGCCAGCCTCTGCAGTAGTCTTGAGGAATGTCTATTTGCAGCACAAAAGAAAAGTATTTTTGAAAATTTTACCTCTGGAATAACTGGCTCGATAATCGATCCAGTTATTCCAGAGGTAAATCTTTAAAAATAGGCTTCTCTTGTCCTGCAAATTGGCATTAAATTTTTGCAAATATTTTAATTTTCTTGACCAAATTTGACCATTAAAGGGTCAACATTTGTATGAGGCCAGCCATAACAAACCTACATCGACATCACACAGCTTGAGCATAAATCTCACCTGGTGTCCTTATGTGTACCCAGGCATTTGACAGAACAGTAGCGAGCCCCACATGCCACACACGTGTAACTCGAGGGAAATGTACATTGTAGTTAAGGCGCTATGAGCGTAAATTAGAGTTCCTTAAACCAAGGTTCTCAGTTCAGCGTAGCACATACACACATGCACACGCACGCACGCACGCACGCACGCACGCACGCACGCACGCACGCACGCACGCACGCACGCACGCACGCACGCACGCACGCACGCACGCACGCACGCACGCACGCACGCACGCACGCACGCACGCACGCACGCACGCACGCACGCACGCACGCACGCACGCACGCACGCACGCACACACACACACACACACACACACACACACACACACACACACACACACACAGATATACATAAACCAAACACTTTCAGCGTAACCCAAGTAGTTACTGCGCATTAGATTTGAGTTAGCAATATCATATAACTGAATGATCTATCGGGAAATGATCTGAAGATCAAGGCTTCTTAGTAACGTTTTGACTAGAACTAACAGATATATGAGAAATTCTTTACAACTTAAGAAATAATCTCTTGAAATTAATTTGACAAGTTTCACAGCAGTCAAAATGTTAAGTATTGAGCTGTTCCAGGTAGGATTTTCTTTTAACTGTCATGACTATTATGAGCATGGTAAAAGTTTAATGACACTAGTTTTTGCAATTGAGATGTTATCTACACATCTACAACAGACTCGACAGATTGGTCATGAGTTGACTATGAAATCAACTCTAATTCCAGACAATAGATTTTAAATTTAAATTCCAAAATAATCAATTCCAGGTCCTTATGTATCTGCCCTAACACCAATCAGCTTGGTCACCCACCCATCCCATGAAACACAGTCTGTGACAAAGGATATCCACACACAGCACAGAAATGTCTCTCTGGGAACTTTGATGGTGGAACACCGGCTGACAAGTAGTTTGGTGGATTCTTACACAGCATTTGCTGAAAAATACAAATAAAGACAAATAAAAAACGACTGACACTTTCTGAGGGATGTGGAGGGTGTGTACGACTAGGCTTGTGCGATTATTGCATTGAGTGATCGCGATTGATTATTAAAAAATAATTGTGATTACTCGATTAATCAGCTTGGATACAAATTACCAAGCCATAACAACAAAAGAATATCAATGGAGTTTAGAAAGGTCCATTTGCAGGGCAAGAGAAGACTATTTTTTTTCATGTATCACTGGAATGCCCAAGAATTCCAGTAATACATTTTCAAAAATAGTCTTCTCTTGCCGTGCAAATGGACATAAATTCACTAAGCAAAATGTTGTTTTTCACGACCGATCGCATTAAAAAGTAATTGAAAGTTAGGCGTTGAAATATTTTATGCAATAGCAAATATTCACGATTATTCGATTATTTAATTTGTAATCATATAAATTTACGTTTTAAAACATAATCGTGATTTTCAATTTAATCACACAATCACGCAAGCCTAAGTACGACATTCTCAAAGTGTTTGATTTACATGTATTCGCGGATCAAGTGTTAACCATTTCACTGACAAATTATAACAAGGTAAATAAAAGAACTGCGGAAACCGACACTTTTTGAGAGATGTGGGCGAGTGGGATATTCTCAAAATTCTGAGTGTATTTCTATACACCTGTGCAAAAGTTAAGCACCACCCTATTTTTACGCACATGCGAGGGTATATTCATGTGCTATGAAGAAAGCAATAGCATAAACATTTATGTACCAATCCATCTTAGTGCAAGAGGTAATAATGCAACTAGAGGAATGCTGATTATGATGGTGGGGAAACACTGTATGTTTTTGTTTGAACTTGAAAACGAGGCCTGAATATGGTTACATTGACACAACACAACTATTGCCCTACAGTTGACACACGTGGCTAGATTGTCATTAATGGTGTCTGAAAACGAAGTTTAACATCTGTGCACGAGTTTGAGACTGTCATTATTAATACCGGGTATATCCACCTTGTGCCTGGATGACGGCCTGGACACGACGTCTCATGCTGGTCACCAACCGACTGATACGCCATTGTGGTATTCGTTGCCATTCAAGATGGAGTGCGTCTGTTAATTCCCGTAGGTTCTGCACAGGAGGATCCCTCCTTCTCACCATGTTTCCCAGAATGTCCCAGATATGCTCAATAGGGTTCATGTCAGGGCTCCTTGCTGGCCATGGTAGGGTTTCGATGGCATTCTGGCGGAGGTATTCATGCACAGCTCTAGCACGATGTGGTCTGGCGTTGTCATCCATGAATATAGGGTGGGTTCCAGGTGCATGATTTACAAAATGAGGGACCACAACTCTATCCAGTATGGAATCTTGATATCTTTGTCCATTTAGTATTCCAGGTACAGTCAACAGATCCAGCTTACAATCAAATGAGATGCACCCCCATATCATAACGGAACCTCCACCAAATGGAACTTCTTCCATGATGTTACGTTGGTCGTACGCCGTGCGTCTGGACCTCCATACACGAGTTCGACCATCTGTGGCATGAAGCAGGAACCGACTTTCATCGGACCAGTGTACCCGTCTCCAGGATCTCATGTTCCAGTGTCTTCTTTCGTTGCACCACCTCAGACGCTCCTCTTTGTGGTGTGCAGTGAGGAGAGGACGTCTGACAGGTCTCCTAGCTTTCATGCCAGCAGCATACAGTCTCCTTTTGATGGTAGACATTGACACTCTATTGCGCGTTTCCCATTGCTGGCTGAGCACTCTGCTGTTGGTGAATGGAGATCTCCTAACAAGGCGTACTAGGGCTCGATCATCACGGGCAGTAGTCTTCTTCGGTCTTCCAGATCTAGGCCTGTCCTTCACCTCGTTAGTTTGCCCATGTTTTGCAATCAAACGACTGATTACAGTATGGTTAATGTTCAGCTGTCTGCCAATCTCTCTGCATGACATACCAGTGGTATGCATGCCTATGATTTGCCATTTCACACGATCACTTAACCTTCGTCTTGCCATAGCGGTTCACAATCAAGAGCTAATTCTCTCTGTACAAATAAACCACGGTCATGAACACAAAATTCCTAATCTTGTCGCCTAAATCTGTATGGCGGGGAGGTAGACTTCACAACCGCCAATAATCTCATTCCGAAACCACCAAAAACCGCCAGATTCTATCTCCTACCAAAGGTCCACAAGGAGAGAAACAAGGAGGGCCTCATTCCAGGCAGACCAATTATCAGCGGAATAGGCTGCCCCACCGAGCTCATTAGCAGCTTTGTGGACGAGCATATTAAAATACATATCACAAAGATTGCCTCATATGCCAGAGATACTACGGACTTCATCAATCAGGTTGAAGGCTTCGGAAAAACATCACCAAATACCTTACTCGTCACCATGGATGTCACATCTCTGTATACCAATATTCCCAATAACGAAGGCCTAAGAGCAGTAGCAAAGTTCTGCAAGAAGCACGGGCTCCCTGGAAACCTCACAATCAGAGGCCTCCTGAATCTGCTAAAACTAGTTCTAGAATGCAATAACTTCGAGTTCGACGGCGAACACTACCTACAAGTAGGTGGGACCGCCATGGGCAGCAAAGCAGCATGCTCCTTCGCCTGCATCTTCATGGCCGACCTAGAAACGAAACTCCTAGCAGGAGCCCCTTTTCAACCTTCACTTTATATCAGATATATAGACGACATATTCATGGTTTGGGAACATGGCGAAGAAGCTCTACACTCCTTCGTCACGCATATGAACTCGTCCCACCATAGTATCAAATTTACTATGGAATCGTCACGGGAACGAGTCTCCTTACTGGACACCATGGCCATCAACACTGACGGCCAACCTATAACTTTCGATCTGTATACTAAACCGACAGACACACACGGATATCTCCACTACGAATCAGATCACCCATCCATCTGCAAAGACTCGTCCCCATACGGACAGTTCTTAAGAGTCAGGAGAATCTGCACGAAATCGGAGGATTTCGACACAAATAGCCTAGCCCTCTTAGGCTATTTCGAAAACAGAGGATACCCGCGCACTATTCTAGACAAAGCTAGACACAGAGCCCGCACACAGAACAGGAACGACCTCCTACACCCACCCACAAAATCAAAGAACACCTTCCCATCCAAACCAGTCTTCGTTTGTGACTTCAACCGCACAGGCATTTTTCTTAAATCTGCCATCAAGAAATACTGGCCCATCCTGGAAGCAAGCCACAGATGCAGATTGGCCTTCCCCGAACCGCCGCTGTTCGGTTTTAGAAGAAATAAAACCATAAAGGACACAATAGTCAGAGCTAAGCTACTGGCTGGGGACAGAACTCTACCCCATAGAAACCCATTCGCAAATTGCACCACAAAAAATTGCAACATCTGCAACACAATGCAGAAGAATAGATTCTTCTCTAGTTCTCATACAGGACTCTCCTACAGGTCCAAAATCATCGGCAACTGCCAGACAAGAAACATAGTCTACCTGCTGACATGTTCAGTCTGTAAAAAACAGTATGTAGGAGAGACGCTACGCACTTTTAAAATCTGCATCCAGGAGCACCTTCGCTCGGTCACCAACCTCTACAAACACGAGAGGTACGACACTCCAGTCTCAAGGCATTTCAACAGACCCAGGCATTCTAGAATTAACATGCAGTTCAGAATAATCCAGGTCCTTTCTTCGGACCCCGGAGATGAAGTATCCACCAAATGGAGAAGACAGAAGGAATGCCACTGGATCCACCAGCTCCACACAATGGAGCCGACAGGCATCAACCAAGCAGGGTAGGGGTCACCGCCTTCCCTGGGCCGACATGCACACCATAAGCACACAGACCCAGTACGTTGTTATCACCCTTCTCTATACAGGGTGACCCCCTGGCCCATCCCTCCAGCCAGTTGATTTCTAAACCAAACTTCCCTATGATGTCACGCGGGTCGTCATATGACGTCAACAAAACTGACGTCATAAACGTAGTCATTACCCACCAGATCCAACCTTCATCACTCCACGATATTAGTCTTACAAACAACATGTCTCGCTTCCAGTGCACCAAATGTGCCAGCACCTTCGCTCACAGGAGTAGCCTAAAACGGCATAACATCACCGCACACACTGAACTACCGGCCTGGACATGCGACTGGTGCCTGGTCCCTCTAAAACGGACCGAATATGTGCGGGGCCACCTAGAGCGACACGGTTTAAATAGAGACAGAATCACCAAACTCATGGCAAACCCGCGCCTGATTGAGGGTGTAAGGATCGTGGACCCCGGGCAACCACTAATAAAACCCAGGGTCTGCGATAAATTCGACTTCTACACCACTCAGAAGGTGAGTAAGAAAAAGACTGTGAGTTGGAAACTACCAGTGGCTTTCAACGGTCTCCTTAAGCCGAAAATAACGGGGTACAAGATCCCTAAACGGAGCTCACCGACAAACAACTCCTATTACCGCGCGGACACTGACCACAGGCTAATCTCGGAAATACTATCAAAATTTTGTACATATGTGCCAGACGCAAACCGAGAGACGAATTCGCCGTTCCAACACTGGAAAATATACGAGACACACAGGTCTTCGATTCCTACCGACTGCCCGGTGACTCACGCCAGCCAGACACCATTACAGCCCTCACCAGTGACGGCTTCCATCTTGGATACAGACGCCAACACTACAAGCGTATCGCCAGCCCTTTCACGCCCGGTCTCGCCAGAACTCAGTGTCAGTGACGCTTACAACCATTTATTTATTTCTGACTCTTTAAAAACTTTAATTTATTCACCAACACCACCATCTGTGTCACCCTCTCTAAGTCACCACGAATTAGATGAAGTTACCAGGCGAAATATAGACATTCGTGCAGCCAACACTCTCATCACGAACTTAGCGCCGAATCACCGTTTTAACATCAACTGCCTGCACTGCTTTCTGACCATCCAAAGCCAGAACTCCATGGCGCCGGATCCTAAATGGGACAGGATGACGACACTAATGGGCAACATGTGTGCCCACATAGACTGGAGTCTCACACACCTCCAGCTCTAGCCTGTCCCACCCGTTACGCTATTCCGTGGTTTTGCTCACCTCTTCAGACATATGTGTGCATTTATAGCTCCACCTTCAGGAGCACAAATGCTCACCTGGAGCATCAGAGAACATTTTGAACTCTATATATTTATACTTCTATATTGATGTGTGCTTTTTACAATTTTATTCTCACCTTCATCTAACTTTCTTTACATTTGCAATAAAACTTTCTCTATCTCTAACCATTTCATTCCACATCATTCTTCCCCACCGCCCACCCGTCATTTGTATACATATATATATTTCTTTACCGTGTCTGGTGACCGCACTGCCAGGACACCACTAGACTACCCCTACTGATGAACCCACAGGCGAACCATATCTCACCTGTATTATTCCCACATACGCCTCTGAGGAGTTCCACTTTTAGGAACGAAACGCCATAAGTCTGAATCAATAAAAAGGTAATGACTACACCGGTCAAAACCTCACAACAAATGGGCCATACCCACCGCCAGTACAAGATCTTCCTAATCCGCTACAACAATTCAGTGGAAACCTGTCTTGATAAGAGAACCGACAAGGTCTCAAACCTAAACCGGCAAACCACACAAAACCGGCCAATAAATCACAAACAACCGCCAAATAAATTTATAAACCCCAAAAAAAATGAAAGTACAAAATTAATTTCTTTTTTCAACACTTCTGGAAAAAAATTCTCAAACCGGTAAGAAAAATTTCACAACCGGCAACATCTCCACAACCGGTAAAAAACATCTCAACCGGTAAAAATTACCACGACCGGTAAGAAAAATTCCGCAACCGGCGACATCACCGCAACCGGTAAACAAATATCCCAAACCGGTAAAATTTACAACAACCGGCAATAAATCATGAGAATAAAAATAGAAAATATTCCGTAACCGTCAACATCACCACAACCGGTAAAAAACATCTCAACCGGTAAAAATTTACCACAACCGGTAAAAAACCGTGAGCCGCCATTTTGGTTACAACCGCCAAATTTTTCACAACCGGTGATCTCATACAACCACCGCCAAAACAGCGCCGGCCATCCCCACTTTCCCTGCCCTATTTAGGGCATACGACAGCCAATCCCCGGGCTCAGCCCATGAGAGTATAAAAGGAGCTGAAAAACTTGCTTCTGACCATTCAGACTTCTGGATTCACAATCGTATCCAAGCGTCAGGCTTAAAAACCCACATTGGTTTACTAATCACTGACTACGTCGTTATCATCTTTTAAGTTTACACGATGAGCTTACCTAGCAACCAGTTGCCAAGGGAAAAGGAGATAGTCATCCTGCCGTCTATCTCAGGACTGAGTCTTAACTCAGTCGACGCGGACGCATTATTGGCACCGTCGACCACCGACGCATCCACACGCCGTATCCTACCTAAACCGGCGGCACTAATGCCCATGGGGGAGGCCAGCTCCTCCACCGTCGACCCGCCAAGGACGGAAAAAGAGAGGGCTTTAAAGAGAAGAAGGGTAGAAGCAGATTCCGCCCCCGCATCAGTAGCAACGGAAACCGATCCAGGAAGCAGTGCCAAATATCAAAAACCGGCAATCCCTGAACAGCATCAGGGAGCCTACAGGCTGTGGAGAAACGCAGCCTGCAAGCTTACAAAACTTGAATTTCAGACTGAGAAATTAGAACAGGCTCTGTCTGACGGCACCACGCCGGGCATGCTCCGTACGAGGGTTACCTGGACCCCCGACACGGAGGACCCCGAGTACAAGAAAGAGTGGACAGAACACATAAAAGTGTTTGAAGCTTCACTGACAAAATCAGTACTTGACCACACCAAGACCAAATTATCTGCCCAGTATGAAGTAGTCAAAGGACTCAAATTATCCTTCGAAAGATGCAACAGTAATACTGCCACCAGGGAAGCAGAACTGGCCATAGCCACAACCACCGTAAGGCATAGCCGGCTGCATAGGTCACAAAGTCCAAGAAGACGACCCCGCCCGACCACCGTCCGCCGCCAGCAACAGAGGCAGAACGAGAGGCCCTACCGCCCACCGGCTGGACGTCCATCACAGGCACCAAAGAGGCAATACACCAGACCAGACTGGGTTGAGCGCAGAAGAAGTAACAATAGAAAACAGAGGATACCCGCGCACTATTCTAGACAAAGCTAGACACAGAGCCCGCACACAGAACAGGAACGACCTCCTACACCCACCCACAAAATCAAAGAACACCTTCCCATCCAAACCAGTCTTCGTTTGTGACTTCAACCGCACAGGCATTTTTCTTAAATCTGCCATCAAGAAATACTGGCCCATCCTGGAAGCAAGCCACAGATGCAGATTGGCCTTCCCCGAACCGCCGCTGTTCGGTTTTAGAAGAAATAAAACCATAAAGGACACAATAGTCAGAGCTAAGCTACCGGCTGGGGACAGAACTCTACCCCATAGAAACCCATTCGCAAATTGCACCACAAAAAATTGCAACATCTGCAACACAATGCAGAAGAATAGATTCTTCTCTAGTTCTCATACAGGACTCTCCTACAGGTCCAAAATCATCGGCAACTGCCAGACAAGAAACATAGTCTACCTGCTGACATGTTCAGTCTGTAAAAAACGGTATGTAGGAGAGACGCTACGCACTTTTAAAATCCGCATCCAGGAGCACCTTCGCTCGGTCACCAACCTCTACAAACACGAGAGGTAAGAGACTCCAGTCTCAAGGCATTTCAACAGACCCAGGCATTCTAGAATTAACATGCAGTTCAGAATAATCCAGGTCCTTTCTTCGGACCCCGGAGATGAAGTATCCACCAAATGGAGAAGACAGAAGGAATGCCACTGGATCCACCAGCTCCACACAATGGAGCCGACAGGCATCAACCAAGCAGGGTAGGGGTCACCGCCTTCCCTGGGCCGACATGCACACCATAAGCAAACAGACCCAGTACGTTGTTATCACCCTAAATCTGTATGTAATGTTCTACACCTCAAACTGGACTTTTACATAACTGAACACGTGTGCTGTTTCCCGCCACGCACGGACATCAAGCGGCGTGAAGTCATGCATGCATGTGCATTTCGTACTTGGAATTATGTCAGCTAACGCGGGGACAAAAAGTATGGCAGCCTAGTTGTACCATCATGTTTCTACGTTCTATTGTTTTTGCTGGTGCTTAACTTTTGCACAGGTGTATATATAAAGTGCACAGATTACAAACGCTAGTTGATGCAAGGCATCAAAATTGCATGACCAAATATTGCTATAAGTTCATTCCAAATGAATGACCAGAGCACAAATGAACACTATTTCTGGTACCACAAGTCAAACTTAATCCTTAGTGCCTGAGAAGCAGCCCTAGATAGATGGATGAATACAAATGTAATATGGTACATCAACTACTAAGGTGCGCACACACATAATTACAAATTCCAACTGGTTCAGCACTAAAATCACGCCATTTTATTGATGTAATTCTTAATTTAAAGGTAACTATGCTGTTTATATCTTGAAAGTAATTTGACTGTAAGCCATTACTGCCTTGGGCAGCACTAGACTCCAGTCAAAATATCTCCAACATTGTAATGATGTTGTAACCTGCACATCTGGTCTGTCGTGATGAAATGGTTATAATATAAGTACTAGTCTTCAGTGCTTCCCGTGATATCTATATCTTGGAGATCCCAGACACTGAAATCTGGGGGCCCAAGCTCAAATCTGTGAATCATAAAGTGAAATCTGGGGTTTTCATGCAGTATATCTCATCCATGCTAAAATCAAAGGGCACCATAGATTGACAACTATGAATTATACAATGCACCAGATTGTGTGGATATTTTTGTGCAAAAACCTATAAGACTAATTAGTATTTAACAATCATACAAGATTTTCAGATGGTCCCATGGAACCCACTGTCACTTCTTTTGGAGATCCCAAGCTGTATTTGTGGGGAAATAATATACCCTCAAAATGACACTTATGAGAATCCTTGCTAGTGTTATTCAAATTCTTTCATCGTGTGAGTCTGTCATTAGGCGGCTTATAAATAACTTAATGCTTAAAAAATATCTAGGTTTCTGAAACGACAACATCATTTAGACGATTTAGTAACATTTAATACCAATACCTATAGTACATATGGTACTGAATAGTAATGACATTAACTCTTTAATACTCATATCAGGCAAAAACGGCTTCTCTAGTGGTCTTGAGTAATGTCCATTTGCAGACCAAGAGAAGAACAATTTTGAAAACGTATCACTGAAATGATTGGCTCGATAACCGAGACATTCATTCCAGTGACACATTTTCAAAAATACTCTTTTCTTGGTCTACAAACATTTTCTGATACAAGTGACTTGTTATAGTATATACTTTGAAGCCCAAAGTCTGGGCAGTTTTTTAACCCCTTAGTGCTCAAGAACATCTCTAATTGAACACGTAGAATTATTCAATCATGCTTACTGAATGTCCATTTGCATGTTAAGAGAAGAATATTTTTTTTATTTACCACTGGAATGACTGGCTTGATTATCGAGCCAGTTATTCCAGTGGTAAATTGTCAAAAATATGCTTGACTTCGCCTGCAAATGGACACTGGCCAATACAACTACAGAAGGCATTTTGGCCGCTTGAACATTAAAGGGTCAAAGTAGATGGTCTTCGACCACCTGTCAAAGACAACCACCATCATGTGGTCCCTAATGTCAGAGGGTCTCTTGAGCAGGTCTGTATATATGTATACACTTATACTCGGCATCATGTACCTCTTCCTCCAGCAGGCCAATAAATGTCTTCCTTATTCGTTGTTTTAATCCATCGCCTTTCGACTTCCGTTTCTTTTTACTAGCTGAAAACAATGTCTCATACATTAGTAAGTAAATAATAAACGACAGCTTGTTAGAGAGACTGATGACATTAACACATGGTTTAATGTTCAGGTCGGTGCAAATTAGCCTCTGCAGTGGTCTTGACGGATGTCCATTCATTTGCAGGCCAAGAGAATTCATTTTACCACTCGACAATCAAAGCCAGATATTCTAGTGGTAATTGTTAAAAAATACTTTACTTTTGGCAAGCAAATGGATATATGGACAAAAAGGAAATATTTTCTTGAACAATCTTGATCATTAATCCTTTACGTTTAATGGTCAAGCTGGCTAAAAATGGTCAGTATAGTCATCTTTAGAGATGGCCATCTGTAGGTCAAGAGATTACTTTTGAAATCTTACCACTGAAATAATTTACTCGATAACAGCCAGGTACAGGTACACTAATGGTATCCATTTTCAACAGCAGTCTTCTCATGGCCTTCAAATGGACATGTATTCACTAAGCAAAACTGACAATTCTCTTGACAAAGTATGACCATTAACCATCTAACAACAGAGTTTTTGTAGGCAACATATTCCAAGGGGTATATCTCTGGACCTGCTAAATATTTTGAAAATAATTTAACTGAAAGTTGTTGGTGGCTAATTGGTTTCAAACTATTCAGCAAGACAAGTCTTTCCTCATTGAGATTATTACAGAAGCGAGACACTTTAACTCATGATGAAGCTAGTAACAGAGGAATCTATTCATAGCTACATATAAACGAAATCAAGGATTTCTTTTTTCACGAGAGAGTTGATACTTACCTCCCTAATACTTTTGATATTGCTAAATATCGGCTTTCACTCAATAAACACTCAGATTAAAACAGTTAGGTGCCCCTACTGGGCAGGGAGTCAGAGCGTAGTCTGGCGGATGCCAGCCCCACCACCGCGCATGCGCAGACTAGCACTTCCTCTGACTAATTTATTGGCTGATACACATGCAACTATTAAGAGCCTGAAGACCGAACCTCTGTGGGGTGGAGAGGCCGGGTCCGTATCTAGGGAGGTAAGTATCAACTCTCTCATGAAAAAAGAAATCCTTGATTTCGTTTATTTCACATCAAGAGTATACTTACCTCCCTAATACTTTTGATATTGCCAGAATTCGACAGTGAATTCGGCGGGAGGGAGGCGAGGTCAAAAGACCAGCTCATCCCTATACGCTTTTCTGCGTTTAAGGCACTTAAACTTCTGAAACTGTATGAAAAACAGTCAGGATTTGACTAACCATCGGATAACACCACCGATGTATGAGAGATGACCGAATGTCATATGCGCTCCCCCCCCCCCCCTCCTTCCTGGGAGGAAGAGTCGAATGACCTCAATGTCCTATACGCTCTCTACGTACAAGTGCCATGTACTACAGGACAGAGACGAAAAAGCTCCATTTTTGTATACTCTCAACAATGAACCACATAAATACACAAAACCATCATCATATTAATAACGGGTAACGTGACAAGACAATCAACAATGGACAACCCATGCACAAGACTGACCTTGTTGAAATGGCTGCTGACATCATCTTCCCATTGGTGAAGAACGATGCAGTCCCAAAAAAGTGGTTGTTTCCATAAATTAATTGTGAAATATATAAGCAATGAGGAAACCTCATCAAAAATATAAGCCTAGTTATTTTTTCAAAATCGACAAGGCGAGAGGATTAGAGGTGTCACGGAGATAATGGTCTGTAAAACTTGACTCACAGTGCCACTGAGCCACCGACATAATATCATCCACAGGGACCCCATTAAATAGGGCGGTTGATGTCACTACGCCGCGGACACTGTGAGCCTTGGCCACGTCAACCTGCTTCCCGGTGGCGGATTTATGACAAAACTGAATGCATTCCACAATCCACCTGGAAATGGTGTCCTTAGAAGCCCTGCCATGGGGTTCAATATATGACAACCATAACGCCGACTGGTCGGTGCGCCACTCCGATGTACGTTGTTTGTACCGAGAAGCACCCGGACGGGACACCATGCTTTAGAATTAGGATCATATCTAGTTAAAGCAGGCAAAACAATAGGTTGACCTGGATATTTCAACGACTGATTCTTAGCCAAGAAATTAATCCTAGGTAGCAGCTTAAGGCCTTCCCCTGAAACCACAAAACGGTCATCCTCGGCTGATAAGGCATGAATTTCACTTCTACGCCTAGCCGAGGCCGCAGCAATTAAAAACACAGTCTTCAGTGTTAATAGTTTCATAGAAATGGAACTAAGTGGTTCAAAAGGCTTATCACCTAGTACTTGAAGCACTAGCGATAAACTCCAAGACGGAATCACAGGGGGATTCCTTGGTCTTAGATTGCCCATGCCTTTAATTAATACATTTAATGTATTTACTTCATCACTTCCCCTCTTAGCCAAGCAAGGAATAACAGACATTAAAGCTGACTTATAACCAGCAATAGAGTTAGGCTTGAGGCTATAGGCATCATACAGGTGACAGAGGAAATCAGCTACTACCTGAATAGATGAATCCATTGGATCAATACATCTTTTTGAGCACCATTCTGCAAATCTGTTGATTTTATAATTATATGCTCTGGAGGTTGACCCCCTCCTGGCTTTGGCCATAAACATGGCTGCTTGCTCAGAAAAGCCCTCCTTAATTCTAGATTCCTTGACAACATCCACGCAGTCAATCTGAACATTGACGGATTGTTGTGAAGGGCCTTGCCCTGGAAGATAATGTCGTCCATCAGAGGCAGAGGAACCGGATTGCAGACCAGAAGGTCCAGCAGATGCGCATACCATGATCGGCTTGGCCAATCCGGGGCGATCAGAAGCACTTGGCATTCCTCCTGTCTGATTTTCTGAAGAACTTTTGGAATCAGGATTGCTGGAGGGAATGCGTATGCATACATTCTCCCCCAGCTGATAGCTAACGCATCTGTTGCGAAAGCGCTTGGATCCGGAATCGGAGAGACGTACGTCGTCATCTTCGCATTCTTCTTCGTTGCGAACAAATCGATGTTGGGTTTCCCCCAATGGTCGAACAGACGATCCGCCACACATTGATTTAGTTGCCATTCCGTGGGTAAAACACTCATCCTTCGGCTCAATGAGTCTGCTAGCAGATTTAGCCTTCCCGGAATATGAACTGCTTTCAAGGTAATCTGGTGATCCAGGCACCAACAAAGCAGTCTCCATGTCATCATACAGAGACTGGGCGACTTCGTTCCGCCCTGGCGGTTTATGTAAGTCACAACTGTTGAGTTGTCTGAACGAATAAGAACAATCTTGCCCTGAACTTTCTGTAAGAAATGTTCCAGGCCCAGGACTACTGCTCTTAGCTCCAGTAGATTTATATGTTCCTTTGACTGTTCCAGATTCCAAAGCCCTAATATCGTGGATTCTTCCAGGCAAGCTCCCCAGCCCTCCATCGATGCATCTGTATACACAGTCACCTGAGGGTGGGGAGGGGTTAGCATAACCGCCACCAAGAGATTCTCTGTGTCCAACCACCATTGCAGGTGATGAATCAGAGGCGCCAACACTGACACGTTCGAGTCCAGCGAACCTGTACTCTGGGTCCATTGTGTCATGAGAAATAACTGGATCGGCCGCCTGCGTAAGGCGGCCTGAGGAATGACTGGTTCCAATGAAACCATCAACCCCAGCATTCTCAAGTAAACCCGTGCCAGGACATGACGACTGTCGCACACTGACTGAATCAATGAGATGAGTTTCTGAACTCTCTCCTGAGTAGGAAAAACATATCCTGTCTCTAGATCGAAGAACATCCCCAGGTAAACAAACTTCTGGGATGGAGTCAGCTCTGATTTTGGGAAATTGATCATCCAGCCCAAGTCTGTGAGAGTCTTCAAAACAATCTCCAGACTGGCCGATAAACTTTCCTGGGTGTGCGCTTTCAACAGCCAGTCGTCTATGTACGTGTGGACTGCTATGCTTCTCCTGTGGAGGTATGCGGTGATCGCAAGAACCACACGGGTGAAAACCCGAGGAGCCGTGGAAATTCCGAAGGGTAACACCCTGAATTCCCACTGTCGGCCCTGGAATTCAAATCTCAGGAAGCGACGGAAACTCCTGTGTATGGGGATGTGGAAATAAGCGTCCTTCAAATCTATCGACGCTGTCCACATTCCCCTCTCTAACCCCGCCAACACCGAGCGCACAGTCTCCATCTTGAAACTGGGCGTCTCTATGAACTTGTTCAATGGCTTGAGGTTGAGAATTGGTCTCTACCCTCCGGTGTTTTTTGTTACTAAGAACAGGGTTGAATAGAAGCCCGGACACCTTTGTGCCGGCTGAATAGCTCCTTTTTGTATGAGGGAATTTATTTCCTCCTCGATACACAACCTTTGCTCTGGATCTCTCGGATTTGGAGTCCAGATCGGCACTAGAGACAGTCGCGATGGCGGGCCTGTCATCCAATCGGGATGATACCCGACTGAAAGCCATCGCAAGACTAAACAGTCCTGAGTTAACCGTTCCCACTCTTGCATGTGGTCGGCTAGCCGGCCTCCCACCGGTCCACCTAGGGATAGAGGTGGACATAAGGAGTGCAAGAGCGGCACTGTCTCCTTTGCCAGTAACACCGGAGCGGTTCTCACCGCGGTAACCGTCCCATCAGGAACGATTACCACGCCCAGATCCTCGCGCGCCACAACCAGCACCGCGCGCACCTCGGTGCGCGGGCGGCTGCCTGGCTGACTGCGCCTGAGGAGCCTGCGCCCCCCTCGCTGCTGGCCGAATCGCACGCGGCCGAGGCCGACGCTGCGATGGTGGTTGGCCTCTGACCTGGCCAGCACCACCTCGAGCCTGCAGGGGACGATACGCAGGGGGTGCGGCGCGAACGTTAGCACGACGAAGCACCTCAAACTGCTCACGCAGCGCCCTCTGGTTATTTACCAGAGTAACCGTTTCCTGGAGGTGTCGACATCCCTCACCTCCAAAGAGACCAGGACCTGTCATAGGCGTACGCAGTAGCCTATTGTACAGGTCCTGGGATGGGCACAGATTGTCCAAGGCAAATGTGCGCCTTGCCCGGACACTCCTGGTCACCGCCCGAGTCATACAGTCCAGCGCCAGGTTGATACCATCCTGGATGGCTCGCTGGACTGTGACCGGACTTGGCTGGCGCGACGCGGATGCTGTTATTACCCCTTGTAACAGCTGGGAGACGTGGGACAGAGCGGCAATCGAAGCCCTCCCACTCTCCTCCGCATCACGCAACGCAGTATTTGCTGAACGCAACGCGTTCGAACACAAGACTCCCGTGTCAGAACGGGAGCCTGGCCGCGCATCCTCACCCAAAGCCGCGCGGTCATCCACGCTCGGCTTAGGTACCACACCGTACCGCTGGTAGTCCAGGGGCACGATGCGGCAACGCCTGGCCACCTCGCGCGGGGCCTTCGCGAGACGTCCACTCGACTTAATGGACGTCTCCGCCGCCTCGAACATGTCCACGACATGCTCTGCCAGCGGCAGAGAAGGCATAGCGTTAGCAGTAGGCTTACCATCTAACCACAGCCTGTGATCACGCTGGCTAGCCGACTGCTCCACGGGCAGATCTGGTCTAACACTCACCAACCACTGGCAAGCGTCAGACCAATCCTCCTCCGTGGCTAGCTGCGAGCGCTCTACAAGACGGGGGCCTTCGTCTTCCTCCTGAGCGCAAGCAACAGAGCTTGACGGCGGATACGCTGATATCCCTGGCAAGCCAGGGAGAGCATGCGGGCCTGACAACACCGGCATGCTAATCTCACTGGCTTGACCAGGAGCAGGCGCCGTGGTAGAGCGCGGGGCACATACCGCCCCACCACGGCCCCGGCCAGCACCAGCGACACTCTCGGCAAGCCGAGGTATGCGGTAACGCTGGCGCTCAGCGCCCAGGGCCACAGTCTGAACCGTGGATTCTACCCCTGCGTGAGTAGAACCGTGGAATAAGTCGCCTGTATTCCCCGCGAGGGGTGCACAGACATCATAATCCATGGCCACGTCCTCAGACGGCGACCCCAACAGGTAATCCTCATCCTCCTGGCCAGACAGATTAGACTCCGGGTCAGCAAAGAGAGCTAACCCGGACTGGCCAGGGAAGGTGCCATAGGAGGTACTGGCACCCGCGGCGTGCGGATACCCCTGGACTGATAAGCAGCCCGCGGGTTCCAGCGACAACCGTCCACGGCCCCTCGGCGCGGCACTAAGCCTGCTGCCAGGGTCGTGGAATGCCCCCTCTAATGGGGCCACCTCTGAATCTTCGAACAACGGAAGCGTACTAAGGAAAGGTGATTCAGAGGTGGGGATTACCTGCTCCGAAGCAGATGATGAGGACAGCAAAGGATTTGGTCCAGGAAGCATGCCACGAAGCAACCCTGGAACCAAATCCGTTATTGTCCTCCTCATCTCTCCCAACATCTCGGTCCGGAAGGCCTCCATGTCCACCGCGGACGAGGCCTTCCTCTTACCCTTCTTACTCACACCCTCTCTTTTCTGCTTCTTCTTCTCCTCCTCCACCACCTTGTCCTTCGCCTGCAAGCACAAGAATTCGGACATTAGCTCGCCCCCCCCAGTGCTTACATATCTCGCAATTAAGCAAGGGACCACAGGGGCTACACTGATAACAGAGATGAGGCACAAACTTGTCCTTCAAAAACCGTCCACAGGACGCACAACCAGGTCTCTGAAACAGGGCAAAGGACGAGGAGTATGAGCAATCTAGTTAAGCTCAGAAAATCACCAACTCAAGAGAAGGAAAATGATCATAAAGATCAATATTCATCAGAAAACCAGCTTTGGACAAACTTTAATTGTTAATAAAGAGCAAGGCTGATTATGACGTCATTAATCCTATGACAGGAAAAAATCGATCCCCAACAAACATCCAAGTGCAAGGACGAATTGTATCTCTAACCAGAACATGTGCAGAATGGACATTTCGACTACACAACCATCAGATATATACTGATAACAATGGCAAATACTGTTAATTATCTCCCTTTCCTCTCTAAATAATTAACATCACCTCATATCAATAATTAGATACCTGACACTTTGTATAGACAAACCATCCAACGTGATGAACTGGAGCACTCCACCAACTGAACGCCTCTTAACTCTCTCCACCTCTAGGGGAAGGAATTGGATCAAGAGGGCAAAGTGAGAAGACCTTTATACTAGGCCTCCGACTCACTGGACATAAAATTTTTGGTTAGATAACCTAACAGTATTAGTAGGAAATGGAACCATGGTGGAGAGAAACAAACCCTCTGCTGATGTGATGTCCATTACATATCGTCACACAGACCTGCGGACATAAACACAAAGAGAGATAAGTATTATATAGCACCTAGTTGAAATAAACCAACTAAACAAGGCGCTTATCACGGTAACCGCGAGTCCCGGAAACACATTACACCGGGGACAAAACTCGCTAATTTTACTAGAAGTCACCTGATTTAAAGGTCCTGGGCCCTCCTGTGGCGAAGTCATCCTTTCTGCCATCTATATCAGGGATTATCACTTCCAAAATTCACACAAAAAGACTATGAATTGAGTTAGAAAAGCTCTAGCACAAAAACATGTGTAGACTCTCTGCCAATAAATTAGCAAAGAGGAAGTGCTAGTCTGCGCATGCGCGGTGGTGGGGCTGGCATCCGCCAGACTACACTCTGACTCCCTGCCCAGTAGGGGCACCTAACTGTTTTAATCTGAGTGTTTATTGAGTGAAAGCCGATATTTAGCAATATCAAAAGTATTAGGGAGGTAAGTATACTCTTGATGTGAAATATGCCACGCCCACTTCTAGATAAGGTCTGCCCACATTTTGTGTTTTGGAATCGATTTGAATTTTGAAACCGTGAAGCCTGAATTCCCAGATGTTAAATATCAAGTTAGCTACCGTATTCAATGAATATTTGAATATTTTGAAACTAATTTTACTGGGGCCTAGCAAATTAGTTTCAAAATATTCAAAAGAATGTTTATTAAAACGTAAATTCATCAAAGACATACAATTTGTAAACTTCAGTGACAGAACTTTTCGATTTTCATGATTGAGCTACGTCATTTTGATTGTGATGTCAGCTAGTAATATGTGACATATTTGATTATGACATCAGATACTTGAGTGACAGATCAAATTCCTCCATTTATTCATAAAGATTATCAGGGTTTGTGTTCCTTTCTGAGCTGTAATTTCAATGATATGGACTATAAAATTCCATGACGTCTGAAAATAAATTTATAGCTAAATAAAAATACTCTGTTGAATATCTAATAACTAAGTTGTTGCTGTCTACCTTAACAGCGCATTTTCAAACAAATTAATAGCCAAATAATCATAAACAAGAGCGACAGAGATTGCAAACCCGTACCATCCAATTTTTGTCACATATTAAAAATTTTCTGACTTTTCCCGGTTTCTTTTATTTCGAGAGAGTTTAGCAAAGCCTATTTGAGGGTTAAGAGATGTTTTTTAACATTTACCCTGTCTCGATAACCATGACAGTCATTCCAACAGCAAATTTCCAAAACTAGTATTTGTTTGGCCTGCAAACAGACATTCAGTAAGCAACAATTTCAATCTTCTTGAAATATCTTGACCATTAACCCGCAGATCCATAATTTGCAGAACAAGAGAAGATTATTTTTGAACATTTACAACCAGAATGACTGGCTCGACTAACGAGCCAGTAATTCCAGTGATAAATTTTCAAAAATAATCTCTTACGTCTGCTAATGAACATTTTATGAGAAAATTCAAATTGTTGAGTAACCCTTTAACACTCATATCAGCCAAAAATGCTTTCAGCAGTCTTCTTGGGAAATGTCAATTTGCAGACCAAAAGAAGACCATTTGAAAATTTTCTAAAATAGTTTTCTCTTGGTCTGCAAATGGATATTTTCTATGAGAAAATTGAAATTTTCTTGGCCAAATTGGACAATTAAAGGGTGAATATATGATTCAGAAACTTAAGTGTCAGGACGGTGAATTTCTCCAGACTACAATTTCCATGGGGTTTAACTCGGGACATGTTGAATATTTTGAAAACAATTTGACTGAAAGTTGTTGGTGGCTTATAATAAATACTTACTCGGTTGCTGTTGATCAATTAGTTCTTCAAATCGTGGTGCTCGTTTGCTCATCCGAAGGTCAGCATGCGGGTCATCCTGAAAAATATATATGGTGGAAGATTATGGGTAGTGTGGTAGTTAACGAAAACCGGTAACAAAACATCCTCATAAAGTAAATGATGATGTTCAAACACTGTTTCACCTAAATTACTATAAACTTTCAAATCATGTTTTTCAATTTCTTCAGCATTTTCAACAAATCCATTTACAAACTCCGTAACAACGTTATTTACAAAAATACATCCATTAGCCCAATTTTAGCAAACGCAAAATTTAAAATGTAAAACTGGTGGTAAAATATTCATCCCGCATATGACCAATCAGAGAGTGCTAATATATATGTTTGGCGCCGATCCATTCGGTAAAACTTGAGTTATCACCCAAAAATGTATGTGTGTGTGCGTGCGTGCGCGTGTGTGTTAATAATTAAGCAACAAACTACAAAGATTATGAGTTTATTTTGAATAACTGACTGCGCACAATTTCAAATGGATCCATTGGTCACTAGAGCTGGTTGATTTTCCAATATAACCAAGAAAACCTCGATATACACGGAATACACCATAGCGATACCGTAAGCATTTAAAAAAAATTTGTCAATACCAACATTTGAAAATTGGATCCTAAATAAGAATCTGTGTTCAGAACATAAGCTTTCCATATATGTACCTCCAGTGATAGGGTCTGGGTAATTACATGTGTAGGTGTTAATTCTTCCAATCACGGGACAAGACAATTTAACAAAATTAACCAGAGGTAAATTTTCAAAATTAATCTGCTCTCAGTCTGCAAATGGACATTTCTAAGAGAATATTTAAATTTTCTTGAATAAAATATGATTAAAGTGTTAATGCTCAATATTAGTCCAAAAAAACCTCATTTTTTGCTCAACGATTATGGCCACCTGGGGCCAGCTTCACAAAGGTGTGCAAGTTACACCCTGTTGTAAAGTAAAAAACAAACCAATTAGAATGCGTCACTTGATATTTACGCCATACTTAAGTACATGTACCCTAGTGTACTTAAGTATCCTTTGTGAAACTGACCCAAGCAGTCCTAAATAGTATACTATAGACACACTTTTAGATACAGTTCCGGACATACACACGCATACACATACAGAGTACACAGACATATGGCGAGGATAATAACATATTCTGTCATTACAACCTGAAAGTTATCCTGCTCCAAAGCTTCTAATGCTTTTCTTTGTCGCCTCCGTCGTGAAGGCTCATCCAAAACACGACGCTGAGCAATCTCTTTGATACGACCTGATAAAATAAGAATTCTGTGGCATTAAATGGCTCCTGTTTGTCACAATGGCCTTGACCTTTGACCTTGTGACCTCAATGTTATCATGTTGCTTCATAATATTATACGTAATCATGTATTCAAGCTTAGTTCCCATCATGACGATGATTACTGTATTCTGCGGCTGTAGTAGTATAAACATCCTACAGCTGCAATCAGTCCTTCTTCACTTTTGCTCGCTGTCTTGTCCTCGGCCAAAATATTTAGCTTCCTCCCGCCCATTCTTGATTTGACCGAGTCCTGCTTTCTTGAGGTCACCTCACCTGGAGTACCGGGTGGATGGGGGTGCTGTTTCAAAAGGTAAAAAATGTATTGTAATGCAACTCCTCTGAGACTGTTGGACGGAATTCAACCAAATTTAGTATGTCAGTTACCAATATCAATGTGGAGTGGATGAGCACATTTACATTTGACCCCACCCCCAGGGGATGTGGGATGGCAACAAAAGGTGATGAAATTGATTGCAATGCAACTCCTCTGACACTATTGCATGAAATTCAACCAAATTTGGTATGTGAGTTACCCATATGATTGGTGTAAGATGGTGGAACACATCATCTGCTCTAATTTAATCAGCCATTCTGAAGAGAATAACATTCTAACTAAACAACAACATGCTTTCGATAAATTTCACAGTTGTGAAACTCAACTAATTAATGTCATCAATGATTGGGCTTCATCCATTGATAACTGGAGATAAGTGGACATTTGTTTATTCTCGACTTTGAAAATGCTTTCGATACCGCTCCACATGAACTTTTTAAATCTAAGTTGCACAAATATGATGTGTCAAAAAACATTAATTAAGTTTATAAGTTCAGTCATTTTTTCAAGGAGAAAAACATCAGCATTATTTAGTAAAAAGAATTGTAAGTGCATCATCATTGCAGCTCTTTCCTGTTAGTGGCATAGTTGAATTCATAGGTGCTGGTGGTTGTTCACTGTAATTAGTGTAGACCTTTCTGGTAGCAATATTTCTGGCCTGTTTATCCCTTTCACCAGTTAAATTATGTTGCTTATTGTTGTTAAAATAATAGGTATACTTAGGGCCATTCGATTTGTTTAATTTCGACAACATATTTACATCAATGGTAGTACTATTTGGTGTCTTTATTTGGCCAGAGTTGCTGTAGTCCAGTAAATTATTTGCATTGGTGTGACCAGTATTTGACTCAAAGAGATATTCAGTGTTCTTAATAACGTGATTATTACCAAAACCTATTGGTTTAAGTGGCTGTTCACTATTTACACGCTGATTGCCTGTCCCCAAAAGTGGGAATTCTTTAGGTTGTTATAGTAAGTGTCTGGTTTGTTGTGATGGTATGCTGTTTGATGCATATTTGAATCCTGATAGTGGCGATAATAGTAATTGTTATTAATGTGGCTTTGAATAGAGTGTAACATTCCATCATTTAATGTGCTACGACAATCTACCACAATAGCATTAGCTGCAGGTTCCATATTACAATATAGACAGGGGGTGTGTGTCATTGGTTGTCTGTTGTGGCTTGATTGGTTGCTTATCTGGCATTGGTCATTGTCAATTTCTGCATACTCGTCTCCAAGTACACTAAATTGCTTATAATTTTGTATAGATGTGTTTTGATTGTTGCTTTGACTTGGTTTTAACCTCTGATCTCTTACTATGTTTCAACTATTTACAACAAACATAGTTACAACAGGCTTACCATTTTTTAATACACAAAAAGTACATGTAATGTTTGGATTATCATATTTATTGAGGGGCCCTAATAGTACCGGCTTGCTTGACTTCCTCTGCTGCATTTCGTTAGAGGTTGATTGGACATGTTGCTGATTCGTGTATGATTTGTATTATAGATGGTGGATTCCTCCCATGGGTCCTTCCACTGTAAAAATGTGCTCTCGGTCTGTCGAACAGCAGAAGCATAGGTGTTGTGAGAATTGTTGATAGATGCAATGTTAGCTGAGGTAATTTATATTTTCAAATAAGATGCGAGTCCTATGCACAACATTTGGATGTATGTTCTTCTTCTTCCTTTCGTTCGCTGATCTTCTTCTTCTTTTCATTCGCTGATCATACTGCCAGTCCTGTAAGTGACTATCGACATGATCATAAGCGTTAAGTGCGTGGATCCATGGTTTATTAGTGTGCCGTGCGGCCTGGACCTCCGTCTTCAGCACTCGAGGTTTCTGTCAGGGTTACCGCACCCTTACCTCCTTTTGTCGCCTCTTACGACACGCAGCGGATACGGAAGGTGTATTCTAAGCCCCACCTACAGGGCCAGTTCGCTGATCATACCGCCATACCGGATGTATGTGATCATAGAATAATTCCGTATACACCTCACCAAGGGATTGAAGAGAAGTGGGGAGTTGCCCACAAATGTTGTATGTTGTGTTTCAGACAGGTTTAGTAGCATACAATTGAACTTAAGTGTTAGATTATGACAATACTCAGTTTGTGGTCGTGGCAATAAGGATGACACAAAGATCTGAACGTGTGGAGATATAGAGTGAATGTACTCGATTAAGGCTGTGTAATCTTGAACCATGTTTTGTTGGTTCAGAAAGCTCAACAAATCCCACTACTAAATTTACAGAATTAATCAGAGGAAAACAACAATGTCCTGTGGACGTGTCGCTATAACTAATCAAACCAACGAAATATATAATTGTTATGGTTGAGTACTACAGTACCGTGGGTACTACGGTACCATGGTAACTGTGTTTGATAGGGTGATATAGGAAAAATACAGAATGCGTGAACTAAATTTTGCTATGCATGAAAAATACAACAATTATTTATGCCTACCATTGTATTTTTTATAAATTGGATCAGCGGTTATTCTATATATATCTGTCCTCGTAGTGTGGTTTTTGGGTTGCAAAATGGCTGCCATCCTTAAATTCTGTTGATGCTTAGAGGGACATATCTTTAAAGACTAAGGACCTATCTTTAAAGTTATATGTAATCAATAAGACCAAAGAGATTCTGATCTAAAATATAACTATGTGACAGCTGATATGTTGAATGTCATAAGAATTGCGACATAATTTTTAACTTGAGAAAATTTCAGGCTTTTTAATTGATTTCAACACACAGTACCACGGTACCATAGACACATGGGTCACGCTAATAGATGACCAATTTTGACATACCACAGTGACATCAAAGTAATACCGTAGCAAAACGGTTAATGTCTTCTGATTATGAAGAACATGTATAAAAAGGCAACTCATCACACTATCAATCGTGATAAACTGCTTATGCTCTAGCGATGAGATTTTGTGAAGCAACTGTTATAAATTGTATTAAGTACATGTAGCGTAGTACCCCATCCTATATATATATATATATATATATATATATATATATATATATATATATATATATATAATAGGGCTTCAAAATTGTCCATATTGTCCGAGAATTGTCTTCAATGACCGGTAAATGTGATGTCCAGTCGGACAGCAATGTATGTATTTTGTTAATTCATTGTGAACAAAAAAAACCAGCAAATGTATCCAATGGAATCGCATCCAAATTTCAGCAGATTGTGTAATGTCAAAAAATAGTTAAATAATCTATAAATGTTAAATAAAATGAGATTTGAAACAAAATTTTGCAATAACTTTGCGGAAATACCATCCAAATTACGTTACTTCCTTGTATGATACAACTATCAACGGGAGTTATTTTAACAGGTACCAAATATGCGGATCGGATTGAATGTATAATACTCGGTTACCATCACGAAATGATTATATATAGTACATTCCGAGTTCCAGAGTCCAGTATTTTATGTCCGTAAAATGCAGACGATTCTACCAAATATTAATCAGCTTCAGAAGCCGTTCTGGCTGGTATGAGTGTTAAAGGGCTAAGAACTCGTATAAACTAAAGGAAGCTCCTGAAGAAATCAGAACCATCTCAGTAAATCATGATATGACACAAACCGAGAGACAGGAGGCGAACAAACTATACGCAAAGGCCAAAGAGATGACAAACGAATGCCAGGGAAACTTCACCTACAAAGTTCGAGTGGCCCCGTGGGAAAAGAAAATAGTAAAAATAAGCATCACAAAATCACAAGTATAGTGAGATCTATAAAAGATAATGAAACTGTACATACTGTATTTCTCCTATTAGAAGACTAGGCTTCTACTAGGATAGTGATGAAGAAATTTCACCAGCAGAATGTCCGAGAAAGGGGGTAGACTTCTATTATGGAGTTTTCCCAAAAAAATGTTTAGTCGCCCCCAAAACCGACTTCTAATAAGCTCATGTTAGATGCCTACCATTATCATCAAAGGGAAACCACTATTTCCTCTTGTCGTATTGCAATAACCAATATTGTGGACTATATTGTCTGTAATAATTGTATTCTATGTAATATTTGTAAATCTTACGCGTATCATTCTTAAATGATGAAATAAAACTCAAATTGACAAGTCATTGTACAAGTATTGTCGCAAACCAACATAAAATGACCCAAAACAACGTAAGAAATAAAATGAGGTTAGATCCCTTCTTAAGTTGGACGACCAAATTAAAGCTCTTTTGTGATTGGAGGCACTGATCTTTATCTGGAATAGGAGACCTCCCAAATAAAAACAGATTTTGCAATGTCGCAAATGCCAATATCGCAAATTAATAATAAATATATACAAAAGATAGTTTTTAAAACAATTTGAGCAATAAATTCACAATTACCTAATCAGTAAATGTAGTCGGCAGTATATTTGCTGGTGAGATTTTTGTTCACTTGGGTGATTTTGTCCTGACCGACTTGGTTACATTACACTCCACCGAGTTTTGAGCGTTTTCGATTGGGCTAGTGTTGTCCACACTAGTGTCGGGTTGAATTCGTATGTGCGAGTTTAGCAGAGTTTAATACATGTAACAATCATGATAATGCAGGTTCTGGTCCTCTCGGTATTGACACAGTAAAGGCCCATAATGTGCATTATCAGGGTTGTTGTCGTGACGTGATTACGGCGTCATAATTGAATCAATGTGACGTCACAACAAAAGTGGTGCAGAACTTGTGCAAACAAATTTTCGCAAAAAAGTCATAATCATACCATGGCAACAACCCCACACTAGTGTTATAACACTAGCTTAATCGAAAACTAATAATCGCCGTATTAATCAGCTATAGGATGAGTTTATGCCATCACTCTCATAGCTATTCGAAGCTCCCCTCCTATTTGTAGATTGCACAAGTCTCTGACCGGGTAGTACTATTAGCGTCTTCGGCTACTTGGGTAACAACCTAAACTCGTCCACATGATTTTTACATGTATTTTTTCTCACCGCCATTTTATGTCAAATTTTGGATTAATTTCGATGAAATAAACAATGTTTATTAAAATATACGCAATACTTAGGCGGTCCCAATTAATAATTTCACTCCCGCGATGATGGATATAAGGTATACATTAAGCATGTGTAAGATGGTAAGAATACATAGTGTGAAAAATCGAAAATGTGTTCTAATTTCATGTTATTTTTTTGACATTTTGTATAATTTTTTTTAATTTTTCTTTTATGACGAATTTTGAAGTAATAAACAACGAATTATTTATTAATGTCAATATTTGGAAAAAGGTCATCAAACCAAGATGCCAAGTTTAGGGGTAGGCTTGTAGTAGGGGTTTTCCCATTTTCAGTGCTAAGAAAATCTAAAGACTGACATTGCTGAGTTTGGGGGTAGGCTTCTATTAAGGCATAGGGCTCTAATAGGAGGAATACGGTACATGTAATATAAAAAGTTTTCAAACTGTTCATAAGCTAAGTTGTTTTTATACTAATGCAGACCAGTTTCGCAACAAATTCAGAGTTTCATGTTAGATCAATTAACTGCTCCAAGGATAATAGGCGTCACATAGGTCAAAGCTAAAGACAGTGCTTATAATCTGAATCCTACTGAATTTTTACTAAATCAAAGCAGAGACTACGAATTATTTCCTGTGAACATAGACAACAGTGTTGGCAGGGGTATGATTCTATACGCAGATCGTTCACTACAGGCTAAGGAAGTATGCACGGAAGCTAAATTCGAGAAGATTTTTGTTAAAGTTGACCTGAACAATCAAGACAGACTACTAATTGGACTCATATATAGGTCTGATAGCGGAACAGAAGAAAATAATGCCAATCTGAGAAAACTGATATCAGAAGCAGCAAATAAGAGATTCTCACATATTCTAATTATAGGGGATATGAACTACCCAAGTATTAACTGGAAATGATGGCGTACTAGAGGTGACAATACACAAACACCAGACCATATGTTTATAGAATGCCTACAGGATAACTTCTTATTTCAACATGTTGACAAACCTATAAGATGGAGAGGGTCAGAAACCCCTCATATACTGGACCTAATATTAACAAATGAAGAGCAGATGATAACTGATTTAGAATATTTAAGCCCATTAGGAAAAAGTGATCACTGTGTCCTTCAGTTCCAATATGATTGCTACACAATACTTAAAGACAGTACAGTGCCAAAAAAACCTTTATGATAAAGCAAACTTTGAAGAAATTAAGAATGAGCTACATCAGACCCAATGGGACAAAGTATGCGGGACTTCAGAAGATAGAGAGACTATATGGAAATTATTCCATTCGAAAATTATGGAGATCGAGAGTAAATATGTGCCATGAAAGAAAACACGAACATCACAAAACAGGAAGGGCAGCATTCCCTTTGACAAGAAGGTTCTAGAAACCATAAGAAGGAAAAATGTTCTATCGAGACAGGCAATTGCAACGGGAAACGTCGAGACCAGGCGTGAATATAACAGTTAGGAACAAAGTTAAGAGTATGATAAATAAACTGAAAATGCAGTTCGAGTAAAATTTGGCAAAGAAAGCAAGTCAATCCGAAATACGCCAGTATATCAAATCTAAATCTAAATCTAAAACCAGAGTAGGTATAGGTGAACTATGTATAGATCCCAGTGACCTAACATCAGTTGTCACAGATAATGACCAAACAAAAGCACAAATCCTTGCCACTTACTTCAGCAGTGTCTTTACAAATGAGCCGAGGGGAGAAATTCGAGCACTACCACCGAGAGAAATGTTACATACCATGAAATTATTAACTATAACCAGAGAAAATGAGCAGAAGATGCTGCAGAAACTAAAAATTCAGATATCACCAGGCCCGGACACCCTCCACCCTAGAGTGCTAAAAGAAATGTCTGAATATATATCCATTCCGCTTACTTTAATATTTAACCAATCATTAAAGACTATGAAAGTGCCAGAAGACTGGGAAAAAGCAAAGATCATTGTAATATTCAAGAAGGGGAATAAGAGACTAGCAGGGAACTACAGACCGGTCATTCTTACATTGAGTGTATGCAAGATAATGAAAACCTTAATTCGAAACCATATCATCAAATTTATGGGCCATGTTAATTTGTCAAATAACTGTCAATTTGTCAAATATATATATATATATGTGTTCAAAGCGGTGAATGTGGGAATTTGTGATGACGCATCAGCAACCAATCAATCTAGTTCATATTGAAAAGAGACTACAAGAATATGGACTCCCTAGTGCACATACACTGCTGGTTAGCACTCCAGAGAAGGGTAGGTAGAACAATGATGTCCGAAAAGCTATCATCAGTCACTGGTAGGAAAGACTTGTGGCAGATTGCAGCCATCTCTCCTCCACACGATACATGTCAGCGGACTCCCACCTCTTCAACAAAGTGGCGGCAGTATGAACTACATCCATAGTGATGACAATGCAAACACTCAAAGTGAGGGTGAAAGCTAAAGTTCTATGTGGGGCACTCACACTAAATTCTACAAAGGCACTCTTTGACAAATCAAAGGCAAACTCGCCAGTCTGCAAATTATGCTGAAAAGAACTAGAGACTAGACTACACTTAATCCTACACTGTGAGGCCTTGGAGGGAACCAGACTGCCATATGTTAACCGCCTACATTATAAATCACAATTAATTTTTTTTCCAGCTCCCATAGAACTACCTACTGGATGAGCAGGAGAATGAGCACCATGCCCCTCCCCTCCCTCACCACCATTGACCAAAGATGCTCCCCACTAGCCAGCATCATGTAAACATTTTATTAATTACAAAATTACAGTACAATTCAGGGATAACTTGTTGTTAAAATAATTTTTAACTTGATGTGAGAAATGTTCTCTTGTGTATCCCAATTCAATTATGTTCAACACATTCAACAGAACTGCTTTTATTTTACTATGGAGATTTGCAGGTTATTTCTTGGATGTACTGTATATAATTAAAGTCAACCAAAAATATAAATGTTTATTTGTTGTATTGTAACTTCACCACCGCTACCACTAATACTTAGACATGTAATAATTTTACATTTTATTTTAACCCTTTAATGGTCAAGTCGGTCAAAACCGGCCTCTGCAGTGGTATTGAGGAATGCCCATTTGCAGGTCAGGAGAGGATTATGTTTGGAAGCTCTTCACTGGAATGACTGAATCGATACCCGAGCCAATCATTCCAGTTATTAATTTCCTGAAATATGTTCTCTTGGCCTGCAAAGAGACATTCAATAAACAAATATTTTTCAATTTTCTTGACCAAATTTTACAATGAAAGGGTTAACTTGTCTAGCCCTTGTGATTGTGTGTTACTTAGCTGTCTGGTCCATCTATAGTTACAAAATAACATACATAATTGGAATTAATTAAAATAATAAAACATGTGCTTAACTTAGAACGTGTAAATGTAATGTCTGAATCGTAGATTGTTATGTAATTATGTAATTATCATGTTTAATTTATTTATATATATGTATGTATAGATATATGTGTAAGATGTCCGCCAACACAATAGGCATTGCCTTCAAGCGGACAACCTAGTTGAATTCATTACTTATATATATATTTTGCTATCGAATAAATAATCTTGAATCTTGGAGTTTTCCAGGGTGCCTCCGAGTAGGGTTGGGCGATATTGCTCAAGGCATGACGATATCGGTATCTCATTAAAATACCGCGGTATCACGATATATCGTCATTTGGGTGGGGTGTGGAGTTAGGGTGTAAACATAGAATAACATGTATTTCAAATTGGTGGTGTCTAAAAGTTATTTCCATTAAATTTGTTGCATTGAAACCGTAAATTGAGATCGCCTTGATTGCCATTTCCGCATATTTAATACACGAAATTCCACACTTTGACACCCTTCAATATACAGTTTAAAGCAACGAATGTAATGCAACTAACCGTATTCATCACAAATAAGAAAAATAAAGGATTTTCTTCTGTTCTTGTGTTGTATTTTGTGTTATCTTTACCTCACGACAACTGTCAAAAGATTGAGCAAGGAACACGCATTAACTTCATTGCGCAGAAAGGAATTCCGCAGAGCAAAGTCTGATTGGCCGCCGTATCATACTTGAGCCAATCAGAATTCACACTGCAGAATTCCGACAGCCGTTATCACGCCCACCGCTAGCGTAGACGATGCAAATTAATAAAATAACGCTGTATGATTTTGAACGAGAACCAGCGTGAAGACTGGAAACAATTATATCAGATTTTATTTAGTCTGTAATATTAAATACTAATTTGCCCCATTGTAGACCTATTCAAATTCGCTCACTACTTAGCGGTCTTATCCATTGATCTCAAGGCGTAGCCGGGATGTGTGAAATTAACTCAGTTAACACTGCAACCAAAACTGCCACAACAGATAGAAGACTGGAAATAATTAGGCCTAAATTATTTATTTTAAGGACGTTTCTCACTTATAATAAATCTGTAATGTAATATGTGGAATGAATTTTGATCTGATTCCCCGTTTAAAAATGCTAAATATATTGTATAAAGTTACATAAAAACGTATAACGGTAAAGCAAGAGATTAACTTCCCCTCACCCACCGTTCCAAGCTGTGGTATTGATAAGGGACTAAGTGTGTGTGGTTTCCTATCGACCTAAAAAGTTTTAAAGTTTAAATCTTTCACGGTCAGAAGAATGTTTAACCATGCAGATCAATGACTGATGGTTAAATAGCTTGACCTGTAGTAATGACGTCATCAGATTGGAATGTGGGTAGTGCAAATGGTATTCCCCACTGACTAACACTCGGAATGAGGCAAGAAAAAACATGGCGTCGACTATTTATGTAATTATTAAAAGTGAACTACCAAGGATTATTTTGTACTTTAAATCATTTTATTAGCGTAAACAAACCATGAATTAAATGAACACAGATTATTTTAGAGTTTATTAAGTTTTTATTACCTTAGACAAAGACTGGATTATTACTTAAAGACTATTACTGGACCGAATAGAGGTAAGAGTATGACATTTCTAACTTAGTTATTTATATTATGCTCACAGTTAAAAGTGCAATATCGTCCTGTCGGTATTGACGATATTTACGAATTTATGACGATTTCGGTATTCGGTATATCGCGATATTGACGATAATATCGAAAAATCGCCCAACCTTACCTCCGAGTCTGACAGAGGGAACTTCCAACACAAGTAGGAAAATATACCAAATTTGGTATATTTAGTAAATGTCAATTTGGTTTCATCCCAGGTAGGTCCACCACACTGCAGTTATTGACGGTAGTGGATAAATGGTTACAACTATTGGATAGTGATGGTGGTGTGGTGGACGTTGCATATTTTGATTTTTTAAAGGCATTTGACAAGGTTCCCCATCGTAGACTTGTACATAAACTGAATCTATATAACATCAATCCACAGACTATTAAATGGATAGAAAGCTTCTTGTCACAGCGTAGCCAGAGAGTAATCATTAGTGATGAACCCTCTGAATGGAAATCAGTATTTAGCGGGATACCACAGGGATCAGTTTTAGAATCAGTGTTGTTTGTTTTATATATAAATGACTTACCTAATGTGATAGCTAACAATAGTGAAATATACCTGTATGCGGATGACACAAAACTTTTTCATGGCATAAAATCCAATGATGATGCTAACGAAATGCAACAAGATATATACTTGTTAAAAGAATGGACCAGTAAATGGTTACTCCAATTTAATGCTGATAAGTGTAAATCTATGCGAATTGGCAAAACGAATTTACAAAATCATAGCTATATTCTCGGTAAAGACGGGTCCCGTATTAATCCAAGTGAGGATGAAAAGGATATAGGTGTTATTATTGATGATAAACTATGTTTCGAGAAGCACATAACAGATAAAGTTAATAAAGCCAACTCCATTATGGGTGTAATAAGGTGCACATTTGTATTCCTTGACACAAACATATTTAGAACCCTGTATACATCATTAGTGCGGCCACATCTGGAATTTGCTAATCAGGTTTGGAGCCCCTATCTCAAGAAACATATAGAGCTGTTAGAAAATGTTCAGTGAAGTAGGGTTGGGCGATGTTTCGATATTATCGTCAATATCGCGATATACCGATACCGAAATCATCATAATTTCGAAAAACCGTAAATATCGTCAATACCGACAGGACGATATTGCACTTTTAACTGTGAGCATAATATAAATAACTAAGTTAGAAATGTCATACTCTTACCTCTATTCGGTCCAGTAATAGTTTTTAAGTAATAATCCAGTCTTTCTCCAAGGTAATAAAAACTTAATAAACTCCAAAATAATCTGTGTTCATTTAATTCATGGTTTGTTTGCGCTAATAAAATGATTTAAAGTACAAAATAATCCTTTGTAGTTCACTTTTCATAATTACATAAATAGACGACGCCATGTGTTTTCTTGCCTCATTCCGAGTGTTAGTCAGTGGGGAATACCATTTGCGCTACCCACATTCCAATCTGATGACGTCATTACTACAGGTCAAGCTATTTATCCATTAGTCATTGATCTGCATGGGTAAACATTCTTCTGACCGTGAAAGATTTAAACTTTAAATCTTTTTAGGTCGATAGGAATCCACACACACTTAATCCCTTATGAATACCACAGCTTGGAACGGTGGGTGAGGGCGAAGTTAATCTCTTGCTTTACCGTTATACGTTTTTATGTAACTTTATACAATATATTTAGCATTTTTAAACGAATCAGATCAAAATCATTCCACACATAAAATTACAGATTTATTCTAAGTAAGTTCTAATAATTTAGGCCTAATTATGTCCAGTCTTCGATCTGTTGTGGCAGTTTTGGTTGCAGTTGGGTTAATTTCACACATCCCGGCTACGCCTTGAGATCAATGGATAGGACCGCTAAGTAGTGAGCGAATTTGAATAGGTCTACAATGGGGCAAATTAGTATTTAATATTACAGACCAAATAAAATCTGATATAATTGTTTCCAGTCTTCACGCTGGTTCTCGTTCAAAATCATGCAGTGTTATTTTATTAATTTGCATCGTCTACGCTAGCGGTGGGCGTGATAACAGCCGTCGGAATTCTGCGGTGTGAATTCTGATTGGCTCAAGTATGATACGGCGGCCAATCAGATTTTTCTCTGCGGAATTCCTTTCCGCTCAATGAAGTTAATGCGTGTTCCTTGCTCAATCTTTTGACAGTTGTCGTGAGGTAAAGATAACACAAAATACAACACAAGAACAGAAGAAAATCCTTTATTTTTCTTATTTGTGATGAATACGGTTAGTTGCATTACATTCGTTGCTTTAAGCTGTATATTGAAGGGTGTCAAAGTGTGGAATTTCGTGTATTAAATATGCGGAAATGTCAATCATGGCGATTTCAATTTACGGTTTCAATGCAACAAATTTAATGAAAATAACTTGTAGACACCACCAATTTGAAATACATGCTATTCTATGTTTACACCCTAATTCCACACCCCACCCAAATGACGATATATCGTGATACCACAGTATTTTAATGAGATACCGATATCGTCATGCCTTGAGCAATATCGCCCAACCCTACAGTGAAGGGCGACAAAAAGTGTCTCAGGACTATCAAAACTAAATTATGAGACTAGGCTCAGGGTCCTTCATATATCAACTCTTGCATACCGTAGAATACGAGGAGACATTATTGAAGCTTACAAAATTATAACCAAAAAATATGATCCAGAAGTGTGCAACCTATTTGAATTTCGATCAGACGCAAGAACCAGGGGACACAGGCTAAAACTATACAAATCCAGATCACGTTTAAACATACAAAAATACTCCTTTAAACATAGAATTGTGGACTTATGGAACAGTCTTCCGAACCATGTTATAGAAGCAACAACCATGATGATGATATCATTTGAAACAAAACTAGATAAACTATGGGATAACCAAACCCTATACTATAACTATCTAGCTGGCAATATCAATCCCATGTTTTATTACAAAATTGAAAAAGGAAATTAGGAATCTGTCATTACAGGCCTTTAGCCTTCTCACAGAAATAGAATATGATTGATTGAAGTAGGACAAGGGGAAACTAACCTATAGTATATGTAGACTTCAAAGCCCCATTACCGGAAGTACCAAAACAGTGAATGTTTGGGACAATGAAAACCTCGAGTCCAACGAACAGGAGCAATGATGATCCTGTGTTGGAAATTAACTCTAAGTAACTCTTACGAAAACTGGTAATTTTGCCAAATTAAGCCGAGCAACATATTGCTACAGTAGAATAAGACAAGGCTTATTGTGCTATGATGATATGCACATGCAAAATACATGGAATTGTTATCTTTAATCTTTCTAATGTTACATACTTGATTCACGAGCTTCTTCTGCCATTTTCTTGTTCTTGTTCTTATTGTGTAAATTCCGCCTCTCGGATTTTCACTGCAGGCGACCATTAAAAGGGATGCTAATCTCATCTCAAATGTTGTATTGCACTGATAGATTATGATTTTTTGATTCAATTGTTCCAGAACTCTGCTAGGAAAATCCCCATGGCTCTGTCGTTAACACTGAGCGTATCTAGTCACAAGGGCAAGGACAGTGCAGCTCTTGGATGAGTGCACATGCCTCCAAAACAAAAAAACCACAGAATATATTAATTATATAGCTCCGCCGTGTCACGCTGCTCCACCAGGAGTTCCTCCTTGGAGTCCGATGACTGCTCGTCGAGAGAAGAGCATGCGCACCACCAGTGACCACAAAGACCGACCCCGAGGGTCAGTGGAACATTCACGTTCCAGTGAGGTCGGGCGAATATTGCAACCTGTGGCGAATACCACCATATCATCCAGACTATTAGTGTAGCTGGTATGTCTCTCTGCATTTTAGTTACTTAAATTTAGGATGTATTTTAGCACACCGAGTCGATAGCCAGCTTGAAGCTGAAATTATGCTGGATTAACAATAGGAAATCGTTATCTGCAATATAAATATAGTGATGCATTGGCCGTCTGTGTTTTATCTCGCCAAAGATACCTAACCTATCCATATATATCATAAAGGTACCCCTGTAAAGGAGCAGTCCATAGCGCGTCTAATTAATTTAATATAAACTAATTTCTCATGCGGGTCAATAAATTGGTTTTGCGAGAGGAAAATGCCTCGCGTGGGCCTCCATCACAGGAAAGTTTTTACACCGCTGAAGCAGAGGAGGAATTATGGCCGAAGCCATGGTCCAATTTAGACCAATGCTAAAGTATGCTAAGAGATATATGTATATAACTATTTAGGTGAGGGATGCAAGCTGTATTATGTGGAGGCGTGTTGCCTGTTCTTGGTACGGATCAGGACCAGAATGAGACGAGGATTCCAAAACTATTTCCCCTTTTAAAATCGGACCAGAAATGGCTGAGTTATCCGTAAATGGCTCATTGAAATTATTTTCAAAATATTGCTGGGACGTCGTAACCACGTGTATGTATTAAATGAATGGGGAATGCGCCTATCACGTGATAGCATCTTCACCTCTTCTAGCTGCACGCTGATTGGCTACAGATTGCCAGCTGATTGGCTGGGCGTCCTGCCTCTGACGTCATGAGTGGTATAAAAGGAGTGAGAAATCAAGGATCGGGGGCCACACATCGGCAACAGAGAGAGAGAGAGGGAGAGAGCGAGATAGAGATAGAGAGAGAGAGAGAGAGAGAGAGAGAGAGAGAGAGAGAGAGAGAGAGAGAGAGAGTAAGCGGTAGGTTGTGTGGCCAGAGCAGTGATAAACGCAGGCAACTACTTACTGACTGTGGCTCCCTATTAGCCACAGCAGTGCCTTTCGGAATTCAGTTCTCCTGCTTTGGTCAGCAATCGACATCCGCAATCACATAGTTTTTGTGGGTCCTCAGACAACCATCCGGGGCCAACTAAATAAATAGAAGGGACTTCCTCACTACCAACACTACAGAGGAGCCTTCCTGCGGATGGGCCTCATGGCCCAGATGTAATCTCTACAGCATGTAGAACAGGTGGTGATTCTTGGTGGATAACTCATCAGATCTTCTGGACCACGCTGAAAAATGGTATTCAAACTTCTGCACAGCATGTTACGTCTTCTTCTTCTTTTCGTTCGCTGATCATACCGCCAGTCCTGTAAGTGACTATCGACCTGATCATAAGCATGTTATGTGATTAATCAACTTTTAGGTCACAGTCTGGTGGGACCATGCGATGTATCATGTACGGTGTACCCAGTTATGTACATGCCATATTTAATTACAACTGTAGCCCTCTATGTTATGGGCAACTTTCCAACTACCATTACCGGATGGACACTTTCTAACATACTGTTAAAATTATTATATTAGTTATTATGACCATCTAATGGACATCCATCTACAGTCGTTCTTCTTCACCGTCTTGAGAGTCAGCCGCATCAACAGTTTGACTGCAGAAATTTCCCAGCAACTTCAGAATCATGCCATCTCACGTTCCTCAATGGGAAAGCATCATCTTCAGTGAGTTATGAGCTCTTTTCTGTACCGATGACAAATAGGTACGCAAGTAGCTATACTATTGTACTATTATTTATTCATTCATTCCGTTATAGGTACTGATGACTAATAGGGACTTTCCCGGTCGTCTGAGACCACATTTTTACAGTTTATATCTTCTTACTGTAAATATATTCCTTATTTTTGTGCTTACAACTAACGAGCACCACAAGGTCCTATGACCAGATTTACTGTAGCCATCGTAGTTATTTTGTTTCATTTATATAAAAACTTCAGGATGCAGTACGCTAGGCTATACTATACAGCAACATTATATCCGCATCACTTTCCCCCAGCATCAATTTTACACTAAGGTTACTGTTTATGCCCACATTGATCGAGCGTGACATGTGATCGACTAAACCTGGCTCTTCTAGCTCGATAGGATAGGTCTAAAGTAGTTATGGGCAATCTCTCTCTAAGAGACATTTGTGTATGGCTCTTTTCCGGATGTAATGGATATGTAACACCATGCACCGGCTAGATTGTATAAAATTGGTCCAATACCTAGGGCCTCTTATTATTAGATTGAGTGATTGTCTCTTTCTATGATCCTACAGCCGCAAGGCGTTATAATTTTCTGGACCTCTCATCGACACATTGGCATGATCCGACTCTGGGAAACTATTGGGGTTTCTGAGCGGTGAAGACCAAAGTGTTGATTTCGCATACACCCCCCTCTGTATCTACGGATACTAGTTAGCTTAGATAACCCCGCCAAAGTAGGAAGCACTGCAAAAAGATAAATATATTATGTAAAACTGGCCCGCAGTGCATCTCTGGGCATTCTGAAACTTAACCCTAATGACAGGCAAACATTAGTTCCCCAACACACGGGTGATGGAGAGGAAGCAGATCTCCATCTAACTCTGTACTGTGACTGGGTGCGGTCTTGGAACCCAGCACACCCTCACGGGAGGGTCACTAGGGATGAATATCTGGCTCTTACTCCCCGCCATAAATTACTTATGCACTTTCCAAATTGCTTATGTAAATAGTACCTTGTCCTAGTGATGTTATATGTGGTTGCGGGTGATTGGTAACTGGATCATTATGTGATTCTGAAGCTGTCACTCCGCAACATGTCCTCACGCTGCCTTTCTGAGGGAAATGCTCTGTGGGGTGACCTCCGGGGAACCGAGCATCTTCGCCAGTTGGTCTCATGAGTAAAAAAGATGGGTAGAAAACCCTACCACTTGTGGCCAAAGCTTGGAAGTGAATCTATACAACTAAAGGGTAGGTTAGAAGTTAGCAGAAGGCCCGCATAAATAAAGCGGAAGCTACCAATACAGTATCTTGGACCTACATGAGATGACGGCCTTTGAATTCTTTGGAAATCATCCACCCCATCTTCACGTAATACAGCGTGCATCACATTAATTATAATTTCACTAGGTTGACACACACTACACATAGCTTTTTGTTTGAACAAGAGAGTGGCCCTTTTTGCCAGCTCTCATCCTCCACTTCGGCATTGAAGGCATTTTCGTGTGACGGAGGCCCGCATGAGGCACTTTCCTCTCGCAACAACAATATTTTTGTTATGGGTATAATGGTTTATATTAAACTACATATGTGGCCTCGTCAGGACGCTCCCTTGCAGGGATACCTCACGGATATATACGGATCAGTGAGGTACCTCTGATGAGCCCACGTAAACAAGACACCAACTTTGTTCTATGTACTGTATATTTTCTCTCGTCTACTAACAAATGAGTACCATTGTTTGTATAGTATTAATATTTTGATTAATTATCATGTCCAGACTCCTAACTTAAGTTATGGACCATCATATCGGTGACACCAATAGTTTGGGGTGAGACCGTGAGGTTCAATCTTGGTGGCAATGGTCGCACGGCCCCACTGGAATGTTATCGTTCCACCGGCTCTTTGTACTTTTCGGAGAGTCGCGATATGGGGTCCATTAACCTGAAAACCATAGCTAACCAGCCCTCCCGCACATCCTGTACACGCGGTGCAACAGAGTGGAGCAACATAATGAACCAGCGCGAGCTACAAGATTCCTGAGTGGGCTGATGACTAACAGGCACCAAATAAACTAATAGGTGTTTATCTTTACATAATTTACATAATTGGATTTACATAATTGGCCGTCAACTTAAGGCCTCCTAAATTACTTTTCGGAGCAGCTGTCTCTTCTACGACCTCTGGCCATCTGGCCCACCTAATTGTCTGGTAGACCCTCCGCCAATTTGGTCAGCACCGACCCAGGAAATCGCTGATGTTTCCTGATGGTGAGAATCAAAATGGCGATGTTTCACATGCATGCCCCCTGTACCTGCTGTGGTACCTAATAGGTAGTTTTTAGCCATAAGTAGGATTTACTGCGCAAACATAATTATAGTAGGTACGTCCTAGCAGTGGACCTCATGAGCAATTTACATAACACTAAATGCAGATAAACATTAGCTCCAGGGAATGAATCTCATATGGTTCGTTCGCGTCATGATGGTGATGACTGAGAATGCGGTTCGCAGACTCATTCAATGGTGACTGGGAGATGCCCAATACACTCTCCACACCTTCCAGGAAGGTCGCCAATATCTGCTACCCACATCCTCAGCCGTCACCGTAACTAGATACGTCACTTTCTTATGCTTTTGTGTGTTATCTGTCTATGTTCTGTTATATGTGATTGTGCTGACACATGGAGTGGGAGTTGCTCATCGGCTTCATAGACTCGTTGCCTGGCGATATTGTATGCACCGTCGGCCTGAGGGAGGAGTCCAATGGCCAAGAAAGGCTACCCAGGCTATTCCCCCAGAAAGGCAACCTGTTCTAAAGTTAAGTAGGTGATGGGCCATTGGAGGCAATACATCCCTATGTGTCTGGACCAAATAACTAAAGGTTGTCTTAGCTCCACTGGAAGGACCGCCAAAATAATGCGGCGACGACTAAATCAGTATCTAGCATAAGAGGTGATAGGGTCGGCTTCTGTTGAAACCGGCACTCCGCCTCCACGTAACACAGCACGCATCCATTAAACTTATATACCAATAGGATAATATAATATAATATACATTATGCACTAGTATGAATGGGGAGTATGGCTTCGGCCATGCTCCTTCCTCTGCTTCGGCATTGTAGGCATTTTCCCATGACAGAGGCCCGATCAAGGCATTTTCCTCTCACAAAACCAACTTGTTGGCTGAAGCATTAGTTTAAACTAAATTAATTAGCTTCGCCAGGGCATATCCCTTGCAGGGGTACCTATTGCATAATCAACGATAGGATAGGTATCGTCGACGAGATATAATTACATTCAGTTCATTACATCTCATTTATAATATACGCTGTTGACGATTTAATATTGTCATCAGTATTGACTTCTCATAAGCCAGTCCTCGACTCGCCGGCATGATGTTATTTTAAGTAACATTCTTTCTAAAGTAACATCGGGATGATATGGTGGTGTTCACTGTAGGCGGAAATGGTCGCCCGGCCCCCACAGGAATGATGTCGTTCCAGCAACCATGCAGGTCAGATTTTGTGGTTTTTCATCCCTGCCTCAATCTACCCTGAGGCTAGCTGACCAGCATCGTCAGGCCAGTGGTGAAACACCACATACCGAGGAGGAGTTCGATGGACAACGGGGTGCTGGAGCTACACTGTATAATGTGCTCTTGATTTTCTCTTGCAGTGAATTTGCACTTCTGATGCGTAGTGTGCATGCACAACATTGGAAACGTCCAGCATGAAAGATGTGTGTTGTTTCTGTTGCAAGTCAGTGAGATGGGTAATCTCGCTGGTCGCCTGATGGCAGTACACGGCCATGCCCACTTACTAGGCGAAGCCACGCCTCCATCCAACTACAATAGTTTTTTGATTGACATGTGGGATTGATGTAAATACGAGACTCTGTTTTGCTGGTTATTATGGCAGAGGGAGCTAGAGTGAATATCTCTCTGTACTCGTAGTAATGGATGTTCTTGCTATACTTGTAGTAATGTTTGTGCAGAGCTCACAACTTTTGAAAACTGAAAGAGTGAGATTATATGTGCGGTCCTGGGAAGGAAGTTTCCCACTCCTTAAAATGGGGGGTGGGGGTGTCACCCAGAGGCTTTTAGAGAATTATATACCTTAAGAAATTCTCAGGGACAAAAAATGTCAATTTCTCTCAAATGTATGGGTTCCAAGACGGCACTACGGAGGTCATGGTTAACCAACAACAGTTTCTTGTCAGTTAATATGATGATTGAGCTATCAAATTTGCTGTTTTACAGTAAATACTGCATTACATGGATCATACTTTAATGAAAATGCCAGATTCGCGAGATTTGCATGTAGTTGTGTGCGAGAGTGAGGATGAAGCCAAATGTGTGAGACTCACTCTGAATGCTTGAGAGTTGAGAGGTCTGCTTGTACTAGAAGCAGTGTATGAGTGTACCGAATAAGCTCTATAATTTACGGATGTATCATCAGATTTAACCAATTTGCAGGAGGAAACGACGAAAATATATGTAGCTATTATTTGGTATGTTTTCTAATGTCTTAGAAAATGTAGTATAAGACTTTAGTAGCCATTTGTAAAATTGATGATTGGAAATGGGTTTTTTACTGTTTTACCATTACACATGCTCTAGCATGACTTGATCATCAATATTACTAGTCATCGGGTGTGATGGACACATTTTGTCATTTTTTCTCACAAGTCACATGTTTTTTTAATTCTTTTTTATTGGGGTGCACAGATGCCCACCAGAACACACCCCTTTCTGCCACACCATTTATGGACAATTAAGTCACGCCCGCTCGAAAGCCATAACAATTCTGCTTCTGCCATTTAGTAGCCACCATCAACAGGTTGATTATCATGCTACCATAGAGAGCGTAACATTAGGGACGGGGAGGGTGTGTGTGTGAAATTCTTAGTAAAATCAATGTTCCATGTGCTTACTGTGTGAGAGACTTGAATGTGTCAAGGCTCTAAGCTTGTACCGTAGCTGTTGTTTGGTCCCCGAATGTACGTAAGAAGAATGACTCTTTACGTTACTCATTTCTACAGGATGTGGCTTGGAATGACAGGTGGTGCATATTCCTCTAGACACGTTTTGCTGGGATGAGTCGGTCATCTATGTTGACGTGCACTTGGTTGCAGGAGAATTTATACATCATTGCGAGTCATGCAGACTTGCGCCAGCCTTCAAGTGACGACCATTGTAGATAATTTAGCACGTTATTGTGAAATCAGCTGAGTATATATCTAGCGGCTATACTCTGGACCATATCTTCATTTCAAATTCAAATTCAAATTTTGCTTTGGTGGATGGAATCACAAACGATACGGTAGCTCACGGGGTAGTGTCGGGCCGTTCTGGTGTCTGGTGTTGACTTGCTGCACCGCAAGTTCACGACGAATGATGATGCTGGTTAGCTTCCGGTCTCGGGGATCCCGTGCGATACTGCCATACGGGTAACAAAGACCGCCTCCTAAGGCTGGTGGAACTCAATCGTTCTGGTGGGGGCCGTGCGACCATCGTCGCGAACATTAAACACTACAGTCTCATCCCAAGAGTTTGTGTCACCAGTATGCCTGTCCATAGCAATTTCGTGATCTATGGAGTTACAAGATTTGATTTGGTGACCTAATTAAAATAAGTCTATACAACAGTTTTACCTAAACAGACCGTCAAGTATGCTTAGATAAATATAATGAGCATACGAAAATACAAGACATAGATGAACTTTTAAATGTGGGGCTCCTGGTGGTACCACACAGACTCGTAGGTCCGCAGAGGTATCCCCGCAAGGGAGGCTTCCGTACATGAGATAACTAATTAACTTAATATAAGCTATTATACCTCTAAGCTGAAAGGAAAGAAAATTATCTTTTATAGTGTCAAAAAGCCAGGTGCCTCCCGCGGGCACTACTCCTAGTGCTAGTTTGGGTGAAGAGTATTATCCTCTCATGCGCCGTCGTCACTGAATCCTTGCGAGAGGCAAGTGCCTCGCGCGGGCCCCTGTCACAGGAAAACGTCGCCATCGCTTAAAGCGGGTGAAGAGTATTGGCTGAAAATGGGCTTATTCTAATATTCAACCAAAATGCTGTAAAGAAAAGACCATACCTAGTGAAATTATGACTATACGGTTGCGTGCTGTTTTACGTGAAGAGGGGATGAGCGATTCCCGAAGGATTCCCATGCCACCGTCTTATGTAGTTTCAAATATGCTGAATTAGTAGTTGCCGCTTTTATTTATGCGGGCCTTCTTCTATGCCTAACCTTTCATTTAGTTTTTAGAGACAAGAATTATTTTAGGACGCAAATGGCTGGCGTCTACCTAGTTTTTAAATACGGCTGTCATTGAGAATGGATGCCATAAGACATCAATACTGAAGACAGCGTGCATACATGTTACTTCGCAAGATCTCCGAACTGGGTAAGAATCCGGACATCTTGCTCCGTAACCACATAAAACGTCACAGGACATTGGTTACTTTTCACAAAAGCATTTTTGGCAACTGATCTATCGTTATGGTGGGGGTAAGAGAGACGAATACCCACCATGAATGTCCTTCCCGTGCAGTCGTGGCTGATCTTAATATCATGCTTAGACATTCTTACGGAATTCGTTGGGGATGCTCATCTCGCCCGTCACCAGGTCCTATGGAGCTATCTTTTTAACCTAACGTTAGGTTTAAACGCAAGTTGCCCAGTTATGCACTGCGGTGCGAGAGGATTGTCCTGCAGATAAAAGAAAATAATAATTAAGATATGTTTTAGCAGTGCCTCCTACCTTGGTAAGGGTAACTAACTACCAAGTATCCGAAGATATACGCGCGAAACGTGTGTGACACCACACCATAGCCATCACCACTTGGAAACCCCAGATAGGGGCATCCAACCAATTAAGAAGCCATAAGGCTTAGTGGACATGAAGAGAGACAATAACTTAGAAATATGAAGCCCATTAGGTATGTTGGCCAATCTTATACAGCCTTGCCGGAGTGCAGGGCTAAATTATCGCAACTACCAGAAAAGAGGCGTACACTATGTGTCTCCTAACGTAGAGATTGTCTCTAATCATATTAAACCTATCCTATCGAGCTGAATAGAAAGGCTTTTAGTCAGTAGCATGCCGGGCTAAACAGAGTTATAGCATGGACAGCGACCTCAGTGAAAAATTGTTGGTGGCGGGAGAACGTGCAGCATATATATAAATGTTGCTGCATAGTGTTTCCTACGTGCACTGCAGTCCTATATTTTTCTATAAATAAACAAAACATATAAACTGATGGCTACTTGCCATATATAACACTAACCAGAATAAACAATACAATGTAAAATGATCAGAATAATATATAAAGTACAGGTTGAGAAACCTACTTTGGTGCGGTTAGTAAAAACACCTTACAAAAAATTAAGAATAACTATAGACAGATATAGAAATTATAACTAGTGGTCCTAAGACCGCTATGGTGCCTTTTAGTTATCGGGACCGTTTATACAAATAAGGTATAATTATTAAAGCTGTAATTAACAAAATAATTAAAATGTTAAGTATAGTTACTTGAATAATCGGTAGCCATTCTTAAGCATGGGCTATCGTGTTACTGAAATCGATATGTCATCCTTGGTTTGACGTGAGTTGACGCATTCTCCGGAAGCTGGAAAGTTCCCGCATGCCGGTTCTCGCAAACAGGATTTCCGCAAGCAGTCCAGGGCGGGAGCGGATCGAACTCAGGACTGTAATCACAATATAGAATGCCTAACGAGATACAATAACATTACTGCTAAGACGAAAGTTCCCGTACACCGATGCTACGGATGGAAGTTAATAACAACCCGATCATAAGCGGGGGTTGTTGAATATGGATGAAGTTACATAACTAAGCTTAACGGTGCGGGGTGCGTCAGTTAGCTCTTAAGACGTACCGGGCAAAGTTTACTTGCTGCTGTCAAAAAGTTTAAATAAACCTGCACGACATCAGTGCAGGACGGTTGAATAACCACTTTTTGGCGTGGCCGGCAGATCCGGCGAGTCATCCACCAAAGAACATTGCGAGTTGTTCCGAGTTAGTTCTTGATGTATTCGTGAACAACATTCAAAAGTTCCAAAAATGCCCCCGCACAATCGGGAGATACAAAATTGCTTTAGTGCGGTGGGTTGGATTGCTGTAGTGGCTATGGAAGAGAAACCGTCGAGACCGAAGTCATCTGCTTAATGCCTGTCTTGCTGATAGTAGCCGAATACAGATCCAACCTATTCAGCCCCTGGCCGAGGATGCTCTCGAGTTCTGGATTTCATCTCCTTTTATACTACTCGTGACGTCATAGGCGCAGGCTTCAACCAATCATCGGTCGAGCAATAGCCAATCAGCGTGTAGCTAATAATAACGCAGTCGAATGTTCTAGAACATTCTAGAAGTTCTGCGTATACGTGGTTATGACGTCGTCACGGCACTATTTTGAAGATAATCAAAAGGGGTTTTTCCGTAGATAACTCAGCCATTTCTCAACCGATTTTGAAATGGTTTATAGATTCGGAAAACCCGTCGAATTCTGGTCTTGATTAATGCCAGATTCGGTGGGGAACAAGTAATGAGAAAGGATTACAATGTACCTACTCGGTACACTAAAAGCGCCATCCTATCTTCGTCATGAAATACGCGCTCTGTCAGAATAGTATTAAGCACGTGCATGCACGCTATGTGCTTTAACGAACTTAGTCGTTTTTACAACGCGATCTCTCTCATAGGCCCATATATGCGTATAGCTCTACCCATGGAGGGGGGGGGGTGTGTGTTCAGGGAACGAATCCAGGACGGGCGGCGCGTACCCAGCGTAGCATATTCTCGAGTTGGCCTGACTATAATTATGAAGGCATTGGTCATGAAGTTGGTAGATGGTATATGTTAAGATATTCTTCTACGGAATCTGAGGGCCATGTTCGTTTTGTTGCAGATCTTTGTGTTATGTTCATTCCACTGTAGGTCAGATGTCATGGCGACACCAATATATTTCACAGATTGTATAACCTCTAGCGGATGATTGTGCAATATGTACCAGTACTAGTGTTCGACTGGACGGTGTTTTCTGCTGATATTTAACACATTGCATTTTTTTTCAGGATGGAATTTCATCAGCCAAACTTTTCCCATTTTGCTAGCCTGCCAAGATTTGCTTGGAGCTCTCTTGCATAAGAATCTGGAGATATTCTCAAGTAGACGACATGGTACGTGTCATCAACAAATAATCATACTTTTGATCTTAGGCCTTCTGGTATGTCCCTGATATAGAAAAGGAAAAGGCCGGGTCCTAGTACTGATCCATGTGGGACTCCCAACTCAACATCAATGTAGCTTGGTGTTTCCCCATCCACAGTGACTGACTGCGATCGGTACCAGAAGAAAGCTGTTTATCCACTAATTCAATTCAATTCAGGAAGATTTATTTGTTAATCACATATCCCAGGTAACAATACTACATTGGGCCAATATTGGCCCAACATATGTTGTAATATTGCCCAATGTTGGCCCAACATTATTCTGCTCATTGGTCTAATGTTGGTCCAACATATTGGGCCAACATATCCACCTAATATTGGCCCAACATACATCACATAACATTGTCCCCACATTGGCTGTCTACGTTGGCCCAATGTCATTCTGCTCATTGGTCTAACATTCGGCCAACGTGTTAAATTTTAAGAAAATTTTAAACAAATTATGATTTTTTTTATATGTGCAAAATATTTAGCACGTTGCCAAATTGAGGGACACATTTAAATAAATGTGTGAAACCTGTGTGCCAGGTACCATCTCAAAACAAAGCGTTGGTTTGCATGGCATTTCATACTAATACTATTATTATGACAAATTGGCGTTATTCATAGGAGAGTGCCAAATTCTTATGATGGTTGTCACAAGACATTATTATTATATACATTGGCTATAAGGTGTTGGCCCAATGCATACATATAGCATTTATAATATACATTGGCTATATTAAGTGGCTGGGCCAACGTTGGCCCAACCACTCTACCCCAACTGTCATTTTGCCACTGTTTTCTCAACGCTGGCCTAACGCATATGTCTATGATTATTAAATACATTGGCTATAAGTTGTTGGACCAACGTTGGTTCAACAACCATAAACCAACTATAATTTTGCCACTGTTATGCCAACATTGGCCCAACACATATATATGTATATAACATTTAAAATATACATAATTGGCTATAAGTAGGACAACGTTGGCCCAACCACTGCACCCAACTGTAATTTTGACACTAGCTGTTATGCAAACGTTGACCCAACGCATATGTATATAATTAACATTTATAATATAAAGAATTGGCTGTAATCTAAATAATTTTGCCACTGTTATGCCAACATTGGCCCAACACTTTATTGTCAACTGTGATGGTGCCAACCAATAGCCAACATTGGCTCACTGCCCAATAGCGACGGTGCCAACCAATAGCCAACATTCGCCCACTGCCCAATAGCGACGGTGCCAACCAATAGCCAACATTGTCCCACTACCCAATAGCGAAGGTGCCAACCAATAGCCAACGTTGGCCCAATTCCCAATAGCCAACGGCCGTATCAACCAATTGCCAACGTCGACCCAACATAGTAAATGTTATATAAGTACAGATATAAATATAGGCATCAACCAAAGAATTATTTGTATATTCTCAGACACTAGTGATCGAGCTTGTGGACTATAGGAGCCTATATGACTGGCATTATCAAATGCCTTTGATGAAGTCCGTTACTACACCGGAACAGGTAAACAATCGGTACCCGGTATACCCACATTGACCGTAATGCATTTAAACCGGGAACTAGTATTTAAGATGCCTACAGAGGGAAGAGTCCAACGAGCGGCCCATCACATTTATCGCTTAGCATTTACGCAGAACACGTCGCTTCGCTACTGGAAAAACCCCAAATATGTTTTCTTAAATATGAAACGTCAGCAGTATCTACTATTTAAACTGTGTTGAATTAGGTGGAGTCTTCGTGACAGATTTAGCTTGAGCACCTTTAACGATTACATCTACGCAAGGGAACGTGTCACTGACAGCGATTGTCGGCAATTCTCAGTAAGTCAGTTTTATACACATATAATACCTTTCAGCAAAATTCGTGTCAGCAGCAACGCTGCAGTGGAGTGTAATTGCCGCGTCAGTTCACATGTGCGCGCGTGACCATATTGGGAATAATTCAATCGCGTAGTTTATAGGTCAGTGTCCTACAGCGAGTTTGTTATACTGGAGCGGGATGGGATACGTTAAAGTCTGGAAATCTGTTGACTATTTTGAAACTGAACCTGCTGCAGCCTATTCCCAGTCAAATTAGTTTCAAAATATTCAACGTAATATTTGTTATATTTTATATATGCTACAAAATAAAAAAATTGTCATTTATGTGAAAGGGTTAATTATTTTAATGTTTACAGTTATCCCCCCCCCCCCCCCCAACATGATGCTCGACAAGAAATGAGGCCATACAGTTATTAACTTATTACGTTTTAACCCTTGAAATTTCAGTGTCTCAGTAAAGTTGTTGAATATTTTGAAACTAATTTGACTGGAAAGTAAGTATTGTTGTCAAAGTACCCAGTCATATTTATAATAGTTGTAAAATATTCAACAGAAAATCTCGGAATATTCATTACATCATTTATAAGAAAGTTGTCATATCTGGTCTGTAAATATTAAAGGGTTAAAGTTTTAATGTTCTCAAATTACGCCTTTAATATTCAAGATGACAGTGGTCTTGACAAGTGTCCTTTGTAGTCAAAGAGAAATTCTAGTGTCAAATTAAAAAAAAAATCTCTTGGTCTGCAAATGGACAGTTTCACAAATATGAGGGCTAAATGGTTATATTAACTACTCTGCTCTCAAGGCGGTATTTAACCCTTTAGCACTCATAGCCCCCCCCCCCCCCCCCCAGCCCTCCACCCAACCCCGGGCAGACCGTAATGTAAATATTGTCTCGAAATCTGCAATCATAGGAGTACAAAATGTCGTAAGCCACAACAACTCATGTTTTTCTGTGTTTGTCCATGCTCAAATCATGGACAGGCATTCATGGACAAATGTCCATGATTGTCCGTGCAATGCCATAAGGAATGTCCATGAAAGTCTGCGCATTTTCGAGCTCAGACCAAGCAGGGACAAATGACTGAGCTGTTCTGTAATAATCTCTTCCTTTTTATGTCCGAGATTTTCCGTGCTTGTCCGAGCTTTCTACCATGGAAATCCATGGAATTCTGTAACCATAGTGTCAAGAATATTTCTATTTCCTCATTGTTCGAAAATGGCCATTTGCAAATCAATAGATTATTTTTGAAGATTTTCCACTGGATTGTCTGGCTCGATTATCGAGCCAGTCATTCCAGTGGTAAATTTTCAAAAATAGTCTTGGTCTGCAAATGGACATTTTTCAAGACAACTGCAGAAGCGTGAGCGTGAAATATTTAAGCTTACAATACTTGTATACACCAAGTTTGTTCACTGTATGTGAAAAACTCCGGAAACTAGCTTTTATGCACTTCCGTTTCAGTATGCCAAATCTGTGAATTTCCATTCTGTTAAACAGGAAAATAATTAATCTATCCCAAACATAGCAGGGACAGCAGTGGGTTGAGTTGAATTGGTCGTTGGTCCTGTGTGTGTGTGTGTGTGTGTGTGTGTGTGTGTGTGTGTGTGTGTGTGTGTGTGTGTGTGTGTGTGTGTGTGAATATTTTGCAAACTAAAGTAATGTGTCCAGTGTGTGTGTGTGTGTGTGTGTGTGTGTGTGTGTGTGTGTGTGTGTGTGTGTGTGTGTGTGTGTGTGTGTGTGTGTGTGTGTGTGTGTGTGTGTGTGTGTGTGTGTGTGTGTGTGTGTGTGTGTGTGTGTGTGTGTGTGTGTGTGTGTGTGTGTGTGTGTGTGTGTGTGTGTGTGTGTGTGTGTGTGTGTGTGTGTGTGTGTGTGTGTGTGTGTGTGTGTGTGTGTGTGTGTGTGTGTGTGTGTGTGTGTGTGTGTGTGTGTGTGTGTGTGTGTGTGTGTGTGTGTGTGTGTGTGTGTGTGTGTGTGTTTTGAAGAAAACCAAACCGTCCATCCATCTACGTGTGCATCTGTCATTTAAAAAAAACCAAATCATGCAACTGTCCATGCATACAGCCGTCTGTCCATCCATCCAGATGGAATTTATTAAAATTTCTATGGGATTTACACATGATCGGGGAACTGTAAAATAAAAAAGTTACTCATATGATTTATCTTTGCGGAAATAACACACTCCGTTTCAGTCAGACACCAACTTCCGTTTCAGTATGCCAAATCTGTGAATTTCCATTCTGTTAAACAGGAAAATAATTGATTTATCCCAAACATAGCAGGGACAGCAGTGGGGTCCATCCATCTACGTGTGCATCTGTCATTTCGAAAAAAACAAATCATGCAACTGTCCATGCATACATCCATCTGTCCATCCATTCAGATGGAATTGATTAAAATTTCTATGGGATTTACACATGATCGGGGAACTGTAAAATAAAAAAGTTACTCATATGATTGCAGATTGTGAGGTGGAGTTTACATTAATCTCTGTCTATGAAGTTGGTGTTGGAGTAGGGTGCCTCAGAAAAGAGGAGCAATTTTATGAAATTTGACCGTCAAAATGATTAGTAAAGTTGAATATGGCCTTAATCTTCGGGGCCATTGACCCATGTGCGATATTTCTGTTGGGTCATTGTGAATTTTGTGGTGCTAAATGGTGCAAGGGCCCTACGTCGGCAGAACCCTAGTGGTGATGCAATTGACGAAGGTTTGGCGATTTGCAAGGGAATGCCATTGACTGCGCACTAGTTGGTTATTTTAATTCTTGTCTTAATATCTTTCAATTCCTATATATAGTAAACTCAAAGTTCTTTGTACAAGTCACAACATGTGACTGTAATGGGCGGTGGGCCTATTTAGTATTGTCCAATGTCAAAAGTTTTTACTTCCTTGATGGCGTCACACTTTTATTCTCCATCATTTTCAAACATCCTTCAGAGTGATCAAATATTAAGCAGTTATTTTGAAAATAATGTTGCCAAAAGCTGTTGCTGTCTATGACACCAACAGCGTTTGGCAACATCATTTTCAAATTCGATACAAGTGTTGTTTCATAGCTCCTACCTTGACTTCAGCAGGACATTGGTTAAGAAATATCACATGACAAGTTTAATAAAAAACATAAAAAAAATTTTACATCAAGTGTAATTCCCCATGAATAAATTGTCCCATATCATCTACGGAGCGTGAAAGGAGTGGTACTATACAACAATGTCTTGAATGTTAGCCTGTAGGCATAGAAACAAGATATAGCATTCCAGATAAGACTAGTCTGTTGAATAGTTAAAAACTAATTTTACTGAAATATGATTTTACATATGGAAGCAGCAGCTTTTGATTTAAATTCGGTTTGAAATATTCAACAGATTGATATCGCTGAGCACTGAATTTGTGATTCTGTGATAAACTGGTTAAGCATGAGTATAGTGACGTATTGACGAGTTACACACAATAAAACGGATCATATATATATATATATATATATATATATAGTGTGTATGGAAGGTAGTTAACTATAGAAGCTATTTGTGATCTAGGTACTTCGTCCTTAGTGTTACGTATGCTTTAGGCCCTAAATATTAAACTGCCTCATTAAAAGGGGACATTTAATATAATATTTCCAAACTTTTCAGCCATTTTTGCATCGAATGCAGGAAGAGTCCGATCGACCTGTCTTTATATCTGTTTTATTGTGGCCTGGACTTTGTGTTATTCTTTAACCATATTTTGGATTAAATTCTATTTCTGTTTAATAAAAAACACAGCAATTTGGTAAGTATTGTATATTGGATTAATAAATATGAAATGTTGGTAAAGTTGAAATCTCAAAAGGGCCTAACATATATATATATATATATATATATATATATATATACAGACAGATGGATGGGCGTGTGTGCGTACATATGTAACATACACGCACGCACACACACACACACCACTTGACAAATATTTCAAAATTAATTTCACCAGATGTTTGAGTGTTGTATCTGTGTGATGGCTTAACTTGTTAATGTTGTAGTCATGTCGACTTGTCACGACATGCATATAATATATATATTTTAATATGATTCGATCTATTTCACGGTTATCCTTCATGGATGAAAGATTTTACACATTAGAGCGGCTGAGTTCTAACACACACATGTATCTCTGTTTAACTGGCCGACTGCTGCAAGCCATTAGACAATAATTTCAATGGGTAATAACTCGGGACCTGCTGAATATTTTGAAAACAATTTGACTGAAACTTGTTGGTGGCTTAGCCACCAACAACTTTCAGTCAAATTGTTTTCAAAATATTCAGCATATCCAGAGTTAAACCCCTTGGAAATTCAGTAGGCAAACAGTTAAAAGATGAGCTCAAAGTTTACATGTATTAAAAAACCTTAGCCCGGAATGTTTGCAGTGACGTCCATAATTGCAAGAGAAGACTATTTTTTAAGATTTACCATTGGAATGACTGGCTTATCATTCCATTGATAAATTTTCAAAAATATTTTGCTCTTTTTATTGGCCAGGACATTCCTTTAAAGATCACTGCAGGAACTAAATTTTTTATTTACCCCCATAGTGGGTTCCAGAAGGGTGCCCCACCCTGAAATTTTCATAACACTTTAGATGGATTATTCTAGAGGTAATTTAACGCTCGAGACCATTAGTGAACTCTATTTTCTACTCACCCCCTGTTATCCCGCCCTTAAATTTTAAAATCATGGCTTCTCCATTACTGATGAATACATACTGATAAAACTTAAAGGGGGTAATCTAGGCGTGAATGTAGAAGTTATAACAGAGACCAATTTTTTATTCTCCCCTTGTAGCTTTTTGAAGAGTGCTAAACCATTAACTCCTTAACCCTCAGATTCGATGAAGAAAATTTAAATTTTCTCATAGAAAATGTCAATTTGCAGACAAAGAGAAGACTATTTTTGAAAATTTACCACGGAAGGACTGGCTCGGTTATCGAGCCAGACATTCCAGTGGTAAAATTTCAAAAATAGTCTTCTCTTTGTCTGCAAATGGACATTTCTCAAGACCACTGTAGAAGCCATTTTTGGCTGATATGAGTGTTAAAGGGTAGCCGTTTTAACGCTCTTGAAAGCGTTAAAAAAAACAGCTTCTGTAAAATTTTTCCTCAGAAAAGTCAATTTCCAGACCAAAATAAGAATATTTTTGAAAATTTACCACCGGAATTACTGCCCCGATAACTGAGCGAGTCAATGTAGTGATGAATTTAAAAAAATTAATCTGGGTCTGCAAACTGACAATTTCTTTGAAAAAAAGTAAATTTTCCTGAACAACTTTGATTATTAAAGGGTTGCAGAATTAATCTTAATAAAAATTGAGGGAATAATCTAAAGCTGGGTGTGACCATGTCCATTCATCAGCATGTTTGCCCATACGTGTACATGTTAAAAATCAAATCAATTAATTTTAATAGGTGTGTGTGTGTGTGTGTGCGCGTGCGTGCGTGCGTGCGTGCATGTGTGTGTTAGCGCATTGATGTACGTGTTTATAGACTCATTGGCACACTTGATTTTTTGTCTCGTCATGTAGCGATCAAAAACCTATCAGACGTGTACACGCACCAAACGTGTGGTAAATTAATGCAAATGAAGTCATGCGCAAAGTGTTTTCATGCGCAAAGTGTTTTCATGCGCAGTGTTTTCATGCGCAAAGTGTTTTCATGCGCAAAGTGTTTTCATGCGCAAAGTGTTCATGCGCAGTGTTTTCATGCGCAGTGTTTTCATGCGCAGTGTTTTCATGCGCAAAGTGTTTTCATGCGCAGTGTTTTCATGCGTAAAGTGTTTTCATGCGCAGTGTTTTCATGCGCAGTGTTTTCATGCGCAGTGTTTTCATGCGCAAAGTGTTCATGCGCAAAGTGTTTTCATGCGCAAAGTGTTTTCATGCGCAGTGTTTTCATGCGCAAAGTGTTCATGCGCAAAGTGTTTTCATGCGCAGTGTTTTCATGCGCAACAAATACTTTTAAAACCCTTTAACACTCAAACCCGCCAAAATTGTTCAGTTCAAGTTACGTCATCTCTTGGGCTGCTAATCGATATTCCTCAAGACTGTTGTCGAGGCCTGAGTATTGAATGGTTTCATCATGAAAGGGTTATCACTCAACTCGGCCAAAAAACGCTTCTGCCGTGGTCTTGAGAAATGTCCATTTAGGCCGTGTTCTCACTAGAGACTTAACCGGCGTACCGCCATAGTGAGGTATGGCGTTATTCCTGATTAACTCTTTAGTGAGAAGACGGCCTAAGGGAAGAGTATTTTTGAAAATTTATCACTGGAATGACTGGCTCGATAACCGAGCCAGTCATTCCAGTGATAAATTTTCACAAATATTCTTCTCTTGGTCTGCAAATGGACATTTCAAAATTTAGAAAAATGTATACATTTTTTTAAAACAAATTTAAGGGCTAAAGGATTAATAGTAGAAAATGTATGATATCAAGATGGCAATATGGATGGACATGCGACTAGAACCCCTATAAGCAAACCAACTCTCATGATGAACCCATATGCAAAAACCCTAATGGACACCTAACACATGGCCAATCATTGAGATCAGCAAAATTTTTTATTTCCCGCTCCTTGGTTTTTAGAAGGGTTCCCCTTCCTTAAAATGTTTAACTGTTATCCCTCCTTTAAATAGATGAATGTATCCTGAGAAAACTTTAGGTGGATATTCTAGCGGTGGCTTGTCAATACTATAACGGATTCTCGATTCACTCCTGCCACGCGACGCCTTGATTATTGATCGATCTCTATAAAACTTTAAGGGTTTTTCCGAGAGATAACTATTTACATCATAATGGAGCTGGTTTATGATTCGGCCCCTGGTAGGATTTAGAAGTGCCTTAGCCGTAAATTTTTAAATCTCGATACAAGCTGTGAAATTTTCCGGGTTTTAGCTCCTTAGATTAAGAAAATTCCCAGACCATGCAATCCATGGCATTTGTTGTAGATGAAGAAAATCTTGATAATATACCTAATCATTAAGTAATTATTTATATTGAATAATTCATTTTTTTGTTTGTTGTAGTTTCATATAAAAAACAATGAAAAACACTTCCCAGTGCTTATACCGGGTCATTGTTTAATTCTGTGTCAAACCTATTATAATTATGATTATTATCTATATGGTACAGATACATTGTAAATATTAACTGACTTAGCAAACCTTTATCTTAAGTGTTTAACCCATGAAATTACTGCGTCTCAATTTCACGACAACTATACAGGAAAGCTGTTGAATATCTTGAAACTAAATTAACTGGCAGCTGTTGCTGTAGCAACAGCTCCCAGTCAAATTAGTTTCAAAATATTCAACATAATATCTCTCGCGTGATAAAGACCCTTTTGTGTTTGCTCTGTACGGGTTGAGTTTATTATTGTGTGTGAAACTCATTGTTATCTAAATCAGATTTTACAACTAGTCATATTTCTTAATCATCGTTATCATCATAATTAATGCTTTGTCAACCCATGATAATTAATACTGTCTTTAAAGTCACGCACCATTTTCTGCCCATTATATTCATAAATTGGTCTCTTAATAATTGATAAAATACAGGCTTTAACCTTTTAACCCTCAAGCACTCATATCAGCCAAAAAAGACTTCTTCAGTGCTCTTGAGAAATGTCCATTTGCAGACCAAAAGAAGACTATTTTTGAAAATTTACCGGTGGAATGTCTGGCTCGATAACCGAACCAGTCATTCCAGTAAATTCTCAAAAATTCTCTTCTCTTGGTCTGCAGATGGACATTTTCTATGAGAAATTTTTTTTGAATAAATTCGAGGGTTAAAGGGTTAACCCTTACAGGACAGATTAATGACAAATTCTTTATGATGTGGGTCATATTCTTCTAAATATTTTGAAACTAATTTGACTTGAAGCTGTTAATGCCTATGGCAGCAACATGTTTCAGTCAATTTAGCTTCAAAATATTCAACAGCTTTCCTGTATAGTTGTCAGGTTAGATTAGGAAAGTGGAAGGTCAAGGGATAACGGGCTAAGCCTACTCATCATTTTCTGCCCTTGGTCATATATTCTTCTCTTAACTCTTACACCTCAAATTTGTTCATGAAAATTTATAATTTAAATTTCTCCTAGAAAATGCCCATTTTATGACCAAGAGATTATTTTTGAAATTTTACTACTGAAATGACTGGCTCAGTTATCGATCAAACCGGTCATTCCATTGATAAATTTTCAAAAATACTCTTCTCTTGGTCTGCAAATGTACATTTCTCAAGAGCACTGCAGAAGCCGCTTTTGGCTTGAGTTGTTAAAGGGTTAATCGTCAAATTTGTCTAAGCAAATTTAAAATTCAGATTTCTCATTAAAAATGCCCAGTTCCTGACCAAGAGAGTATTAAAAAAAATGTATCACAATTTATTGGCTCAATTATTGAGTCATTCCAGAGATAAAGTTTCAACAAGAGTGTTCTCTTTTGCTCTGCAATTCAACATAATCTCAAGACCACAGCAGAAACTGATTTTTAGCAGGCTACATGTATATTGTTAAAGTGTTAATAGTTAATAAAATACTGGCTTTAACCCTTTCATGACGAAGCCATCCCAAACCGGCCTAGTAGTCTTCTGGAATGCCCATTTGCAGGCCAAGGGAAATCTATTTTTGAGAATTTACCACTAGAATGACTGGCTTAATTTTCAAATTAAAGTAAAAGTTGAACTGGTGTTTGGTTTTCAACAAATTTGGTGGAAGATGGTGCTGTCGTAGACAGCAACATCTTCCACCAAAATTGTTGGAAAATATACACTAGTTTCTTTGCTATTGACCCTGTAAAAGATAGAATATTCACATCAGAGTGCTGTTAGGATTAACACACAAACTATCGAAGACGGGTCTTCTTGAAAATAGTCTTCTCTTGGTCTACAAGTGGACATTGAAATTTTTAAAACATATTTGAGGGGTAATGGGTTAATATAATTATTTGTGATACAAATTTAAGACACGTTTGATAAGTGTACTGTATCATCTTAAATAATTGATGACTATAGGTCTATGTTATCGTTACCAGAGCGATGTATATGATGGTGGTTAGTCGTTGTGTATAGCGGTCGTCACGCAGTTTGTATTGATTTTCTTTGTGTTTATGGAGTAACTCGTGCGTTGTTGGAGAGTAAGTTATAATAAAGGCGGACGGGCGGTGACTGATTTATACATTATTGCTCAGGTGTGTTGAGCTGTATCGATCGATCTTCAGGTAAGATCAACACAGAACGCTGATCTAGTCTGAAGCTGAAAACTAGTTTGTGTTTTATACTATGGATGTCAGCCGAAAGCCTAGAAGATACTAGGTGTGTGTATGTGTATGTATTTATAAACAGGATATTTTATATAGAATAAAGATGTGACTAAAGCAAGGTAAGGGTTTATACTTCATGGTAATCAAGTAAGAAATTCAGTGACACATATTATATAGTTGGGAAAAAGATATATTCAAAGATCATTGATGTTGTTAGGGTGTTTTGTTATAACAAGCAATCCTTGAATTGTTGTTTGGGGAGCTGACGTAAACCCATTTATGGATAGGCCAGCCAAACCCAGCCTTTACGGTGGACAGTGGTCTCGAGGATAGTCCATTTTCAAGCTAAGAGAATACTTTTGAAATTTTATCACTGGAATGATTGGTTCGATAATAGAATCAGATGTTCCAGTGGAAAATTTTCAAATGTACATTTAATAATTAGAAAATATTCATCAATCTTTACCATTGAAGAGTTAGTAATAGTATTTTGAAATTTGTTGTTATATATGTCATTAAGGCAAAGAATATATGATAATTTCAATGACTGATTTTCATCATCAACTTAACCAAAGGAATCTTCCTCAGACTTGGTCTGCCACTTAATTTCCAATGTGGAGACACAATTAATCCTGTCGATTTTGGTATCAAAATATCAAAGTTAAGATTGTGGTGATTGGTGAAATAACTTAAAATGTTATAAAAATGTACTGTTGAATATTTTGAACATAATTGAATTGGAAGACAGTGCTGCCTTTTAGGCAGCAATGACATCCAATTCAATTATGTTCAAAATATTCAACAGAACATTTCTTACATCGTGTTCAAAATTGCATGTACAAACTAATTAACAAACATTAACCTGTTTATGACCTGTGCTGTCTGTAACTCATGTGTTTACAGAGTAGGCAGTCTGCACCCATTTTACCCATGGGAGCTCTAAAAACTATTCATTTTGTTTACAAATTATAGTCATGGTTGTGGTGGGTCAATTATGAGATTTTGCCATTAAAACAAAGGGGGGTAATTTAAACTGGGACTATATCAGCATGCTCTGATTATCATACTTGTTAACACTTTAATTGTCAAGCTGGCCAAAACTGGCCTCTGCAGTGGCCTTCAGGAATGTTCATTTACAGGTCAAGAGAAGACTATATTTACCATAGAAATGTTTGGCTCGATAATCGAACCAGTCATTTAAAATAGTATTCTCTTGGCCTGCAAATGGACATTTATTAAGCACAATTTTCAGGTTTTCGGACAAATCTTGTCCATTAAAGGGTTACAATAAAGATATTATGTTTTTATCCAGCCTGCACATAAGTATGTGTTTCTCATGGCATCTAATTTGACCCCCCCCCCCTCCTCCCCACATCTTGTAATCTTGGAGTCCCAAGCTAAAATCTGTGGGTCCCAAACTGAAAATTTGTGCCGCCAATTGCAATTTTTCTCATCCATGCTAAAATTATACGGTACTACAGATTCACAGCTATAAATTATGGGGGTTCCATGCTAAATTTTGTGCATATTTTTTGTGCAAAAATCTATAAAACTAATATTTAATAATCATACAAGATTTTTGTGGGTCCCAAGTTGAACTTTTTTTGCTTCAAAATTCACAGTCTGTCCATCTGTACATATGTACGTATGGCCACCTCCAGCTAACTTTCTCTTGTTTATTAGACCACCTGGGTTAGCGTATGTATGATTACTGTATTCAGCAGCTGTAGTAGTAGAACAATCCTACAGCTGCAGTCAGTGCTTCTTCGCTTTGGCCTACTGACTGTCTTGTCCTCACCCGAAATCCTTAGCTTCCTCAGGTCCATTTTTTACTTGAGTGTACAGAGTCCTGCTTTCTTGAGGTCACTTCGTAGCACGCTTAGCAGATTTATGCAATGACGTCCTCCTGGCTTTGTATTTTATGGCTCTGAGTAGGGCGAATTCCAAGGTTCTCTGTGCTAGTGTCTCTTCTGGCATCCTTAGCACATGGTCAAACATGGACCATCTTTGCTGGGCGACTTACAGACAGTGGTGACGTATTACACATCTTGTATAGTGCATCATTGGAAATTATGCTGTCTGGCCATCGGTGTCGAGTGCTGGTGCATAGGTTTTTGCGGTGGCAGACATCGAGTTTATCTAGAGCTACCTTTGGAGCATCGTCCTATCGCTCGGTCTCACCCTCCGGCTCTACTCCTGTATCGAGTACTGTACTTGCGGGCGATGATATTCATGCTAACAAAACGTCCTAAATACAAATGAACTGTGGGTTTCAGCCAATGAATTGCTCGATAAGAAATACACGATGGCCTGATTGGTTACCCTCAATCCCATAAGCGTAATGTTACTTCACATAGCAAGAGATCAAAGGTCTGCAGGTACGGTCACATACAGCGGAGGGATGTGAGTGGGCATATGCTAGTACGATGCCTTTGGAGCTGCCCAGCTGTTACAGTTACACAGCATCAAGGATACGCAGGTTGCATTGTATAAACGTAGTCTTTATTAATGGCCAATGGTACTTTTCCCGTTGATCAATGGCGTCAAGGACACCAATTTTCGTCTATCACCAGCTCAAGTTTTTTTCTTGTGGGAATTGTCCCATTGGTAAATGTCACTGTTGGTACACTTGTACCATTTGATAATAGTGTCAGGGATGGATTCCTCATTGATCAATTGTGCTTTTTCTGTTGGTCAATAATTTCAAGGAAAAAATTATTGCCAATATTCTTACATTTCCTTATCAAAATTGTTTACTGTTACCATTGTCCCATTGGTAAATGGCATCTGTTATAAACTTGAATCATTTAACAGTAGTATCAGCCATGGTTGTCCCATGGTTCAATGTTACTTTTCATTGGTCAATAATGTCAAGGAAGCCAATAATTTTTAATTGACTCCAATTCCTTGCCTGTGTGACCATTGGCCAATTTGAAAATGTTGGTCGACTCATTAGTGTCTCATTTGGCATTAATGGCAAGGACCCTTGCCGCATTTCTCCATGGCATCAGTTACAATTGCAAATTGACCACGGGACGCTTGATCCATTGGTAAGTTCTGTCTGTAACACTTGCCTCTTTGGTCAATAATGTCAGGAACCCATGCTCTTTTGGTCAGTGACATCAGCTATGATAAAATGTGTCAATGATACTCATTGCTCAATAAGGCCAAGGACCAATTGGTTCCATTGGTCAATGGCATCAGTTACGCTTGTCCCATTGATAAATCATTGGTTAATAGTGTCAGTTATACCTTCGTTGTTTGTCATTAGTAGTAAGTATGATTGCTTCATTGGTCAATAATGATAAGAACCTTTGCCCCATTAGAAGTTATTGGATTGGTTGGCATCTATCGAATCCCTGATTCCAGGTCCCATTCACGCCATTCTAGGCTGATTTTATTTCAGTCTATTGTTGGTAACTTCCCCTGTTTTTACACTGGTACCCATTTATACTCCGGGGTGGTGAGAGGCGACGAGGAGTGAAGGAGATTGCCTATGTTTCCAGCGATCAGCCAGTTGGCCGAATGGCGACGCGATCCCAGGGTCGCCAGTTTCACAGCTCTGCTCATTACCGCCTCCTCCCTTTGCCCCATTGGTCTATGGCAACATCGATGCTTGCCCGGTTTACCATTGGTAATGGTGCTTGGTGTGCATTAGTTTAAGTAAACATGTTTACAGTTCCTCATCACCCGCAAGTGAGCCTTCGGCCATTTATTTTAAAAGAAAATAAAAAACTGGTTTTGTTAGTTTTAGCTTAAATTTAGCATCCACATAGTTTGCGATCATAAAATGAATTGACCTAAATAATAAATTAACATTATTAGCAGTCTGAATGGCTGGACCCGTCATGCTTCGGTGCTTTTTATTATATATAATTGAATGCAGCTTGCGGTAAACAAAGAACAAATTAGTCCAATGCACACCTACATCATTGATATATTTTTTAATCTGACGGCTGTGACATCAAATGTGTATTTTGGAAGCAATGCTGCTGAAAGCTGTTGCTTTTGAGCACAAATTTTTGATATGTATGTGTTTGGGACCACACGGGCCGCTGCCACCTGAGATTGGAGTCCCTCCAGTAGAATCAGAGACTTAATGAAGTTGAATAAGCACTGCATGCTCACATCAACCCTTTAACACTCAAATTTGTTCAAGAAAATTTTAATTTTCTCATAGAAAATCTTCATTTGCAGACCAAGAGAAGACAGTTTTAAAGTGGTTCATTTACCATTTCCAGTGCTAAATTTTCAAAAATAGTCTTCTCTTAGTCTGCAAATGAACATTTCTCAAGACCACTGCCGAAACCGTTTTTGGTAGATATGAGGGTTAACCCATGTGTTTAGTGATGCGGGTACAAATTCCAAACTCGGTGACATTTCATTTTAATTAAAGGTTAATTCTGTATGATGTTTCAAAGATATTATTTACAATGTTCTGTAACTGAAATGATGCCAATTATTTAGAAAACAATTTGGATGAAAGGCAGTGCAGCAATGTCTTTTAATTAAAGTTTTTTCAAAATATTCAGTAAAATTACTGTTTACCTGCTGTTTACCTGAATTCTAGGTTTAAGCTGATGGATTACGTGTACAAAAATGTTGTTTATTATACAAATTTTTACAATCACTCAATTAGCTTTACATTTACATAATTTTATTTCGTTGTGAACTTTTTCTCACATGAAAAGCCGTTGTTTAAAATATTGTAGAAAACTTTAATATTTAATACATGGTTTGAACTGGCTAGGATTAATTCACACCAGTGTTAGGATGTCCGCGTCTCCATATTAACTCTTAGCAATCTGATGTCAATATTCTATCTTTTGCTCTGTCAGTATCAAAGAAACTGGTGTACATTTTTCAACAAGTTTGCTGGAAGGTGTTGCTGTCTACGACAGCACCATCTTCCACCAAATTTGTTGAAAAATGTACACCAGTTAATCTTTTAATTTAATTTGAAAATTTAAAATTTGGACCCCAGTGTGGTAAAGGTTAACGCTTTCATGGCAAAGCCAGACAAAACCGGCCTCTACAGTAGTCATGTCGTTTTGAAAATTTACCACTAATGACAGGGTCGAGAACCAAGCCAGTCATTTCAGTGGTAAATTTCCAAAAATAATGTTCTCTTTGTGTGCAAATGGATATTCACGAAGCAAATATTTTGATATTGTTGACCAAATTTAGTAATTAACCTTTTAATAGGCAAGCCTGTCAAAACCGGCCTCTGCTCGGGTCTTGTGGAATGTACAGAATTTAAAATACAGGCCAAGAGTCAAGACCATTTTTGACAGTTTTCAACTGGAATAACTCGGGCTGAAAAACCCAGCTCGATAACTCACTAAGAGCCAGTGATTCCAGTGATAAATTTTCAAAAATTGTTTTGTCCTCTTGGCCTGTGAATGAACAACATTCAATAAGCAGATATTTAAATTTTCTTCACCAAATTAGTGGATTAAAGGAATTATCCGGGTAATAGAGGAATACAATCTGTCAGTCAAGTATTAATGACGTCCTAATCAATTATGTCATATATAGACTAATGTCACAATCAAAATGTGTAATTAATGACGTAACTTGGTCTGTCATGAACCTTACATACATATGTAGTCAGTCAGTTGTACGAATTGTATGTTTTTACCACTGAACCCTTACCACACTGATGTCAATATGTGCCAATAGCGAAGAAACTGGCGTACATTTTTCAACAATTTTGGTGGACGATGTTGCTGTCTACGACAGCACCATCTTCCACCAAATTTGTTGAAAAATGAACACCAGTTCATATATTAATTTAATGTGAAAATTTAAAATTTTAACATCAGAGTGGTAAGGGTTAATAAACATTCTGTTGAATATTTTGAAACTAATTTGACTGGGTGCTGTTGCTGCCATAGGCAGCAACAGCGCCAAGTCAAATTAGTTTCAAAATATTAAACATGCTAGGTGTATAGTTACCTTGAAATTGGTATTCTGGGAATTCTGGAATCAAAGTATATAAATTAATTCCAGCACACCTAAAAGTGGGCGGAGCTTAGTTAGAAATAGGCGGGGCCTAGCTAGAAATGGATCATCTAATTAGCTGATCACTTGACTTAAAAACATGAATTCACAATTTAGGAAAGTGGACTTAGAACTGTTTACTATACTAAACAGCTACCCCCTTCTGTGAAGATTTTCCAGTTGTCAGTATTTCATTGTGTGGTGTTTTACCTTGTAATGGTTAAGATTGGTGAAGGAAATAAAAATATCTGCTTATCCAATGTCTATTTGAAGGCCAAGAGAAGACTATTTTTGAAAATTTACCACAGGAATGACTGGCTCGGTTATCTATTCAATACAAGTAAAATTCAAGTAAAGTATAAATCGAGCCATTCATGCTGGTGGTAACTTTTAATACTTTAATCCTCAAATTTGTTCAAGAAAATTTAAATTTTCTCATAGAAAATGTTCATTTGCATAACATAAAGACTGTTTTTGGAAATTTATCACTGGAATGACTGGCTCGGTTAATGAGCCAGTCATTCCAGTGGTAAATTAAAAAAAAAAATCTTTTGGTGTGCAAATGCACTTTTGTCAAAACCACTATAGAAGCCATTTTGGACTGATGAGCAGGGATGTGCCACGAAAAAGATGAGTGGCGGGCTATCCCAGTTACTAGTGTGGGGGGGGTTGTGTTGGGAGGGGAGTGGGGTGGCGGGGTCTGGTGTCCTATTGAAAACTAGATGCTCTGAGAAGCCATTTCCTGCATTTTGAGGGGTTAAAAGAGATGAATCTGTCCAGAGTGCCCGGACACTGATGAGTGGTGGGTATGTGGCCCGGCACCACCCATCCTGGGCACATTTCTGTATGAGTGTTAGGGGGTGGGGGGTGTGTGTGTGTGTGTGTGTGCGGTTAAACAATAATCTTATCTTGGCCAGCAGATGGGTATCCGCATGACAAATGCAGAGGTCGGTTTTTCGCTGGCTTGACAAGTTACATGTACAGGTTAAATATGATGAAATATTCATAAAACTGACTAACATTAAGCACTTAGATTTACATTGACACACCATAACATGCGTGACACGTCTCATAAATGTTGCATTAAAGATAATCTTAAGTTCTTTATATTTCTGTAAAATCAATGTCACTTGCTGAGAATGTATTTACACAGGCTGTTGTTATACACGAATGGCAATTAATAATGTCTGCATTAAAACAAATATTCGATGGAACCATAATTGCGTCATACTTTATTTGACTTTTATACGCCTGAGCTAAAAAGGGGTTGTTTTGTCCATGTATTATGGGATGGCATTCCCTGTACATCTGTTTGCTTGTCCATTCGTTATCAAAATAATATTCTGGGAAGTTTTGATCAGTCATTTGCGAGTCTTTCTCAAAATAATGTTACTACATTTCGAGAAGAAAGAGCAAGTGAACTGCTGAAAAGATCTTCACCAAAGTTGGCCTGTCTTTGCCCTTCTTTGAGGTCTAGAGAATATAAGGTCAAGGTCACAGTGACCCACTGAAGAAAATTGTTATCACTTTTAATTCTAATATTATGCCCTTTATGGCTGAGTGAGTCATCAGTGGAGTATATACCTGCATAAATGTATACAATTAAGCATGAACAATATGCTACATGTTAATTTCTGTTGACACTGCACTGCTCGACAATGTTATACGACATTGATCCATTGGGTGATGGTGGGGTGGGAACATAGATTACAGCAATCTCTGATTGTCGCTCTTGTTTTTACTTTAAAAATAAATTATTGTCCCTTCATATAAATTATGTTCCCTCATCTGACCATTAATTGTTGAGGAGATGGTGGTTCAGTGGTAGGCATTCTTAACCAGCAGTCCTGGTTCGTGTCTCTGTGTGTGACAATTAGTCGTAATCGGTAGAAACACAGCCGACACATGTCTTAACGGCAGTTAATAGACTGAAAATAAAACCATCTTCAAATAAATCCTGAATGGGACCTAGAAATTACAGGCTAGATATGGACCAATCAAACCAATAACATTGACCGTAAAATATTGCTCCCAGTTTTTTACACGTAACCCGTTCACATGAATTCTCCATATCTCATTTTCAACGCAACCATACAGGAAAACTGCTTAAAATTTTGAAATTAATTTGACTGGAAGCCGTTGCTGCCTTAGGCAGCAACGTCTTCCAGTTAAATTAATTTCAAAATATTCAACAGAATAAGTTCTACATATGTCATAAAGAATTTACTTTTTCAAGGATTTATTGGTGAAAGGGCTAAACCAGTGAGTAAACACAGGTACAAAAAATGTACATATATGATAATGTGAAATAAACGCTACTCTGGAGCTAAAGCAAATAAAATTTTGAAACACGATTCTTGTTTAACTCTAATCTTTGAATTTGTTTTTAAAAATGTAAATTTTCTCAAAGAAAATGTCAATTTGCAGACCAAGAGAAGACGATTTTTGAAAATTTACCACTGGAATGACTGGCTCGATAACCAGCCAGTCATTCAAGTGGTAAAATTTCAAAGATAGTCTTCGCTTGGTCTGCAAATTGACATTTTTCAAGACCACTGCAGAAGTCGTTTTTGGTTGATATGTGTGTTAAAGGGTTAATTCTATTTGACTAACACAGGCTTGAGCACTTGAATAACTGCACAAGGTCAAACCTGCCCTAAAGATCACCTACATTTGATGCCATAATAAGAGACTACCTGTCTTTGTGATTGTTATTTATTCTCTCATAGGTCAATTGTCAATTATAGACATGCTTTTAAATATCATGTTTTAAAAATTAACTTTTTAAGTGTCTCGCAGTTGCAAGCCACCAGACAATAGTTTCAATGGGCAATAATTCTATATATGCTGAAAATTGTGAAAATAAGGTGACTTAGCCACCAACAACTTTCAGTCAAATTGTTTTCAAAATATTTAACAGGTATGTATGTATGATTACTGTATTCTGCGGCTGTAGTAGTAGAAACATCCTACAGCTGCAAGCAGTCCTTCTTCGCTTTTGGCCACTGTGTCTTGTCCTCGGCCAAAATCCTTAGCTTCCTCGGGGCCATTCTTGACTTGAGTGTACAGAGTCCTGCTTTCTTGAGGTCACCTCATAGCACGCTTAGCAGATTTATGCAATGATGTCCTCTCCTGGCTTTGTATTTGCTGGCTCTGAGTAGGGCGAATTCCAAGGGGCTCTGCGCTGGTGTCTCTTCTGGCATCCTTAGCACATGGCCAAGCATGGACCATCTTTGTTGGGCGACTTTTACAGACAGCGGCGACATATTACACATCTTGTATAGTGCATCGTTGGAAATTATGCTGTCTGGCCATCGAGTTTGTCTAGAGCTGCCTTTGGAGCTGCCCAGCTGTTACAGTTATACAGCATCAAGGATACGCAGGTTGCATTGTATAAACATAGCCTCTTTATCAAGGACATCTTTGATCTATGAATCCATAGCTTCCAGAGGGACTGGAAAGCTATGTTCCCCATGGCGCAGCGTGCAGAAATGTCAGCAGCACTGCAAAGACCTGAGCCCAGGATTTTACTTTTCCTCCATGGTTCGCCGCCACGAAGTGTCGTCATTTTCTATAGTTTAATGCTTTGTCGATAAGTATATGTGGGTGAACTCTGTTTTGGATTCATTCATAAAGATATTCACAATTTTTAGTTTGCTTGCGACTATTGGGAGAAGTTCATCAAAGGGTTTCTTTTCCTCGTCTATGAAGTCCACATCGTCGGCATATTCCATCTCTAGCTGCATGCCCAGTATTGACACTGGGGGGGGGGGGGGTTTGGTCTTGTGGAACTTTCCCGCACAGATTTCAATGCGGCAGCAAGGTAGCAGGTGAAAAGCACCGGAGATAGACCATCTTCCTGTGGGGAGCGGATTGATGTCTCAAACTCTACAGACTTCACTTTAAACTTGACTCGTACTCTCAGCTTGGTGTCTGCAAGTAGTTGTCTCACTAGTCATAGCTCATCTTCATTGCAACTGGCCTGGCATAGTACATCTAGGATCTTTGAGCGTTTAATTGTGTCGAAGGCTCATGACATGTCAATGCCCATTTTGTGGAAGTCCCAGTGTTTGGACATGACTACCGACGCAAGCATGCATTGAGCCCAATCTCATACAATGTGCGCAGCTGCGTCCACGTTTGAAGCCACTTTGACATGATCCGGTAAAGTAATCGATCTTGTCTCGGGTGCGGCATAGAGTACCATTGGATAGGATTTTCCGTATGCTGTTGAGGAGCACAATGGGCCGCAGATCGGCTGGGGGCCCAGGTGGTTTCTTAGGCTTGGGTAGTGTGATAAGGGTGCCTTGGCCTACAGCGTCGATGGGAATGTGGTGCATAAAAGCTGAATTGATTAGGTGCGTGATCGGTTTTGAGATAATGTCACTTGCATATTTGAATAGTTTATTGCTCATGCCATCAGGTCCAGGTGCACGACCATTTTTCAGGGCTTTAAGTGCCTTCTCAACTTCTGCTGTTTTAATTGGTGTTGGTAATGGCCTGGGGTATCCTGAGAACGGGTGCAAGGGCTCATCATTGTTGTCAGTGAACTGTTCCTTGAACCATTCTCGGATCGCCTCGACTTTTCCCTGGTCAGTCTTGATAAAGTGTCCTTCAGAGTTGTGTTCAGTGAGTGGTGGTGTGTAGTCGGTAACTCTCAGGGCTTGGGCTGCCCGAAACATTTTGTGACAGTCATCCGTGGCAGTGATTTCATCTGCTAGGGAGTCTGCCTGTTGACTAGCAAGATCTTTTAAGCGTTCGCTAATGTGGCCCAGAATAATATTGCGCTCCCAGCTTAGTTTGGTGCGGTCGTCACATTGGCCACTTTGATAGATGCGCAGGCGTAACGCTTTCTGCTCTGCTGGCAGTTTTACTAATAGAGGGTCATCAGTATACCTAGTTTGCTTGTTTTTAAGAACACCTATCGTGCTGGTAGCGGATGATTCCATAGATTTCAGTATTTTGGTTAGGGTTTCGTTTGGATCAGAGCTAAGCGATGTTATCTATCTGCTCCCTGAGGGCTTTTTTGTATGACATTTGAGTGTCAGTGTCGCTGATGAGCTTAGGTAGGTTGTAGGTGACTCTAACCTCTTGCCTGGTAGGGTGTTTATATATTAGGTAGAGATCGTTGATCTGAAGGCGTGTAATGACTAGCTTATGGTCAGAATTGAGGTCTGTGGCACCACACGAACGAGCGTTCCGGAGTAAGGGTTTTGCTTCTGTCTTGCATAGTATGAAGTCTATTTGGTTGAAGACAGCTGTTGTAGGCTTAGAACCTTTTGGGGCTTTGCGATCAGTAGTGTCAAGTCCATGTCCGGTGACGGCATGGGTGTTTGAAAGCCGTATTTGTGACAAATAGGTCATTGGAACTAAAGGAATGCCACCAGTGCATCTCCATTGCTGTTGCGTGTGCTCTCCATAGGATCTCATGCATAAGCCAAGTCCTGAACTTTTGTCCGCAATTCCGAGTTTACCCAGCCTGGAGTTGAAATCTCCACACACGAACAGTTGCCATCTAGCTGGGATTGTAATGGCGGAGCTCAGTTCTGCATGGAAGGAATCTAATATTGCTGGATTCTCTTTGGCTTTTTCGGTAGTTGGGCCGTATGTGTTGACAATTCGACACTTAGTTGTGGTGTGGTTTCACGTAGGTATAGCCAGGTCGATGAATGCAACGTGATCACTGACGTATCCAAAACTAATGACATGATCCAAGACCCTTGGTCTGATTACGAAGCCTAAGTCCTGATATGTGGCGTGTTTTTGCTCCATGAGCACAAGCTGAGTGTTTGGCTACTTTAGTCTCTTGAATGCATGCAATATCGATGTTATAGTGTTCACAGTCTGCACTTAAGGTTTGCCTCTTTGATGTTACACTCAGACCACATACATTCTACATAGCTATGGTAAGCTCCTGGGAAGATTGCATCATCCGAGGATGTCGAGCACAGTTTCTTCTTTGAAGAAGGGTAGACATAAGCGGAGTTGCCCCTCTGTATGCGGATGTCAGCCCGCAATCCTTGATGACTTGGTTTTCCAACATTGTTGGTACTTACGGATGCGACCTCCAGAGAAATAAGCAGAAGTCCAGAGATATAACCCCTACATGCCCTAGAATATGTCGTCTGCAAACACTCGGCAGTCAGACGGTTAATGGTCAAACTCCGACCAAAAACTGCTTTTCCAGTGTTCTAAGCAAATTCTCATTTGCACATCAAGAGAATACTATTTTTGAAATTTTATCACTGGAATGACTGGCTCGATTATCGAGCCAGTGAATCCAGTGGTGAATTTTCAAAAATAGTATTCTCTTGGTCTGCAAAAGATCATATTCACTAACCAAAATTTTTTACAAACAATTCAATAAACCAGTAGTTTCCGGTATGAGGGGGTGTCCTATATATGATCGCGGTCTCTCAATTGTGGTCAATTGGTTTATTTAAGTGCTTATACTATATTTGCTCTCGGCATCTACACATTACAATGTATGTTCCCACCTGAGCTATCGATCAAACATACTTTCAAATTCCTTATCCACATGACATCACAATCATGGACTCCTACGTAATACGGACCTCGAAGTTAAAATTTTGTCAGCATAGTTTAATCCGTAACACGTATGACATTCTCAGTGATAAGTGTTCTAAAATTATCTTTAAAACTGCAAATAGACATTTGCTAGGAAAATTTTTGTAATTTCCCTAAAGATTTGAGCGTTAAAGTATCACAGGGCTAAAGAACTATTATCTTTTGGCACTTAACCCTTGCCACTCTGATGTCAATATTCTATCTTTAACTGTCTCAATATCAAATAAATTGGTGAACAGTTTTCAACAATTTTGCTGGAAGATGTTGCTGTCTACAACAGCATCATCTCCCACCAAATTTGTTGAAAATTAACACCAGTTCACCTTTTAATTTAATTTGAAAAATTTTGACACCATAGTGCAGTGGTAAGGGTTAAAAGGGAAAGGGATGGGTGTGACAAATGGGTTTGTCTGTGGTTCTAAAACACATACACTACAACTACAAGTAAAGTTGTTTTCAGATATCACTTTATACAGAGAATATGTTTTTCCTTTAATTATAAAATTTGACCAAGAATTTCAATATAATATGTGCCTTTCACACATTGACGTCATTGCGGCAGGATTCCCCATAATCACTGCTCAAAGCACCACTGCTGGCTGGTAAATCCGACAATAGTGGCTGACATGCATTGAGATATTATTGCGCTAAAATACACCACAATTTAATCCGTTTCTATGATAAACTAAAATCACAATATTATTGAAGTCATACATCATTTGAAAGCGCATCCAACAGTAAATATTAATGCATTAGTTTTATTCCCCATCTTCCGTGAAAATCTGGGGAATTATGTTTTCACTTCCGTCTGTGTGTGCGTGCATGTGTGTGTGTGTCCGTCTGTCCGTTCCGAGTGTTGTACGTGCTTCCATCACACACAGGTTTTCGTTTGTTAACTGCACTATTTCTTGAAGCATCATGATGAAACTTCATTGGAAGGTTGCGTGTTGTAGTAGGGAAATGCATGCTCTTTTGTGGGTCAGTCAGGCCATCCATTCATCCCTGTGTGTGTGAAGGTTGGATATGGTAGTAGGGAAATGCACAGTATTTTGTGGGTCAGTCAGTCCATCCATCTATCCATCTTGTTCTGTGTGTCCGTCCATCCGTGCAAATTTGGGGATTTCGTTCGATAAGTTTACTTTTGCTTGGAGTATCGTGATGAAACTTCATGGGAAGGTTGCCTATGGTAATAGAGAAATGCACATTCTTTTGTGGGTCAGTCAGTCCATCCATCTATCTCTGTCTGTGTCTGTCCGTCCGTGCAAATTTGGGTTTTTCATTCGATAGCTTTTGCTTGGCGTATCATGACAAAACTTCATGGGAAGGTTGGATATGGTAGTAGGGAAATGAACAGTATTTTGTGGGTCAGTCAGTCCATCCATCTATCCATCTTGTTCTGTGTGTCCGTCCATCCGTGCAAATTTTTGGATTTCATTCGATAAGTTTACTTTTGCTTTGTATATCGTGATGAAACTTCATGGGAAGGTTGCCTATGGTAATAGAAAAATGCACGTTCTTTTGTGGGTCAGTCAGTCCATCCATCTATCTCTCTGCCTGTGTCTCTGTCTGTCCGTGCAAATTTCGGTTTTTCATTCGATAGCTTTTGCTTGGCGTATCATGACAAAACGTCATGGGAAGGTTGGATATGGTAGTAGGGAAATGAACAGTATTTTGTGGGTCAGTCAGTCCATCCATCTTTCTGTGTGTCCGTCCATCCGTGCAAATTTTTGGATTTCGTTCGATAAGTTTACTTTTGCTTGGTATATCGTGATGAAACTTCATGGGAAGGTTGCCTATGGTAATAGAGAAATGCACGTTCTTTTGTGGGTCAGTCAGTCCATCCATCTATCTCTCTGTCTGTGTCTCTGTCCGTCCGTGCAAATTTGGGCTTTTCATTTGATAACTAGTTTTGCTGTGAGTACGTATCCTGCCAAATCTTCATGGGAAGGTTGGCTATGGTAGTAGGGAATTGTATGTTATTTTGTGGGTCAGTCAGTCCATCCATCAATCTGTCTTTCTGACCATGTGTCCATCTGCAAATTTTGGATTTTCATTCGACAACTCCTTTTGCTTGGATTATCGTGACGAAACATCATAGGAAGGTTGGCTATGGTAGTAAGGAAATGCAGGTTATTTTGTGGGACAGTTGGTGTGTCCATTCATCTCTCTGTCCATCTGTCTTTCTGCCTTGTATCATTCCATCCGTGCAAATTTTGGGTTTTCGTTCGATAATTTTACGTTTGCTTGGAGTCTTGTGATGAAATTTCATCGGAAGGGTTGGCTATGGTAGTATGGAATTGCAGGATATTTTGTGGGTCAATCAGTCTGCCCATTCATCCATTCCATCTGTTTTTCTGACCGTTTGTCCATCGATCTGTGCAAATTTTGGGCTGTCATTTGACAATAACATAACTAGTTCTGGAGTATCTTAACCCTTTAATGGTCAAGCCGGCCAAAACCGGCCTCTTGAGGAATTCCCATTTGCAGGTAAAGAGAAGAGTATTTTTTGAAAATTTACCACTTGATGGCTAGCTCAATAATCAAGCCAGTCATTCTGTAAGTAAATTTTCAAAATACTCTTCTCTTTACCTGCAGATAGACATTCAATAAGGAAATATTTAGATTTTATTGACCAAATTTGGCCTGTAAAGTGATAAGGAACCTTCATGGGAAGGCTCGTTCTTTATTAGTTATGTTTTATTCATAAGCATTATCCCCTTTAACCTGGCATGCATCAATTCATCTATCCAAACCCGGTGGCTACCGTTGTGGGTGGTGGGGGGGTGGGGAATCATTTGATTAATGTCATTTAGTTTATATTTTTGTCAAATTTATTTGCATATATATATAAAGTGCACCATTATTCCTAGATTCATTAAATCAGGTCGACAATAGGGGGTGTTTTAAAATTACAGTTACCTGGATAAAAATTTTTTGTTATAAAGATGAAGTAAAATGCGTTGTATTGATCTGAGCCTAATGGTAAAGTATTGTTGTTCGTGCTTCCGCTTGTACATTTACCAGCCAGAAGAGGTGTGGAGCAATACATTGTGGGAAGATATTTTCCCAACATATGCCAATTATGGGAATGGTATATTGCCTATTGAATGTGTAAAATTACTATTTTTGAAAATTTTCCACTTGAGTGACTGCACGGCTCGCTTATCAATCCAGGCATTCCAGTGGTAAGTTTTCAAAGGCAGCTTTCTCTAGGCCTCACAGTGAATGGATCTTGAGACGTCAGAGGTCAGTTTTGACCTGTTGACCATCAAAGGGTTAATGGGGTTTAACTGAATATACTGAATATTTTGAAAACAATTTGACTAAAAGTTGTTGGTGGCACAATGTGTGTGTGTGTGGGGGGGGGGGGGGGGGGTGGCGGGTGGTGGCTGTTGCTGCCTAAAATTAATGGCAGCAACAGATTCCAGTCAAATTAGTTTTAAAATATTCAACCGATTTCCCGGAGAATTGCCCTTAAATCTGAGAGACTGGAAATTCAAGGTTGAAAGAGATGACCCTTTCACTCCTACAGAGCAAAAACAAACACCTGTTTACATACTTGTATGTTATATGAAATAGTCTTCTACTAAATTGCCATTTACCTTATCTTACCTATGCATTGTTGCTTTGAAATTGATACTGAAATTTCAGAAGTGAAAAGGTTAATCTAACCATAGAGTTGCCTGCTCACACGTGCATGCATGCATCGTATGCGGGTGTGCATGTGTGTGTGTCCTTGTGTGCGTGTGTCATATACACACACGCACGGACACGCCCAAGCACACCCACACACAATCCCGAAGAAGTTTACAGAACCTGACATGTGTACATTCTCTATCTAGGTCTCTGGTTCACTTGTGGCTCATAAATCATTACATTGCTGTCTGATCAGCACATATTTGATCTGGGGGACGAAAAGTAAACATTATTGTGCCTATGTAGAATTTCTAGAATGCTTTGAATGTATCTGAGTAAAGATTACGCTTTTGAGTCTTAAACTTTGTGATTACGATTAATTATATTGCGATTAATTATATTGAAATTGTCTATTTTATCCACATTTCCTCCGTTTTGTGAGTTCTCAAGCAATTTACGAAATTTGATTTTGTTGTTATTGTTTGTTGTTGTTATTGTTGTTCATGTTGCCAGATTCACGGATGCTCAATGTTCCATTTGAAGCAACGTATTACTATCTAATTAATATTTGTCAGTCTAATTAGTTTCAAAATACTGGATATACATGTATGTCTTCGGCGATTGCACTGCAGTTTTATGAATGAGAAATTCATGTGGAATACCAGGTGGTAAACTGTACAGAAATTTTAAAAATACTTTATTTTCTGAAAATACACCTTAACCGGTAAGGAAAGTGTATCGAATTTCCCACTGTTACAGTACAGATTAAAAATAACGTTATTTCCAATGCAAAATAAAACTGTACAGTGGGATATCTTGAAGATAGTTGGATTTAAAGTTTAACCTAAGGCAGCAATGTTTTCCAATTGAATTACCGGTATAATCAAAATATTCAACAGAACATTTCTTACATTGTGTTAAAATTGTATTGCGGTAACTAAAAAAAAATATTTTAATTTATGTATTGTACTGGCCGATTTTGTTATCAGAAGCTCAAGGCCCTTGTGACCACGTTATTGCGTTTTTGTTTCCAGATATAACCTGTAGCATAAGTGAAGGGAACATCAACAACCTTAGCTTGCATGTTACCATTTGAAGTCTGAAGAGAAGCCCTGTTGAATTTGGGGTCAAAACTTCAATGTCAATGTCAAGAACTCATGGTGACACAATTAATAAAACTGATTTTTGAGACCATAGCTTTTTATAGTGATGTTCACTGGATTGGTAATACACATTGACGTCATTGCGCCGGGATTCCCCTAAATCAATGCTCAGAGCAAAACTGCTGGCTGGTACAGCCGCCAACAAGCAGCTGACCTGCGTTGAGTTACTTTTGTATTAAAATGCATCGCAATCTAAACCGTTCCTATGATAAACTAAAATCATTATGTTATTTAAATCCTATATCATTGGAAAGCACATTCAATTGCCGAAACATTAATGCATTTTATATTTTTATATTTATATCTTTGTAACGTTTTCACGGAGTTATTTGCATATATAAAATACACCATTCGACTTAGATTCATTAAATCAAGTGGACAATAGCGGATATTTTAAAATTGCAATCAACTGTATTAAATTTTATAAAACTATAAAAACTAATTCAGAAATGTATAGAAAATTGGCTTAGCTTTCCAATGCAAAAATATTATGAACATAGTTTTTCATATGCACTGCCTAAAGTGCACTGTATCTGATTTCCATAGTAAAGTAATGCTGTTTGCGCGTCGGCTATCACGGTTACCAGCCGGAAGTGGTATGCGCGATGCATTCCGGGAAGGTATTTTCCAAAAATACACTAATGTGGAAAAGGTTTATTGGATAATTACAATGTGTGGCAGAACACTAAGTGTTTCTGACAATATCTCACTTGTGTGGATAATGCAGAAGCGCATCATGTGGTGTACTTTGTAATTGGTTCTCTTTGACGTATCTCCACTGTGTGCAATTGCCTTCATCAGGGTCTCAGATGACAAAACTTCTAATGATTAGAAATTACATACTTGCAGTGATTCTCATAGGGGTCCTTTTGAGGGTTTATACCCCAAAATTCTGCCTGGGACCCCAAAAGTAATTGCAGTGGGTCCCATGGGACCTCTGAAAATCTTGTATGATTTTTAAATACTAAGTAGTTTTATAGGCTTTTGCATAAAAATACCTACCAAGTCTAGCATGGGACATACATAATTCATAGTTGTGGGTCCATGTTACCATCTAATTTTGGCATGGGTAGGATAGCACTGCTTGGGGACTCCAAATTTGAGTTTTGTGACCTCAAGACTTCAGCTGTGGACCCCCAGATTTCATGGTGTGGGGCCCCTGAGACCTCCAAAATTTAGATGCCATGAGAAACAGTGCATACATGTATCACATGACATTATGCTTGTGTTACTGTGATTTAGTATCCTGATACAGGCGTGCTATATCAGGGACAGACCTGGCGTTCACAAATTATTAGCCAACAGATTAGCCAACTACCCTTTTTCTTAGCCAAATCTGAACTATTTTAGTCAATGATTTCCAAAGTCTACGATCCAACACCATCAGGTAAATCTTTTAACTGAATACTTAATACCAACAGCTTCCAGTCAAATTACTTTCAAAATATTCAAAAGCTCACCTATTCTGGTGATGTGAATCCGAGATATCAGGGTTTCAGAGTTTATTGGGTGACAATAGCAGCAATATAAGTAATACATACATGTACTAGTTACATAAATATTCCTGTAAGATCTTCTTCAAAGGTAATTTTGTTGATTTTCTCCTGAGAAATTATGCATAATAATTTGATTGTAATCATTGGCCAAATAATTAGCCAATCCTACTTTTTCTTAGCCAGATCTCAATTTTACTAGCATCTGGCTAATTGGCGAATGGGTAGCTCTGTCCCTGCTATATCTGATGCGCTTGCTGTAGTTCACGGTTAAGCGGAGCTGCTCAGTGAATCCTTATTTTTCAACACATGCTTTGTTTCTCCCACATATGTATATTTATCCTTACACTTTTTGAAAAAATGGCAATCCTGTCAATCCACTTATCCATCCAACTGTCTCGTCTGAATCGAAATTCAGCCAAATTTGCTATGATGAAGGTGGGTGCTGTTGGTGTGAGCGTGGCAAAGTTGGCAATAGCTTGAGGATTTGCAATGACACACCATTGACTACACACATGTTTTTTGCATCGTTCACATGGGATTACATAAATGACAAATTTCCTGGAGGGCACAGTTCCACGCAATGTATCACACGGACACACTCAGGGACAAAGATTGCACCAAAACATGCCCGACTTGACAACTACAGGGTTGAATGTTTAGTTAATCTTGAAGATTTTGATGTTCTCTTAGAAAATGTTCATTTGCAGACCATGAGAAATTACAATTTACCACTAAAATGACTGGCTTGGGTTTTGAACCAGTAATATTAGTGGTAAGTTTCCAATAATAGTCTTCTGGTGGCCAGCAAATGGTTTCTTCTCAGTGGCACTGCAGAGGCCAGTGTTGGCTGGTTTGACTGTTAACCCGTAGCACACTGATATAAATATTCTATCTTTTATAGTGTCAATAGCCAAGAAACTAGTGTACATTTTTCAACAATTTTGGGGGAAGATGTTGCTGTCTACGACCGCACCACCTTCCACCAAATTTGTTGAAAAATAAACACCAGTTCATATTTTACTTTAATTTGAAATTTTAAAATTTTAACATCAGAGTGGTAAGGGTTAAAGGGTTAAATGTTTGTCTTTGTCTTTTTTTAATTTAATATGATTTCTTTACAGATATTAGAACTCCGTGTATTAACAATGTTCATCAGTAGTCCCTGCATGTAGCAGCAATGCCTTACCATCAGCCATCCCCCATGTCCATCAATGCTGTAGTCAGCTGTAACCTTCTTAGCACAGAACATGTCAAGCTGCTTTCGACGTTTAGGAATACGACTGGTAAGATTATACATAATTATTGATAGCATCTCATCCATAAAATCCCCGTGTTTCAGTTTCAAAGCATGCAGGAATCGTATTGTATATTTATCTCCATGCAATGGCCTGGGTCTGTCCGTCTGTCATGATCTCTCTGTCTGTCCATCCAGCTATCCTCAGAAACCATTAGGTGGTATTCGATCAAATTTGTTATGTCAGTTACCCATATGACTGCAGACCACAAGACGGCATTTTCATTAGGCTCCGCCCGGAGGGTGGGGGTTACTTTGGGTGGACTGTGGGGGTGGGATTGTGGTGTGCATGTTTTGGGGGAGGGGGAGTGGTGGCCTCAAAATGTTGGTTTACCCATATGATTACGGATTGTGAGGCGATGTTCCCATGGGGTGGAGTGGAGTTCAGGTTGTTGTGATGCAGGATGTCAAATTTGGCGAAAGCGTTGGGGTTTTGATGGTGTGCCATTGACGGCGCATTCTAGTTTGATATTAATTTGACTTGAAGCTTAGTTGCTACCTTGGTATCATTATCTCCAAATTAGCCCTTTAACACTCAAATCAGTCAAAACATCTTATGTAGTGTTCTTGAGAAATGTCCATTTGCAGACTAAGAGAAAAATATTTATCACCGGAATAACGTGTGTGTGCGTGTGTGCGTGCGTGCGTACGTGTGTGTGTAGGTTGGTGAGCGGATGTGTGTATGTGACGAGGATAATAATATATATATTATATATATAGTTCCACTAAATCATATCTGGAGATAATCTGGTGACATTTCAGGGCTGTATAAAGGCAGATCGTCCAGAGACAAGAACTGTTTATGTAAACAACAAACCCCTAGCACATGATGATGTCATTATTCCGGAGATATTTCCAGATAATCGGGTTACATCCTCAAAGGTTAGTTCTATTGTTTGTTCAATAGCTGATTTACCCTTTCAACGTTAATTCCCTATATCTGATTTTCCAGACAATAATACCTGTAATGTGTTGACTGTTTTGAAATTAATTTGACTGGAAACCATTGTTGCCTTAGGCATCAAAGGCTTCCAGTCAAAGTAATTTCAAAATATTTAACAGAATAAGATTTATGTCGTAAAGAATTTACTTTTTCATGGATTTGACGGTGAAATGGTTAAATGTGGGTTGGTTATTGCCTGATACTAATATGGTCTTCAAAGGCTTTAGCAAATATTAAGAACAACTCAAATATTAACCTTTTAATGGCTAAATGTTGTAAAAATTAATTCAATTATTTGCTTGTTTAATTTCCATTTGCAGGCGAGGAGAAGACAGGTTTTGAAAATTTACCACTGGAATAACTGGCGTGCTTACCGAGCTAGTCGTTCCAGTGGTAATATTTTCAAAAATTCTTTTCTATTGTTGCAGGTTTTGGCCAGCTTTACCATGAAAGGGTTATGGGAATTATTCATTCCACAAATTGCTTAAAAGATATAATGTTTGTTTGTATTTGAAGTACAATGTCATGATTGTTGTCATGGTTTCCCCGGCGATCTGGGAATAGCAGAGTACGATCATCTAAAACCTCGCTTTGGATTGTGTTTTAGGAAAGACACCCATACATATTACTGAATAGATCGGATCTGTCACTAAGTATATGACATAATCAATTACCTCACATGTAGGCTGGTGTCACAATCAAAATGTGTAATGAATGACGTTTATAGGTCCATCCTGAACATTGAATAGTCCGTTAAGTGTACGAATGTTATGTCTACTATTGTAAACGTTCTGTTGAATATTTAGAAGCTAATTTGACTGGGCATTGGCAGCAACAACAGTGTTTTCTTATTCCATTTAACTACAGACCACTATTTGGTGTATTTTCGTACTTGTATGGCTCGTTGCATTTTAGAACAAGCAAAAAGTGATAAAATTTGTACAGTTAAAAACGTATCTACAGTGCAGATTAAAAACATCATGGGTTGTAGTCTGTCTCAGCTGGATGAGGGTGCAGTTCGGTGAAGCCTATAATTCGTGGTTGTAGGCTACTCCACAGTCTGATACCGGCTGGGAAGAAGTGTGGAATGTGGAACGATGAATTTCTGCAAGTGTCCATGTGTTAATACAACCACAGGAATTAAAACGATTCTAATCTCATCTCAAATGTTGTATTGCACCGATAGAATATGGTTTATAGATTCCATAGCATTCATATCCTGTCACATTCCCTGATCTGTATCGCAATTATCTGTTTTGTAATATTGAGTAAATGTTGAACAGTGATCGACACCATTTTGTCTCCTCAAGCTATTGTGTGTGATGTCATGTAAGCTCCAATGCAGCACATTCTTTATTATGTAATGCTCATCCCATTGAATATTTTAAAACTAATTTGACTGAAAGTTGTTGCTGTCTATGGCATCAGCAACTTCCAATCAAATTGGTTTCAAAATATTCAACAGCTTACCTGTAGGATTGCTTTTATACCACTTTGCCAAAGTATAGCTGGAGCCTCTATGACTGAGCATATATACCGAGGCAAACACACTAGGGTTTTTCTGATTGGTTGAAAAGTAAATCATAACAGCCATCATAGGGTGTAAAAATGTACCAACATTTAACTACTAAATCCTGAATATCTCCTTAGCGGCGTGATAAAAGGCTTAAAATTACCTGGATAGTTTATGACCGGCGCGTTAGATGGCCTGAATAGCTATCAAGAGATGGGATTAGTTATCCTTTAATTCATCTCTCAAGATCTCCACTAAGCCGTGTATGATACAATAAATTATGATGTCTTTGGGCTGTGCTCTTCTTTCTTGGAGACAAGGCCATTGTAGACGGTTAACCATTTGTGTGAAGCTACTGGTCTTAAAATATCAATAGTTCACTGCTTTGTTCCTCTCTGATTTGAAAATGGCTACCACGTTTGCGTTTTCGCCACTCTTTTGGTATTATGTGCTGATCAATAGAGGCCTGGAAGAACATGGCATAGCCAGGAGCCAGCTCATTTCCTAGTTGTTTTAGGAGTCTGGTATGCCATCACTCCTTTGTGAATCTTTAGGTTCGCTAATGGTTTTCGGACACCTTCAACAGTCAGTATGATTTGTGCATTGGCCGAATACGGACATGGTCCAATATTTGGGATTGTGGACCTATCTTCGTTATTGTTGAAGATGGATGAGAAGTGCTGGTTTAGAATATTAGATTTGTTCAAAAAGTCTGAATACACAGTCCTATTTGATGCTTTTAAGTGGTGCTAGCTATCAGATTTTTTGCCACTTATAAAGCTCCAGAATTGCTTAGAGTTACTGGTTGAATCAGGGTTGATGATATTTCTAATATTTTCGCTGTATATATGTTTGTATGAAGGCAGAGTTTGCTTCTTCAATTGCTGGTACTGTTTGAAATCAGATTCATTATTAGCTCACCTGGCCTGAAAGGCCAAGTGAGCTTATGCCGTTGCGACCGTCCGTCATGTGTCCGTCCGTCTGTCAACTTTTCCTTTAAACGACTTCTTCTCAAGAACCACTGGGCCAATTTCAATTATATTTGGTGGGAAGCATCCTTAGGGCATAGGAATCCAAGTTTGTTCAAATGGAGCCAACCGGCCAATTTGGGCGGCGGCGTTCTTGGATTTCGGCCGATTTTAGGAAACGTCTTTAAAAATCTACTCCGAAACCACTTGAGGAATCGATTCAAAACTCATGAAACATCATCTAGGGAAAGAGGTAAGCCAAGTTTGTTCAAGAAGACTTGATTGACCAAATGGTTCGGTGGCCATCTTGGATGACCTAGTTTTCCCAAAATCGACTTCTCCAGAACCACTGATGGGATCAGGCCGAAATTTGGGAGATATGATCAGGGAATAAGGGCCATTAAAGTTTGTTCAAGGGAAGTTGATCCGTCCAAAAACATGGCCGCCGTGGGCCAATTAAAATGTAGCGTGTTTGACGGCCATATTGGATTTTTTTATTTGATGGATTTTGAGCCCGAAATTGGTTCTATATATGGTTTTGGGTATTCTGAGCTCAAATTTGCCATTTTCAAAACTGTCGGATAAACGGTTTGGCGGCAATTTTGGATTATTTTCCCGCCAAAGGCGCCCATACTAAAGCAATGGGAAATTTAAAATGTCTTCTTCTGGATAACTACTAAGCCGATTTCAATTATATTTGGCAGGAAGCATCCTTAGGGCATATGGATCCAAGTTTGTTCAAATAAAGCCGATCGTCTAATTTGGCCAGCGGCCATCTTGGATTTTGGCCGATTTTAGGAAATGTCTTTAAAAATCTTATTCTCCGAAATCGCTTGGGGAATCGATTCAAAGCTTATCAAACCTCATCTAGGGAAAGACGTAAGCCAAGTTTGCTCAAGACGACTTGATTGACAGAATGGTTCGGTGGCCATCCTGGGTGACCTAGTTTCCCCGAAAATGACTTCTTCTCCAGAACGGCTGAAGGGATCAGGCCAAAATTTGGGAGATATGATCAGGGACTAAGGGCCATTAAAGTTTGTTCAAGGGAAGTTAATCCATCAAAAAACATTGCCGTCGTGGACCAATCAAAATTTAGCGTGTTTGGCGGCCATATTGGATTTTTTTATCTGATGGATTTTGAGGCCAAAATTGGTTCTATGTATGGTTTTGGGTATTCTGAGCTCAAATTTTCGAAACTGTCAGATAAACGGTTTGGTGGCCATCTTGGATTATTTTCCCGCCAAAGGCGCCCATACTAAAGGCATAGGAAATTTTTTATGTCTTCTTCTGGAGAACTGCTAGGCCGATTTCAATTATATTTGGCAGGAAGCATCCTTAGGGCATAAGGATCCAAGTTTGTTCAAATGAAGCTGATCGGCTGATTTGGCCGGTGGCCATCTTGGATTTCGGACGATTTTAGGAAATGTCTTTAAAAATCTTCTCCGAAAACCGCTTGGGGAATCTTCATCTAGGCCAAGAAGTAATCCAAGTTTCTTCAAGAGGAATTGATTGACCAAATAGTTCAGCGACCATCTTGGACCTAGTTTTCCCGAAAACGACTTCCAGAACCGCTGAAGGGATCAGGCCGAAATTTGTGCGGTCTGATTAAGGACTAAGAGCCATTAAAGTTTGTTCAAGGGAAGTTGATCCATCAAAAAAAACCTGGCCGCCATGGGCCAATCAAAATGTAGCGTGTTTGGCGGCCATATTGCACTTGCAAAAATGTCCACAAACTCATTTAAACGACTACTAAACCATCCACCAACAATTTTGACAAAAATTGATGGTGCACAGGTGAGCGACACAAGCCCCTTGGGCCTCTTGTTTGTTCTCCTCGCTTGAATGTAGCTGCGCTTTTTGCATCTTGAGAGTTGTTTTGCCTCTCTATTGATCTGTGGCTGTCTGTATCTTGTTGATGTCATTATAGATGGTACTGAACTATTATGGGAATTGATCAGGCGGTCTTTGAACATTTCCCACATTTGATGTACTGAGCTAGTGGTTTAGGTTTTCTGATGAAGTTCGTTTGGGAATGACATGCAGGCACTTTTCATCTAGTTAGTGCTGGCCCATTTCCAGAGATAGATTTTCCGTATCACGAGCTTATTGCATGTCGGTGTGATGTTTGATGCTTTGATCCCTGAATTCCCAATTTCAAGGTTCTGAGAATTCATTGTTCAAAGTATATATATTAATCCCGACATTTAAAATGTGGCCGTAGCTTAGAAATGGGTGGACCATAGCTAGAAATTGTGTGTGTACGTTGTATATTGACCTATTTAACCCTTTTCTGGTCAAAATTGGCCTAGAAAATATTGCTCTTGAATTGCCATTCAATGGGCCTAAAGGGATGACTATTTTGTCAAATTTACCACTGAAATGACTAACTCGGTTGCCAAGCCAGTCATTTCCGTCTTAAATTTTCAAAAAAGTCTTCTTGTACCCTGTAAATGAACATTCCCCATGGCCACTGCGAAGGCCAGTTTTGGCTGGCTTGAGCATTAAAGAGTTCAGTCTAAAATCATGCTGGGATTATCCTGGCTTCTGGAACTGGAAGGAGTGGATACTAATTTTCTGAACTCCAGTTTAGTTTTCTCTTCTGTGTCAATGGACCTTTCCAGTTTTAGCTATCCCCCAGCCACCTCTAGTTAAGCTCCACCGACACATCACCATGTTGGGATCGATCGATCCCCGAATGCCCTGACTATTAATTTCCTGAAAACCACGCAAGTAAGCTGGCTATGGCAGCAACAGTGTCCAGTCAAATTAGTTTCAAAATATTCAGCAGAATATATTTATTAAATATTTATTAAATAGTAAATACATACAATTCGTACAACAATGCATAGTCTGTCTTCAAATATGCGTTCGTGATGTACTTATCTACGTCGTTGATGATGTCATAAAAACGTCATTCATTATGATGTCATTCTACATGCCACGTAGTTGATTATGACATCATACGATGGGTGGATAAATTGGAAAGGTCTATTGTCGGTTATGAGCCTCCTGAGCTCATTAGAGTTCTTTTTCGTCTTTAGCGGTCTAAGATTACGTCTTTAGGTCTGATCTCGAAACATCCTCTGTATGCATTCTACTTGTTGGCACCCAGCACTGAAAATAATAGTGCTTGCCAACCATGCAATTATTCTCTGGCATTCGAAGGACATGTCCAAACCTTAGCCATTGTTGTTAGGCTGCCTTCACCGATGGCGGAACCGTGTTGCGCAGTTTATAGTGCTGAGTTTGAGTTTAGGCTTTAGAGTTAGCCTTCTTTCAAGTTCATTTATGGTTTGTAAGTCTTTGCGTTGACGAGCATCGAGGTTATTCAAAATGACATTTGGAGCTGACCTGTCAGGTGTATAACATGATTGACGCACGTGTAGCATTGTATAGGTGCATCTTTCTCAAATCAGTGTCTTAACTCTCAAGCCAAAATTGGCTTCTGCAGTATCCTTGATTAATGTATTTTGCAGGCCAAGACAGGACTATTTTTGAAATTTTACCACTGGAGGGTCATTCCATATAAGAAGGACCAAAATTTTTGAAATCCGTCAAGTCATAGTTTCAGATTTCCTTCAAACTGTGTCAGAGTAAGCATATGTATGTATTAACAGGAAATTCCAAGTATTATAGTGAAAGTTCAAATACTTTTTGAAAACTGGCCTATCCAATACCCCCTGCCTAAAATTGACAAAAATTTGTAACAAAATTTCTATGTTTGAAGCTTCATAATACTAGGTCTTTTTATTTTAACAGTCTGGTCACCATAGTTCGAGAAAATCACAAGCATTTTGTGCTGACCTGTTTTAGGCATGTATTAGGGGTCGTCAAAAATGCCAAAAAATGTAATTTTTCATATTTTAATCCAAATTTGGTGATGCCGTAAAATGTATTTGTATTTGGTTTACACAAATGATTTCTATCCTGTTAACTAGAGCTACTGCTACTTTAGTGATATTTATTACCTAATGGCAAGATATGCTCCGCAAAAATTTTGTGGGAGCCATACCCCCACCCCTGTTCGCCAAAATGGGGTGACTTCATAACATGTTTTTTCAAAATAACCCCTTTCAATTTTTTTAATATTTTGGTGAATGTTATATATATGGTCAATGGTTACAGGGCCAAAAGGTTCACTCTTACATTTGTTTCCTTTTAGAGCTATGGCAAATACAAAATCTGATATTTTTTCAAAAACTTGTATGATATTCGATTTTGGGGGGTTAATAATTTTAAAAGTATACACTCTAGAAGTATGAAACAAGAGATGTAGCGCGTTTCCCTGCCTTATTAAAAGAAACAACCAGCATTTCCCTTTTACAAAATAGATAAACATGGATTTTAGAGATGTCAAAACATTACTTTGTTAAAATTTGACATTTTTGTGGGTAAACTACAAGTCATTATTCAACAACATTCTCAATGGGAATAACATATTGCCTGGAGAATATTAAAAAAACAATTTGACTATAAGTTGTTGCTGACTTAGCCATCAATAATTTTCAGTCAAATCATTTTCAAAATATACACCAGGTACAGAGTTTGTCCTGTAAGCTGGTCGAGCTGCAACAGCTCATCACTCAGTCTTGAGTTATCCAGTCTTAATAAAGACTGAGAGATTTCATATCTAGAGAAAATAACTCAACCTTCAGAGCGTTGTATATAATTAGGTCAATTGCTGTAATAGACATAGGTAGTGAGGTGATATTGATTAGTCACATGGTCTCAGTTTTTCTCAGAGATCTGCATGCAAGTATTGCTATCAACAAGAGTTCAGTCAAGCATTTTAAGTGATCAAGATTAGGCAGCATGACCAGTGAAAGTGTTTAATAATTACTGCTTTGAAACATTGACATTGTTGCTGATACACAAATGTTTAGATATTTACTTTAGAAATTTAATAATTCACTATACATTTTAATGATAAATTAGGCCTTTTAATTTGAAAAGTGTAAACTTTGACTAGGACACGTTGCACTGAACTGGCTGAACTACCAGAGACATTTTGTTCAGTTGGACGTCTCACTAATGATAAATGTCATAAGTTTACGGATAAATGCTCTGTAAATGATGTTGTGCAATTGACGGCTACAGATAAAACACGTGTTGCAATGAGAAGCGGCCAGAGTGAGGATAGTTTAGAAACAGTGTGCTGTTGCCACAAGAAACACCATCTGCATATATTCTCGATGATGAAGCAGAACACTTCATGTTGTGATCCCCTAAAAGTTCACAAAAAGCTTATTAAAAAGGGACTAGTTAATATAGATCAAGAAATTGTGGCATTAATACAGTCGAAAACTAGAGAGAGAAAACAACCTAGCCAAAAGATTTGCCATCATTGTTTGCAGAAAATTAATAACCTGACAGATTGTAGTGACAGTGAACCGGAATCAATGGCCATAGCAGATACTTTGTACAGTAATGCTGAATGCCTCAACTCTAGTTTCTCAGCAGTTGGAGTTTCTCCCCTAAAGAGTGTCCATTCAGAAAGGAAAGTATCATATGGTAAACGAAAAATCAAACAAATGGCAGAAGCAACAACAAGTCACGTGGCATCCCACCTAGGTTTTCCACATAATAAATTAGTTGCTGATACTTCACAAACTGAATGTACATGTGATTCTAAGTTAGATGTGGACTACTTGGTATCGAACATGAATGAAAAACTGTCTGTGTCATCACGAAATCAAAAGATACAAGTATTGACTATTACACCTAAATCATGGTCGATAGATAAAACTGTTCAGTTTTTTCAGGCATGTGGTGTTACACGTTATATGGTGAAACAAGCCAGACAACTTGCGCAGAATGATGGAATACTCGCTGATCGTGAAACCTTTAAAAGAAATAAGCTTGATCAGCATACACTAGATAGTGTTATTAACTACTACCAAGATGATACTGTATCTAGACTATTACCCGGGAAAAATGATTTTGTTACTATAAGAATTTGTGGTACCAAAGAACATAAGCAAAAACGGCTAATCCTGACAAATTTGAAGGAAGTACATGCTAATTTCAAAACAGAAACTGGACTTAAAATTGGTTTCTCTAAATTTGTTGAGTTAAGACCCAAATGGTGTGTAACTGTTTCTTCTAGCGGCAGCCACAATGTTTGTGTATGCGAAAAACACCAAAATGTAAAGTTTATGGTGGATGTTATCTCTGAAGACTATCATAACCTAATTGACAAATCTGTATGTGACAGTAGTTCTAGAAGTTGCATGCTGCAACGATGTGAAAAGTGTCCAGGAACTGCATTTCTCAAAACTTACTTAGAGCAAGACCTTTACGAGCACATGGATGAGGATGACATCATTAAATTCAATGAATGGGTATCCACAGACCGAATTGAAATCATGCGCCGAGAAGTATCAGTTGAAGATTTTATTTCTATATTATGTCAACGGATCCAAGAATTAACACCACATTCCTTCATAGCGAAATCTCAAAGTGAATTCTTGAAAGCGTGCAAACATGATTTAGATGACACTACTGCCATTGTTGTTCTCGACTTTGCTGAAAATTACAGCATTATTGTGCAAGATTGTGTACAGGGATTTTATTGGAACAATTCTCAAGTCACGATACATCCTTTGGCATTTTATGTTAAGGCTTATGGAAAGTTGAATGAAGAAAATGTATGCTTCATCTCTGAGTGTCTGAAACACGAAACAAATACTGTGTACTGTTTTCAGGAGATTTTTATAAGATATTTGAAGGAAAAGTATCCCAATATTCATATAATTAAATACTTTAGTGATGGGTGTGCAGGACAATACAAGAACTTCAAAAACTTTATTAATGTATGCCATCATTATTCAGATTTTGATATTAAAGGCAGAATGGCATTTCTTTGCTACCAGCCATGTTAAAGGTGTTTGCGACGGTATCGGTGGCACAGTGAAGCGCTTAGCCGCAAGGGCTAGTCTGCAAACAGCGCTTATACGAAATGCTAGTGAATTGTATGAATTCAGCCAACAGAACATAAGCAAGATCAAGTTCTTAGTTAGTAAAGATGAGATCCAGAGCCATCATACAATGTTGGAAGAGCGGTATCTCCTTGCCAAAACAGTGCAAGGAACCAGGTCATTCCATTCGTTTGTTCCAAATGACACTAACTCTATCACAGTAAAGCGAATTTCAACTGATGATGTTTCATACACTCGGTCATTTTCTAACACACAACCTGGTATGTCATAAGAGATTCAGAATTTAAATATCCCTATGGAACTGTCTTTGAGTGACTATGTTGGTGCATTGTATGACAAAAATTGGTGGTTTGGCATAGTGTTAGAAATTAGTCTAGAAAATGAGGACTGTCTCATTTCGTTTATGAAGCCGCATGGACCAGCTCGATTCTTTAGTTGGCCAAGGCGCACAGACCAGTGCTGGGTTCCTTTTTGTGACATTCTAAGTAAGGTGTCAACACCATTGACAGCAACTGGCCGGCAGTACACTTTTCCACAAACTGATATCGACTTTATAAATGGACTATTTAAATAATTTGGAGGAGCGGTATATGCTGGATCATGTACCGTATCATCAATTATTGCTGAGGTATGTAGTATTATGTACTATCTCTTAACACTTTTATATTATATCATGTGTATTAACCAATGCCTGTCTCAGTTTATTAAATAATTCCATGAAATGGGTGACATTTAGGCATACTTTAGTATGAGAGATTACACATATTGGCCTGGTCGCAGTGTGTCAAAATTGTCTATAAATGGCCATAGAAGTCCATGTAGCTGTACTAATATGACCATAATATACCATTCAATGTCCACCTATGATGAAAAAGTATCTAAAATGCTAAAGTGGAGATATTTTTAACTTTTTAAAACAAATTAGATTGTCGCGAAAAATGTCAAATTTTAACAGAGTCAGGTCTTTGGGTCTAGAAAATCGATGTTTATGTATTATATAACCAGGGAATGCTGATTGGTTCTTCTAATACAGCAGGAGAACTGGTTGTATCGCTTGTTTCATGCCTCTAGGCCCTATAATTTTAAAATTATTAACCCCCAAAAATGGAATATCGTACAAGTTTTACAAAAATATCACATTTCTAATATGCCATAGCTCCAAAAGGGAACAAATGTAAGAGTGCAACTTTTAACCATGTAACTATTGACCATATATCTACCATTCACCAAAATAAAATAAAAATTGAAAGGGGTTATTTTGACTTAATAGGCGATGAAGTTGCCCCTCTTTTGTGAACAGGGGTGGTGCATTGGGCCCCCAAAATTTTTTGATGAGCAAACCTTGCTGTTAGTCAGTAAATATTACTAAGCTAATATTAGCTCTAGTGAACTGGGTAGAAATCATTTAGTTACAGCAACTATAATATACATTTTACTGTATCACCAAATTTGGTTGAAACAGGAAAATTAGCTGTTTTTAACGTTTTTAGTGACCCCTAAAACACACCCAAAACAAGTCAACACATATTGCTTGTTATTTTCCTCAAGTATGCTGACCAGAGCATTAGAATGAAAAGATCTAGTATTGTAAACAGTATATTGGATGAGATATGATGTCTCAAACATTGGATTTGTACTTGGAACTTTTGTCAATTTTAGCATAGGGGTCTTTGAGAGGGCATTTTTCAAAAAGTATTTCACATATCAGTTAAGACATTGTCATGCTCCACTAAAACATCCATATGCTCACACTGAGAAAGTTTGAAGGAAATCCGTGACTATGAGTTGACGGGCATTGGTCCATCTTATACGGAATGACCCTGGAATAACTGGCTCACTAACCGAGGCAGCCATTCCAGTGGTAAATTTTCAAAAATAGTCTTATCTTGGCCTGCAAATGGGCATTCAATAAGCAAATATTTAGATTTTCCTGACCAAATCTAGCCATTAACCCTTTATTAACACTCATATCGGCCAAAAACGGCTTCTGCAGTGGTCTCGAGAATGGTCCATTTGCAGACGAAGAGAAGACTATTTTTGAAAATTAACCACTAAAATGACTGACTCGGTAACTGAGCCAGTCATTCCAGTGGTAAATTTTCAAAAATAGTTCTCTTGATCTGTAAAAGGATATTTTCTATGAGAAAATGAGAATTTTCTTGAACAAATCCGAGGGTTAAAGGCCTAATGGAAAAGTCTTTATATATTCAAATTTAGCACAATTATTTCAAACACTGTTTTGCATCTAGCAATCAATCTACTTAATTGTGCAAGATAGCTTTAAATTAAACGAAATCTAGGATTTCTTTTTTCACGAGAGAGTTGATACTTACCTCCCTAATACTTTTGATATTGCTAAATATTGGCTTTCACTCAATAAACACTCAGATTTAAAACAGTTAGGTGCCCCTACTGGGCAGGGAGTCAGAGCGTAGTCCGGCGGATGCCAGCCCCACCACCGCGCATGCGCAGACTAGCACTTCCTCTGACTAGATTATTGGCTGACACACATGCAACTATTAAGAGCCTGAAGACCGAGCCTCTGTGGGGTGGAGAGGCCGGGTCCGTATCTAGGGAGGTAAGTATCAACTCTCTCGTGAAAAAAGAAATCCTAGATTTCGTTTATTTCACTTCAAGAGTATACTTACCTCCCTAATACTTTTGATATTGCCAGAATTCGAAAGTGAATCTGGCGGGAGGGAGGCGAGGTCAAAAGACCAGCTCATCCCTATACGCTTTTCTGCGTTTAAGGCACTTAAACTTCTGAAACTGTAAGAAAAAACAGTCAGGATTTGACTAACCATCGGATAACACCACCGATGTATGAGAGATGACCGAATGTCATATGCGCTCCCCCCCCTCCTTCCTGGGAGGAAGAGTCGACTGACCTCAATGTCCTATACGCTCTCTACGTACAAGTGCCATGTACTACAGGACAGAGACGAAAAAACTCCATTTTCGTAACTCTCAACAATGAACCACACAAATACACAAACCATCACCATATAAATAACGGGTAATCGTGACAATACAATCAACAACGGACAACACATGAACAAGACTGACCTTGTTGAAACGGCTGCTGACATCATCTTCCCATTGGTAAAGACTGATGCAGGCCCAAAAAAGTGGGTGTTTCCATAAATTAATTGTGAAATATATAAGTAATGAGGAAAAACCTCCTCAAAAAATATAAACCGAGTTATTTTTTCAAAACCGACAAGGCGAGAGGATTAGAGGTGTCACGGAGATAATGGTCTGTAAAACTTGACTCACAGTGCCACTGAGCCACCGACATAATATCATCCACAGGGACCCCATTAAATAGGGCCGTGGATGTCACTACGCCGCGGACACTGTGAGCCTTGGCCACGTCAACCTGCTTCCCGGTGGCGGATTTATGGCAAAACTGAATGCATTCCACAATCCACCTGGAAATGGTGTCCTTAGAAGCCCTGCCATGGGGTTCAATATATGACAACCATAACGCTGACTGGTCGGTGCGCCACTCCGCCGTACGTTGTTTGTACCGGCGCAGCACCCGGACGGGACACCATGCTTTAGAATTAGGATCATATCTAGTTAAAGCAGGCAAAATAATAGGTTGACCTGGATATTTCAACGACTGATTTTTAGCCAAGAAATTAATCCTAGGTAGCAGCTTAAGGCCTTCCCCTGAAACCACAAAACGGTCATCCTCGGCTGATAAGGCATGAATTTCACTCCTACGCCTAGCCGAGGCCGCAGCAATTAAAAACACAGTCTTCAGTGTTAATAGTTTCATAGAAATGGAACTAAGTGGTTCAAAAGGCTTATCACCTAGTACTTGAAGCACTAGCGATAAACTCCAAGACGGAATCACAGGTGGATTCCTTGGTCTTAGATTGCCCATGCCTTTAATTAATACATTTAATGTATTTACTTCATCACTTCCCCTCTTAGCCAAGCAAGGAATAACAGACATTAATGCTGACTTATAACCAGCAATAGAGTTAGGCTTGAGGCTATAGGCATCATACAGGTGACAGAGGAAATCAGCTACTACTTGAATAGATGAATCCATTGGATCAATACATCTTTTTGAGCACCATTCTGCAAATCTGTTGATTTTATAATTATATGCTCTGGAGGTTGACCCCCTCCTGGCTTTGGCCATAAACATGGCTGCTTGCTCAGAAAAGCCCTCCTTAATTCTAGATTCCTTGACAACATCCACGCAGTCAATTTGAACATTGACGGATTGTTGTGAAGGGCCTTGCCCTGGAAGATAATATCGTCCATCAGAGGCAGAGGAACCGGATTGCAGACCAGAAGGTCCAGCAGATCCGTATACCATGATCGGCTTGGCCAATCCGGGGCGATCAGAAGCACTTGGCATTCCTCTTGTCTGATTTTCTGAAGAATTTTTGGAATCAGGATTGCTGGAGGGAATGCGTATGCATACATTCTCCCCCAGCTGATAGCTAACGCATCTGTTGCGAAAGCGCTTGGATCCGGAATCGGAGAGACGTACGTCGTCATCTTCGCATTCTTCTTCGTTGCGAACAAATCGATGTTGGGTTTCCCCCAATGGTCGAACAGACGATCCGCCACACATTGATTTAGTTGCCATTCCGTGGGTAAAACACTCATCCTTCGGCTCAATGAGTCTGCTAGCAGGTTTAACCTTCCCGGAATATGAACTGCTTTCAAGGTAATCTGGTGATCCAGACACCAACAAAGCAGTTTCCATGTCATCATACAGAGACTGGCGGTTTATGTAAGTCACAACTGTTGAGTTGTACAGGTCCTGAGACGGGCACAGATTGTCCAGGGCAAACGTGCGTCTTGCCCGGACACTCCTGGTCACCGCCCGAGTCATACAGTCCAGCGCCAGGTTAATACCATCCTGGATGGCTCGCTGGACCGTGACCGGGCTTGACTGGCGCGATGCGGATGCCGTTACTACCCCCTGTAACAGCTGGGAGACGTGGGACAGAGCGGCAATCGAAGCCCTCCCACTCTCCTCCGCATCACGCAACGCGGTATTCGCCGAACGCAACGCGTTCGAGCACAAGACCCCCATGTCAGAACGGGAGCCTGGCCGCGCGGTCATCCACGCTGGGCTTGGGTACCACACCGTACCGCTGGTAATCCAGGGGCACGATGCGACAACGCCTGGCCACCTCGCGAGGGGCCTTCGCGAGACGTCCACTCGAGTTAATGGACGTCTCCGCCGCCTTGAACATGTCAACGACATGCTCCGCCAGCGGCAGAGAAGGCATAGCGTTAGCAGTCGGTTTCCCAGCTAACCACGGCCTGTGGTCACGCTGGCTAGGCGACTGCTCCACGGGCAGATCAGGCCTAACGCTCACCAACCACTGGCAAGCGTGAGACCAATCCTCCTCCGTGGCTAACTGCGAGCGCTCTACAAGACGGGGTCCTTCGTCTTCCTCCTGAGCGCAAGCAGTAGAGCTTGACGGCGGGTATGCTGATACACCTGGCAAGCCAGGGAAAACATGCGGGCCTGATAGCACCGGCATGACAACATCACTGGTTTGACCAGGAGCAGGCACCGTGGCAGAGCGCGGGGTATATACCGCCCCACCACGGGCCCGGCCAGCACCAGCAACACCCTCGGCAAGCCGAGGTATGCGGTACCGCTGGCCATCAGCAGCGCCCTGGGCCACCACCTGAGCCGCGGACTTTACTCCAGGGTGAGTAAAACCGTGGAAGAAGCCGCCTGTATTCCCCGCGAGGGGTGCACAAACCTCTTCATCCATGTCCACGTCGTCAGACGGCGACCCTAGCAGGTAATCCTCATCACCCTGGTCAGAAAGATTAGACCCCGGGTCAGCAAAGAGAGCTAACCCGGGCTGACCAGGAACGGTGCCATAGGAGGTACTGGCCACCGCGGCGTGCGGATACCCCTGGACTGATAAGCAGCCCGCGGGTTCCAGCGACAACCGTCCACGGTCCCCTCTCGGCGCGGCAATAAGCCTGCTGCCAGGGTCGTGGAACGCCCCCTCTAATGGGGCCACCTCTGGATCGTCGAACAACGGAAGCGGTCTAAGGAAAACCGATCCAGAGGCGGGGATTACCTGCTCCGAAGCCGATGATGAGGACAGTAAAGGATTTGGTCCAGGAAGCATGCCACGAAGCAACCCTGGAACCAAATCCTTTATTGTCCTCTTCATCTCTCCCAACATCTCGGTCCGGAAGGCCTCCATATCCACCGCGGACGAGACCTTCCCCTTACCCTTCCTACTTACAACCTCTCGTTTCCGCTTCTTCTTCTTCTCCTCCTCTACCACCTTGTCCGTCGCCTGTAAGCAGCACAAGAATTCGGACATTAACTCGCCCCCCCAGTGCTTACATATGTCACAATTAACCAAGGGACCACAAGGGCTACATTGATAGCACAGATGAGGCCAGAACTTTTCATGAAGAAAACGTCCACAGGACGCGCAACCCGGTCCCTGAAACAGGGCAAAGGACAAGGAGTATGAGCAACTAGTTAAGCTTAGAAACTCAAACCAACTCAAAGAGAAGGAAAAACGATCATAAAGATCAATATACATCAGAAACCAGCATAGCGCTTGAATTGCTGATAAATACATAGCCAGGCTGATTATGACGTCATTAATCCCGTGACAGGAAAAATTCGATCCCAACAAAACATCCAAGTGCAAGGACGAATTGTATGCTGAATGGATAAGTCGACTACACAACCATCAGATACATATAGATAACTCTTTTCTGGCAAAAATGTTAATTATCTCCCTTTGTTTGTTTACAATAATTAACATCACCACATTATCAATAACTAGATACCTGACACTTTGTATAGACAAACCATCCAACGTGACGAACCGGAGAACTCCACCATCTGCACGCCTCTTAACTCTCTCCACCTCATGGGGAAGGAATTGGATCAAGAGGGCAAAGTGAGAAGACCTTTATACTAGGCCTCCAACTCACTGGACATAATTTTTCATTTGGTTAGATAACCTAACAGTGTTAGTAGGAAATGGAACCATGGTGGAGAGAAAACTAACTCTCTGCTGCTGTGATGTCACCACCTAGCGTCATACAGACCTGTGGACATAAACAGAAAGAGAAATTAGCCCTAGGTAGCACCGAGTTGACATAAACCAACTAACCAAGGCGCTTATCACGGTAAACGCGAGTCCCGGAAACACAATACACCGGGAAGAAAACTCGCTAATTTTACTAGAAGTCACCTGATTTAAAGGTCCCAAGTCCTCCTGTGGCGAAGTGTTCCTTCCTGCCATCCAAATCAGATACTATCACTCCAAAATAACACCAATTAAACAGTTTAAGAGTAAGAAAAGCTTATGTTTCAAAAAGACATGTGTGTTCTCTTTGCCAATAATCTAGCAAAGAGAAAGTGCTAGTCTGCGCATGCGCGGTGGAGGGGCTGGCATCCGCCGGACTACGCTCTGACTCCCTGCCCAGTAGGGGCACCTAACTGTTTTAAATCTGAGTGTTTATTGAGTGAAAGCCAATATTTAGCAATATCAAAAGTATTAGGGAGGTAAGTATACTCTTGAAGTGAAAACAGCAATGCTCATGCAGTTTGATGTAGAACAGACAGAGTTTCAGATGTCCTGAATTAGGGAATTAGATTAGGAGGTCAGAATGTGGCTTAATTAATACAGCCTGATCATTATCATGCCATTGAAACCATGTATCATTAAAATTATCATGGTGTCACTGCTTAACACACGTGTCATGC
>CM067368.1:42836210-42960510 GCA_034401795.1 Chaetoderma sp. LZ-2023a | reverse complement strand
TTTATCAAGAATACCTGCTTATACTATTTTATCACATCTTGAGAAGGGTTTCAGAGATACTGAAGATTAGTCAGATAAACATCTAGATAGATATATATATATATAAAGTCTGCCACAAATAAATAACATTAACACATGGTTGAAAGACTAGGCCCGTCATTAGCAAGAACAATGGCGATGATAATGATGATTAGAAGGCCAACAAGTATGCAGCACAATGCAATACGTCTATCTAAATATTCTTAACTCTCTGACAGTTGAGTTTTTTTCAGACAACATTCTAAGGGTAATATCTCTGGACCGGTTGAATACTTTGAAAACAATTTGACTGAAAGTTGTTGGTAGCTAAGCCACCAACAACTTCCAGTCAAATTGTTTTCAAAATATTCGGCAAGTTAGGAGTATTTGCCCATCGAAATTATTGTCTGGTAACTGGACAGTTAATAACTTTATCCTCAATAGGGTGGTACTCGGCGGTTTTGGCAGAGTGCTTGGTGAGAAACTCTGAGTAAATTTTGGATTCTGTATGCGAAGTAATGTGTTAACTCAGTGTTCATCATCATTCAACACTGCATAACTCAAGTCATTATTTCATGATTTTACCATAAGCAGAATTACACAATGTCATTGAAGATTAGCCGTTTAATAGTCAAGATTATTCAGGAAATTTCCCGCTCATCATGCTCATAATAATCATCATCATCATCATCACATGTCTGATTATCAGAATTCCATGACCTCGAATGGTTGCTGGCTTGTACCATTTGAAGCATACTGTGACCGGGAGAAGTTGACTTGAGAGGCACCAAAGAACTAGATCAATACTGAAATATAACAAAACTTGATAAGTTACTTACTGGAATCCTCATTGCAATCAATGAATAGAATAAATTTAGTCATTCAACATTTAAATCCTAATATCTATTTCAACTATTTCAAACCAGATACGGTGGTTTCAACCACGACAAGACTATTTCTTTAATTTTACCACTGAAATGACTGGCTTGATAAACAAGCCAGTCATTCCAGTGGCAAATTGTCAGAAATAGTCTGCTCTTGGCCTGAAACTGAACATTCAAAAAGCAAATATATACTTTTCTTGGAAAATTTTGAAGCTATATTGATCGGAAAATGCTGCTGCCTAAGGCATACACAGCAATAGGTCCAAGTCAAATTATTTTAAAAATAAACAATAGAATATTTGTGTCCCTTGGACAGTCAGCCAGCCAGCCAGGCAGGCAGGCAGGCAGGCAGGCAGGCAGAAATGCTTATTCCGGGCTATATCTCAAGACCACTGATGCGATTTGGCTTAAATTTTAACACAATGAAGGAACTTGCCGTGCAACAGAATTTTCAAACTTGGCCGGGATCCGTAAAGAACCTGGATTCAGCTCAGATTAGATTCTGGATCTGTGGATATCTCAGAATCTACTGGTACGATTTGGAGACCATACACAACTAGGACTAGGCTTGCGCAATTTTTCGATTTAATCGTGAACTTTGATTTATTTTTTAAATCGCAATATTTACGATGTAATTGAGGAAAAATCGGAAAATCGTAAAAAATTTCATATTTGTTTAAAATCTGAAGTGTGTACTTTTCCATCGCATTTTATCAGTACACGAGTACAATTATAATCGATTCATGCCTGTGTTCATTGTGTTTATATCCGGCCGTGCCATGCATGTGTCGAATAATTACTAATCACAACACAAAGCCCTACAATAAACAAGCTAACAATAGTGAGGTAACACCTTTGTCATTGAGAAAACCAGCTAGTTACTCCATCGAATCGCCATATAATTTTCTTTCTTTCGCTGCAGACCCCGAGTCTGTCGTGAAATGGCAAGTATATACTTCGTTGCAGAGTGTTAGGCAATCAGTGAACATAATTCTTTTTAATTCTAGAGTTAGCAATTTCAGGCGGTGTAATAATTTTTCCTTTTTGATTCGGTTGTCATGTCAAATTAAAGAAAATAAAGCAACAGCATTCCAGATTGTTTGATTTTGATCTGTGCGTTCTGTTGATTAGTCTTAAATGTAAATCGTACATTCTGAAAGCAACTATACACTGCACTATAGGACAAGTTTATGCTGTTACACTCATACCTACTCAAAGCTACCGTCCTATGTATGTGAATTGCGCAGTATCTCCCCGGGTACTAATATTATCGTATTCACGTAACTCCGGTAATGACCTAAACTCGTCATACAAAGGGAGGCTATAAACGGAAGCTGATACGTCATGTAATTTATATTTTTTTCTCGGAGACATTTTATCTCAAATTTTGATGAAATAAATGTTTATTAATCTATATGCACTATTTAGGCGGTCCCAATTAATAATTTCACTCCCGCGATGATGGTTATAAGGTATACATTAAGCATAGACGTAGGATGGTAAGAATTCATTGCATGAAAAATGAAAATGTGTTCTAATTTCGTGCTATTTTTCTATCATTTATTTCAACTTTTTCTAGAATCATGTCACGTTAACCCCCCCCCCCCCCCACCCCGTTTTATACTTTTTGGAATTTGGACCTACGATTTAATCGAAAATCGGGATTTCTTTAAATAAAATCGATCAGAGCTTCAAAGCAAAAATCGCGCAAGCCTAACTAGGACTTCACAACTTTGGATGTGATCCGAAAAAAATCTGTAATTTGCAGCTACAGAGATTCTATTGACCTAATTACCATAATACTTTATTAACTACTTAATGTTCAAGACCTCCCAAACTGCCCTCTGCAGTGGTCTTAACCCTTTAACCCTCGAATTTGTTCAAGAAAATCTAAATTTTCTCATAGAAAATGTCCATTTGAAGACCAAGAGAAGACTATTTTTGAAAATTTGTCATTGGAATGACTGGCTCGGTTATCAAGCCAGTCATTCTAGTGGTGAAATGTTCAAAAGTAGTCATCGCTTGGTCTGCAAATGTACGTTTTTCAGGACCACGGCAGAAGCTATTTTTGGCTGATATATGGGTTTAAAGGGTTAATGAATGTACGTTCATAGACCAAGAGAAGACAATTTCTTTCATTTTACCACTGGAATGACCAACAAATAAGCCAGTCATTTCAGTGGTAAATTGTCTGAAATAGTCTCCTCTTGCCCCGCAACATGAACATTCCAAAAGCAAATATATACATTTCTTAGAAAATTTGACGATTAAAGTAATAAGATTGTAAATCACAAGATATGTACCAGATTTGCGGTTACTGAACCACCAGGATCCATCCTCAACTGCAAAGGTCTAACCGTGAATGGCTAGTGCCCAAATGCTACCAATCACTAGGAGTCAAATGCAACCCGCTGTCAGGGCCCACCCGACCACCAAATCCAACTCTGGGTGCCCAGTTTGTGACAATATGTTAGCAACACATGCCAATATTTGGTCATCCACAGGCCACATCTGGGCACCCAATCAGGGATTATAAAACGAGCCGATCAACAGAGCTCAGATCATTCAGTCTTGGATCTAACAAGCAGACCAAGCATCAAGCAATATTCTATTGAACCAGCTTTGAGACAATTAGACAATGTCGGTATCAACTAATTTACTATTTAATAAAGATTCTGTTGAATACTTTGAAATTAATTTGACTGGGAGCAGTTAGAGACCTATAGCTAATTGACCATAAGCTTTTATCCATGGCATGACCAGGAATAAGATGCTTGGTCTGGCCAGGGAGAAGCCAGAAAGCTAGCATTATCAAAATCAGTTTGGTAGTACTTGACCCTTTGTACCAAACCCACCCACCCACCATCCGCACAACAAGATGCACATGCACGCATATGTACATGCGCACGCACGCACGCACACACACACTTTGCTACTCTAGCATATAAATATAAGTACTAATATATTATACCTGTAAATCAATGCATAAACTGCAGAGATATGCATGATCCATTTATTAAATTTTCACGAGAGTTGCAAAGGCGGTGCTGGTCTGTTATGCTATTTACCTTGTCTTTACTGCTGTAGTTTTGTTGCTTGCGAGCCTGTAAGCGTGAATAGGCAGAGATTGCAGGTGGTGCATGAGTAGGAACAGGTTCGTTAGAGCGCATTAAGCAATGAGTTAATAACAGGTCATTTACACTGACCAAGGGATGAATGGTATCATCAGAATTCAAAGTCTAAGTCATTATATACAGGGGGGGGGGGGGCAATTAACCTTTTAATGGTCAAGCTGGCCAAAAATGACCTCCACAGCGCTGTCCATTTCCAGCCCAAGAATCCAAGATAAGACTTTTTTTGAAAATTTACCACTGGAATGACTGGCTAGATAATCAAGGCAGACATTCAGTGGTAAATTTCCAAAAATAATCATCAATTGACCTGTAATAATGCACATTCACTAAGGAAAGGCAAATTTTTTGATTTTCTTGCTTAATTCTTACCACTAACGAGTTAGTGTGTGTGGTTTTAACCATTTAGTCATCAAGATTGACAATGAAAATATAAATTTTCAGTCAAAGACTATTTTTTGAAAGTTTACCACTGGAACGACTGGGACTGTAACCGAGATAGTTATTCCAGTAATAAATTAAATAATTAATAAACATTTTCTTCTCCTACAAATGGACATTTTCGATGACCAGTACAGTGGCTGGTTTGACCATTAAATGGCTAGAAATATTCTGCAACATGTAAATTAACATTTTGTGTGATATTGAGATAACATCCCCATGCCACTTGATCCCACTTGCGGTTAAAATTCTGCTAACCCTTAGAGCTCTGAACTTTCAAAATTTTTAATAAAATTTCATCTCTTATTATAGCTGGTGTTCATTTTGGAAGCAATGTTGCTGAAAGCTGTTGCTGTCTATGACAGCAACAGGTTTCAGCAACAATTGCTTCCAATATGTACACCAGCCTTTCTTCTGAATCTGTAACTATCTACTTTTTGTGCTAAAAGTAATCATAGATAGAACCGGTATTGCTAACATAGCTCCGGTTAACCTTTTACTGATCAAGTTTGTCAAAGGTTGTTTCTATAGTGGTCTTCTGAGATAATCATTTGTATTTGTAAGATAAGATTATTTTTTAAAGTGTGCCATTGGAATAGCTAACTTGATAACCGAACAAGTCATTGATACAGTTTTAAAACTAGTCTTCTCTTGACATACAAATGGACCTTCGCTAAGCAAAAATCTTTACCATTAAACAAACAACAACAGATTTGTCATTTTCTATTCGGTATGCTGCAATACCGAGCAGTAATATTATAGTCAAGGTTAAGAGAATGATTACCAATGTTTAAAAAAGTAATTACAAAATTATTTAAGCAGCCTTATAGTTAGTCATGGTGATATTAATAATGATTTTCTGAAATGATAGACAGAATTATAACTAAACTATAATACTTATTAAAATTAGATAATTTAACATACTAAGAATTCAGACATCACCTTTTTATTTTGAAAGATAGAGTTAATTATTAATTATTTCAAATCTTTCAAAAATTTTTTCAATTGTAAAAACTATGTCTAAAGTTATAATTCATGCATACACCATTTATATATAGCACCTGAAAACTGATAAAAGAAATCACTAATAAGGAAGGAACATCATACTTCAAATATAAACGTAAATTTGAAACAATTTCAAATTAATGCGGTATTAAATAATTGAACCAAATTAAAAAAACAACTTCAATTAAATTTTTAGACAATAACAGAAATATGAACTTAAACATTCCTGAAAAGCAAAATCAAAAATCAAACCAATGAATATATTAGTATTCAAGCTTTTAGAATATTAAAGCTGAACTGAGGCACTATATTATGTTAAAGCTGAACAATATCTCAAACAATAACAAGCAATTATGACTATACTAATCTGTTGCCAAATAATGCATAAGGCAGTCTAAAAATCAGACTGAATATCTATTAAAGCAATCTGACTTAGTCATTGCTGCTTTAGGCAGCAATGACTTAAGTCAAATTGTTTACAAAATAATCCAATCAGCAAGACCATATATGTATATATACCTCAGCATGCAGGGTAATAAAGGTATATGTATAAAAAAAACCCACCACAAGCAATACATGAAAACATAAATGTGGCCTAAAATAAATCTACCATGCAAATTATTTATATCTAGCAAACACAAAAGCAGATTAAACAAGATGACATACTACCTTTAAATACATTAGCTAATCACTTATGATGCATTCTTGTGAGACGGTGAAGGTGTCATTGCGCTTCGTGAAAGAGACACAGCTAAGTGTGAAAGGGGTAACCTGCCCGTGCAAAGAACAACAAACAATGGAACAAATAATACAAATATGATTAGATTAATAGTGCACCTGTACTTGATTGTATGCTAGTCTACTTTCTGGACTCACTTACAGTGTACAGTACCTCAGATTTACCCCTTTAACCATCGAATTTGTTCCCAAAAGAATTTCACATTTCTCTAGAAAATGTTCATTTGCAGACCAAGAGAAGAGTATTTTTTGAAAATTTATCACTGGAATGACTGGCTCGGTTATCGAGCCAGTCATTCCAGTGGTAAATTTTCAAAAATACTCTTCTATTGGTCTGCAAATGGACATTTCTCAAAACCACTGCAGAAGCGGTTTTTGGCTGATATAAGTGTTACAGAATTAAGGCACTCATGTGCATTGAATGTTTGGTAGTTATCCGTTGATATTTCCATAGGATTTGTTGGTAAATATCTAATGGTACGGACATACATCATACATAAAAAATTCAATAATTCTTCCATGACAAGCATCCTTTTATGTCTGGTGAGGAGTGATGAAACGCGATGTATCGACTAGAATGTGCAATTGATGGCATGCCATTACAATTAATCCCCCATGCTTTCATCAACTTTGTGGTTCTCTCCCTACACCACCTCAACCCTGTCCCAGGGATGCAGCCTAATGTAAACATCGCCTCACAATCGGCAATTATGAGTAACTAACATACCGAATTTGGTTGATATTCCACCAATTTGGGGGGGGGGGGGAATCCTAACTTAAATGTCATCTAGCAATCCAGGTAACAAAGGTGACTTACATAAAAATTTCATTGAATTCCACCAAATGGTTTCAGAGGAGAGATCCGGATGGACACACGGATGGACACATAGACTGATGGACAGACAGATGGATGGTCAGACAGATGGAGGTGATTGCAAAAATGTGAGGATAAATAATTGGAATACTAATGGCTAATTACCGAAAACGGACATGCATTGGGCGCGCTATATTACTGTTATTCGCAATGATTTATTATTTTAACATGGCATTCCAGCTTTATTGCTTTATTGCTAAAAAATAATCAGGGAAATATAGAAATTTTCATTCTCAAATGATCCTTTAGAGCCTACTGATTAAAAGGAGACAATTTTTCAAAGTTTACTGCTGGAATAACTGGCTTGGTTATGAAGCCAGTCAATTTCAATGGTAAATTTTCAAAGAAAATAGCATTCATCTGGTCTGCAAGTGGTCATTTCTCAAGGTAGTGTCTAGAAGCCATTTTGTCCTAGATTGACGGTTAACTGTCTGACTGCTGCAAGCCACCAGACAATAATTTCAATGGGCAATAACTTTGGACCTGCTGAATATTTTGACCGACAACTTTCAGTCAAATTATTTTCAAACTATTTAGCATATTTAGAGTTAAACCCCATCGAGTACGCAGTCTGCAGAAATTCAGCAGGCAGACAGTTAACCCTTTAACCATCGAATTTATTCAAGAAAATTTAAATTTTCTCATAGACAATGTCCATTTACAGACCAAGAGAAGACTATTTTTAAAAATTTAGCACTGGGATGACTGGCTTGGTTATCGAGCCAGTCATTCCAGTGGTAAATTTCCAAAAAAAGTCTTCTCTTAATCTTCAAATGGACATTTCTCAACACCACTACAGAAGCTGTTTTTGGCTGATATGAGTGTTAAAGCAACAATGTTCACTACAAAACCTGCTCGCTAAATAAGACAGGAAGTGTTTTACTAATTGATGGATCTTAACTTAGTCGTATTCAAAGTATCAATACACTAATGTCCAGTTACTAAAAGCGGATAGGCATTAGTACCCATATATCACCGTGATTGGTGAATATTGGAAAGATATAATATATTTTAATATGTTACGCCAGCTTTAACACAAATACTAGCATGAACACATGGCACTATTGTTAGTAGAAAATGTAAGTTAAGTAAATGTTCATTTCAAACCATGAAGAACAAATAGCGGTCCAAGGGGCCTGTGTCACTCACCTGGAGCACTATGCATTTTTGTCAAAATTGATGGTGGGTGGTTTAGTAGTCTTTTAAATGAGTTTTGGACAAAACCATGGCCGCCAAACACGCTACATTTTGATTGCTCCACTGCGGCCATGTTTCTGACGTAGATCCTTCCCTTGAGAAAACTTTAATGGCACTCAGTGCTCAATCATATCTCCCAAATTTCGGCCCAATCCGCTCAGTGGTTCTGGAGTTGTTTTGGCAAAAAATAGGTTATCCAAGATGGCCGCCACACAATTTGGCCAATTAAGTTCCTTTGAATAAACTTGGTGCAGCTCTTGCCCTAGATGATATTTCATGTGTTTTGAATTGATCCCCCAAGCGGTTATGGAGAAGATTTTTAAAGACATTTCTAAAAATCGACCAAAATCCAAGATGGTGCGAGAATATATTTTTAATTTCCCATTGCTTTAGTATGAGATTTTGGCGGATAAATGATCCAAGATGGCCACTAAACCGTTTATCCAACAGTCTCGAAAATAGCAAATTTGAAATCACAATACGCAAAAACATATATAAAACCAATTTCGGCCTCAAAATCCATCAAATAAAAAATCCAATATGGCCGCCAAACACAATATATATTGATTGGCCCACGGCGGCCAGGTTTTTTGACGGATCAGCTTCTCTTGAACAAACTTTAATGTCCCTAATCATATATCACAAATTTCGGCCTGATCGCTTCAGGGGAAGAAGTTGTTTTTGTGAATACAAGGTCATCCAAGATGGCCGCTGAACTATTTGGTCAATGAAGTTCCCTTGAATAAACTTGGGTCAACTCTTGCCCTAGATCATATTTCATGAGGTCTGAATTGATCTCTCAAACGGTTTTGGAAAAGATTTTTAAAGACATTTCTAAAAATCTGCGGAAATCCAAGATGGCCACCGCCCAAATTGGCCGATCGGCTTCGTTTGAACAAAATGGAATCTCTATCCCTTAAGGATACCTGCCAAATATAATTGATATCGGCCCAGCAGTTCTCGAGAAGACATTTTAAATGTTCCATTGCTTTAGTATGAGTGCTCTTCGAGGGAAAATGATCCAAGATGGCCCCCAAAAACCTAGATAAAACCAATTTCGGCCTCAAAATCCATCAAATAAAGAAAATCGAATATGGCCACCAAACACGCTATATATTGATTGGCCCACCACGGCCATGTTTTTTGATGGATCAACTTCACTTGAACAAACTTTAATGGCCCTTAGTCCCTAATCATACCTAGCAAATTTCGGCCTGATCCCTTCAGCGGTTCTGGAGGTCATTTTCACTAAAACTAGGTCAACCAAGATGGCCCCCGACCAATAGGACCAATCAAGTTCCCTTGAACAAACTTGGTTGAGCTCTTGCCCTAGAGCATATTTCATGAGGTTTATTCAATCCCTCAAGGGGTTTCGGAGAAGATTTTTAAAGATGTTTTAAAAAATCAGCCAAAATCCAAGATGGCTGCTGGCCAAATTGGCCGATCGGCTTTGTCTGAACAAACTTGGATCCCTATGCCCTAAGGATGTGCCTGCCAAATATAATTGAAATTGGCCCAGTGGTTCTTGAGAAGTCGTTTAAATGAAAAGTTGACGGACGGACGGACGACGGACGGTCGCCATGACATAAGCTCACTTGGCCTTTTAGGCCAGGTGAGCTAATAATAACAGAATTGAACACGAATTTAAACAAACACTAAAGGGAACTGAGCAATTTAAGCAGATCAAAAGTGTGATGGTTAAGATTATTGAATGGATGAAAGTTTAAAGGCACAGATTCACACCAAAGTACTTGAAAATAAAATTGTTAAATTTGTATAGCTTTACAGGCCTAAAAGTTCAGTATGTATAATTAATTAATATAGTTTTTTTAAGCTGTAGAGTTGAATTAGGAACCCGCGCCTCTAATTCAATTTCACAACTTAAAAAATTATATTAATTTATACATAATGAAATCATCATATGTTAAGATTTATTTCGTTTCACTGCATCTAGGCACACAAATTATGTCTCTAAAAGTACACAATTTTGACAATTTTATTTTCAACTAATTTGATGTGAATATTTACCTTTAAAAACGAATTAACCCTTCTCCGATCAATTCCATGTATCTCAATCCGAGCAAACAAACAGGAAATCTGTAGAATATTTTAAAATTAACATGACTGAAAGCCATCGCTGCCCTAGGCAACAACAGCAGCTTCCAGTCATATTAATTTCAGATTATTCAACAGGATATACTATACACCGTAAAGATTTTATTTTTTCAGGGTTTGTCATTGAAATGGTTAAGCATAAAAAAAATGGTCACTAAAAACTCTTGGTTTGTCTTATCACATAGATGCCTGAAATTTCAAATGAATTTATTTTGGAAACAATGTTGCTGAAAGATATTTCTGTCTTTAGACACCAACAGCTTACAATAACATTTTCCAAATGACCACAAGTTATTGGCAATCAAATTCTGTACCTGAAAATTCCTGTGGTCTAGAAGTCAAATGTGTGGATATATGTGAACATGTGTGTATATATTTTGAAAAGTGCATTTATTGTGTTAATATCTTTTGTGAATGATTACAATGGCAGGCAATGCAGAAAGCATCTATTAAAACAACATAAATCAAAAGCCAACGAGATATTCACCAAACAATGAAGATCGGGAATAAGCGACAGAAGATGCGGAACACGATGCGCAGTCTACGACACTTTCGGGTACGTGGTTCGGGGTCGTATCATTAGTTTCATGAACATATATAATTTTCATTTGATCACCATCGCTTCCTGGATGACGAAATCGGACTTTATAAGAATCGAAAGGATTCGGTTTTGAAACCGGTTTGACAGGAGCAATCGTAGCATTAAAATATTGCGATACTAGCATTTTTTTAATCCATCCGCCTTGCTTCAAGAAGTCTTCCTGTTTTTGTTTTATTAAGAATAAAAATAAAGTGCATTAGGAAACAACTCAGGATGTACTTTAGAAATAATACATGGTCACAATTTTGAGATTTAAGTCCCTCCATAGTAAGATGTACAGTTGCTTCGTATTGAGTACACTACAACTTAAAAATAACTTTAAATGTTTCCAAAACAAAATAAAACTTTATGTTAAATATTTTGAACATAATTGGATTGGAGGGCATTGCTGCCTAAGGCAGCAATGTCTTCCAATCCAATTATGTTCAAAATATTCAACACAAAGTTTCTTACTAACAAACAAGTTTCTGTGGTTTTTTGGTTTTTTTAAAAATATGTTAACTTATTTATGAGCTGTATTATAGGAATCAATTTTTAGCAGTGGCCCTTGACAAAAGGTCATTGGCCTTTTAATGATGATCCAGAATGGCAAAGAAAATTTAGTATTATTTGCTTAGTGCTTAATATTTTGAAAACTGACCACTGCAATGACTGGCTCAGTTAGCGAACCAGTTATTCCTGTGGTAACTTTTCAAAAATATTCTTCTCTTGACCTGCTAATGGACATTTGATTAGTAGATATTTTGATTTTCCTGACCAGCTTTGGCCATTAAATTATGAATTGACATTGGTCAGTATTTTCAGAAATACTGATAAAGTTTTGTAAATTTAACCCTTTACTTGTCTGATTTGGTCAATAAAATTTGAATTTTTTCACCAAAAAAATCTTTATTTCCAGACCAAGCGAGGTCTATTTTTGAAAATTTACCAATGGAATGACTGGCTCAGTTATCGAGCGAGTCATTCAGGTAGTAAATTTTCAAAAATGTTCATCTGCAAATGGACATTTCCCAAGACCGCCGCAAAACTCATCTTTGGGAGAATTGTGTGTTAAAGGGTTAGATGGTTTAATAAGTATTCACAGATTCAGACAGTTTTGACAGAGTGGGCACTCAGACAGAGTGGGCACTCAGACAGAGTGGGCACTCAGACAGAGTGGGCAGTATCATGCATTTTAAGAACAAGTTCAGTGACAGTCACTCTTGCTAGGAGAGATAGGAAGTTTTTGTACCACGAGTATGCCCACAACATCAGGAAAGTCAAGCTGGTATATTTCCAGACTGGTTCCCTACCCAGAGTATGCTCAGTAGGTCAGGAAAGATAAGCTGGTATATTTCTAGACTAGTTCCCTATCTCATTTCGCCTTACTACATACGGACAGGAGTTAGGTAATCTATACAAGGTTATGATTGGCTTATTATAAGCAAATATTTGATTGGCCATGAAACATTATGAAATACAATCAAGTTCCATGACACCAGCTAGCCAACTTTCTTCATGTAATATTACCCATAACCTCTCTCTCGCTTTCTGGCGAAGTGAAATTAAGGGCAGGTAATCCAGTTAATATATATTTATAGAGAGAAGCCGACAAACTAACAAGACTAGATACACACTAACCCACTTCATTGTAAATTCACGAGAACTTCTGATTCACAGCAATGAAACATGAAAGCTGTTGTATATTTTGAAAATGATTTGACTGAAGGTCATAGCAACAACTTTCAATCACAGTCTTTCAAAATAATCAACAAGTTAGGCTGAACATTAAATACAGTAACTACCATGGTATATAGAATCAAATGGGCTAGAATCAAATAGGCTAACCCTTTCATCCCTGAAAGACAAATATCTTTGCTTTAAAGTAACCATCCTGGTAGGCGGTTTAATATTTTGAAAAATAATTTAATTAGAAGCTGTTGCTGTGCTAGGCAGCAACAGCTCCTAGTTAATTTATATTTCAATATATTCACTGGAACCGTTGCTATACTATTAACAATTAGATATGTGTTGATTGTAGGATTACAAGGGTTTATTAACCATTTACTGGTCAGATTTAGTCAAAAAAATAAAAATATTTCCTTATTGAATGTCCAACTGCATGTAGAGCATTTTTGAAAATTTACCACTAGAATGACTGGCTTGAGTATCGAGCAGTTATGAGTGGTAAATTTTCAAAAATACCCTTCTCTTTACCTGCAGATGGACATTCTTAAAGACCACTGCAGAGGCCGGTTTTGGCCGGCTTGACCATTAAAGGGTTAAAGATCTACAACTGCAAGCAGAAAAGGAGTCATATGGTAACTATCACAGAATAACTCATGTCGCTTGAAGATAAAGACATCAATGAGAAATCCTGCTCTACAGAGCATTAATTTTAATTACCAAGCACCAACATTAGATACAGTAATAAAATATATCACATGTAATATGTTCCAGACGCAAAATTGGCAGAAAATTTATCAAAATAAATTTTTAAGAAGCTTTACTAAGACAGATTATGTATCAAACCGCATTATTTAACACCCAATCAAAAATATTTTTTTTACCCGTTTCAGCTTGCGATAAGGTTGTCCGAAACCACCATCCCGCCAGGTACGAATAAGTATGTCAGGTAGTAAGGCTGTAATCACTATGACTAGCATACAAAGCCAGACTAACGCGTTATTGAGACAGTGCATGATCACCCAGTACATCCAATGATCATCCATTAAGATATCCCTAAAAATTAAAAACACAAAAAGTTCATATATTAAATGTTTGACTACTGAGTTTTTGCAGATGACATATTTCAGGGGTTATATCTCTGAACTGGCTGAATATTTTGAAAAAAATTTGACTGAAAGTTGTTGGTGGCTATGCCACCAACAACTTTCAGTCAAATTGTTGTCAAAATATTCAGCGACTAATGAGTTTTTGCTCATTGAAATTATTGTCTGGTGGCTTGCAGTAGCGAGACAGTAAACGCTTAGCACTTTATTGGTCAGATTTGCTTAAAGTTCTCGTGTCCCATTAAATAAAGAACCTTTGCATGACATATGAGATACATGTCAATCTCTGTTCAATTTATTCAGCATGCAATCAGTGTGCAATGCTACCCAGCATGCAATGTCCCGACTCCATAATCATTGCAACTTTGGGATGCCATATTCGTTGAGTCTATTGTCAGTACAAGCCAGGATTTCTCAAACAAAAGGAACCTGTCCACCAGCTCTGGAAGCGTAAGCATGCATGTAGGAAATATTTGTGGCCGTACAGTCGACGGCCAAAAACGGCTTCTACTGTGTTCTTGATACATGTCCCTTGCAGACCGAGAGACTATATTTGAAAATTTACCACTGAAATGGCTGGCTCAATAACCAGGCCAGTCATTCTAGTAAATTTTCAAAGATAATCTTCTCTTGGGCTGCAAATATACATTTTCTATCAGAAAATTGAAATTACTTTGAAGAAATTTGAGGGGTAAAGGGTTAAGAAAGTTAGACATTTTTAAGGAAACATCATTTTTAGCTCCAAAAGGAAGCTCCATGGGTAAATTGTAGTTGCCTATAGTTCGCTGGTACCCGGTTCCCTATTGAATTACTATTGCAGAAAATTTGGAGCCGGGTACCAGTCTCCATTAACCCTTTCTGTCGTCTGTTTTGATGACCTACGAAAATGGGTTATTTTTGTCCACTAAGACGTCCAAAAGCGTCCATATCGCATAAAGTGGGAAGGAGTATGGGCTTGGGAACATTGACATACAATGGGAAAGAAATTTCATCAAACCTAAGTTATTTAATGAAATATTTACACTTTTATATGCATTTATTCCCACCAAGCGATCGGTGTCCGCCATTTTGAAATTTATGCAAATATCGCACTACCCATCTGACCCGAGGTCGGGTGCTCGGTTGACTATAGATGACAAGCTAGTTAACTATTTGAACGTCGACTGGTATTCTAGTTAGTTATAGCTAACTATGGTTAGGAGTCGAACTTGACCATGATGGTCTCTCAGGCAGCTGGGATCATATTGTACATTGAAATAGATCTGGTCACCTAATAGAGGGATTCGCTGTCACTCAAGTATCAGACAGCATAATCAAACACGTAACCATTTTTTAAGCCGAAGTCACAATCAGAATCATGTAGCTCTGTCACAAACAAAAATCAAAAAGTCTTGTCATGAAAGTCTACAAATTCCTGGTCTTTCATGAATTTATAATTTAGTAAACATTCTGTTGAATATTTTAAAACTAGTTTAACTGCAAGATGTTGCGGCCATAGTCAGCAAGAGCCACCCCCGTCCCACGCCAGTCAAATTAGTTTTAAAATATTAAACAACTTAGATGCATAGTTACGTCGAAATTCTGGGAATTCACACAATTTCAAAGTTTCAAATTCATTAAGCACTCATAAAAATGTTTGTAGCATAGCTAGAAATGGGCGGGGAATAGGCAAACATGGATTCCTGTATTCCCTAACATACAGCATAGTTCAACCACTTACCATATCACAGCGCTGTATATGAACGTCAAAGCATAAAAGCCGATAATGCTGATGAGGAATCCACAAATGACCGGGACACACCAATAATATGTCTCGATTGCAAGCTGTAAATTATAATATGAATAGTACATATAGTACAAAAATGGTAGGAAGCGACCTACAGATTATCCAATGTTAGTAACATTGAAATCTGGCAGATAACTAGATGGAGTCCCTGCGTCCCACAAGTCGAGCTCTAGTTTTTCTGCATACCACTCATCATGTGGGTCAGTGTCACGAGATAAGGATTTCTTAAAATAGTATACCCACTTGATGAATCAAATGTCTATTGAAAAACTCCAAACCACATAAAAATATGTAAACAATTTGAATATCATTTTCATTATGATGGAGCCTGGATGCAGTGATGGTATAGAACAAATCTGCAACGTTTTATTGATAGCGGATAAGCCCTTGATGAATTACATGTTCATTGAAAAACTATAACATTTATCTGCGCGATACACGCCGCATGACGTGACGCCATTTGGATCGATATGTCGAGCCATCCTATGCTTCGCATAGTGCTTGACAAAAATCATCACTGTTTGCTTAATAATTAAAATCACATGGTTATAATATACAATTTTCTAATATAATTTAACAGCAATTAATTGTCACTAAACATCACTAACAAGCACTTAACCCTTTAACCCTCGAATTTGTTTTTTAAAATGCCAGTTTTCTCATAGGAAATGTTCATTTGCAGACCAAGATGAGTATTTTTGAAAATTTACCACTGAATGACTGGCTTGGTTATCGAGCCAGTCATTCCAGTGGTACATTTTCAAAAATAGCCTTCTCTTGGTCTACAAATGGGCATTTCTCAGGACCACTGCAGAAGGCATTTTTGGCTGATATGAACGTTAAAAGGTATACCGGCAGAAGCACCGCTGTAGAGTAAGTAGGTTGTCACTTTAGTAGCACGGTACGATATTTTCAACGATGCTGCAAGGCACAAGTCTTCATATTTTGATACATTACTGTATGGTAGCAAATATTCTGTGTTGCTAGTATTGTTATTAATGTTATTTGTTGGAGACAGATCTAATATGTACTACGTGTTTAATCAGTTGAGAATGTTCAGCTCCTTTCGCCGATGATGGAGCGTGTACAGGTACTGTCTGATGGCACATTCTGTTTCTGGTAGACAGCATGCATTCAGTCAGACTGATAGGTTAATTATAAATTCTGCTAGTTTCTCACTGTTGGTCCTTGTGGGTTCGAGCTGTTCTTGGCAAATACTGCATGGTGCTGACAGTAGTAGCAGCAGGTCCTTGTCACGTATATCAGCCAGTGCGTGACATTCCATGAGAAAGTGAGGATAGGTTTCGGCACTTGCTTTGCACATGATACAATTCGGATTCACCTGATACTGGTTGAATACTGCTCGGTTTGACTGGAGTACCGTATTCCGCTTAATGGTAGCCTATGCTCTAATAGAAGTCCACCCCCTAACTTTGACATATGAGCTCCAATGATTTCTTAGCAGTTTCAAAACGGCAAAACTCTGTATTAGAAGCCCACTCCCTAACTCAGCAGACTGTATAGGAAAATTTTTCTTAAGAGCAAATTTGTAAGAATAGCGTGTATGGCCACGTATGTTCAAGATATAATAGTTTATTCCACACTTTAGTTGTCAAAATGCGCGTAAAACAGTCTTGGCGTGATTAAATACCTTCCGTATAAATATATTTTAAGACCAAATTTATGTACCAAACAACAAGCACGGGAGAAAATGTGCATCAATTTTGTAACGCCGATCAACATTAAATGATCCAAATTGAATTATTACGATTGAAAATATAGCCAGCTTCTTAAGTTGGCGAGCCAGCGGTTCTTGAGATGGGAAGCATCATGTTCTTGCGAGATATTATACGCTAACGGGAGTTTATCAAACGGGTACCCGTTTTTTAAGATCAGGATAATACTCAGTTCCTATCGCGCAATGATAATATATAGATATTCCCGAGTTCCGAGTCCCCGATTCCAGAATATTTATATCCGAGAACTCGCTCTAAAATAAACTCTTCAATTGGAGGCGAATCACGTGATTTGTATTTTTTCGCGACGCCATTTTATATCACATTGTGGATTAATTTGGATGTAATAAATGAACTTTATTAAAGGATACACAATATTTAGGCGCTCAAATCATATAATTTCACTTACCCGGTGATGTTTTGAGGTATACTTTAAACGTAGGCGGTGGGAATTTTTACAGGAGAAAATACATTGAATTTCTGTGGTATTAATTTTAGAACTTTTTTGGGAAAACTCTGTAATAAAAGTCCACCCCCTTTCTCAGAGATGTTTGGTTGGAAATTGAACACCTCTTGTCCTAATAGAAGCCTAGGCTATTATTAAGCGAAATACGGTATGTATGTTTTAGTAAGGAGACGAAGCTGCACAGGTACTGCACGTATATCAGTGTGCGAGGTGGAGACTGATGACACTGCAGGATGAGTGGATCCTATGCCGGTATTGGTGTTGATTAGGTATCGCAGAGAAGGACACAGCTTTGCTCTAGTTAGAAGTCTGTCATTCCAGTAGAGGGTTAGAGCACGTTCTGTTGCTTTCTTCCAGAAATATTTGTTGGGTGGTTTGTTCAACAAAGTGTGAAGTGCAGGTAATTCAGAAACCTTGTTTTAACTGTCTGACTGCTGCAAGCCACCATACAGTAATTTCAATGGGCAGTAACTTTGGACCTGCTGAATATTTTGCAAAATATTTGACTGAAAGTTGTTGGTAAAATGACATAGTATACAGTTATATTATATTCATATACTGGATGAATTGTTGGCCAGTAAATGGGTAGTTACTAAAGCCGTGTAGTTACTTAATCATTTACAACAACAAAGGATTTTTGTGGTCGCAAGATAAGTTATTTAAAACGTGTGGTCTTGCAACCACCCATCTTAAAGCACCACCATCTTATGACCACAAAAGAAAATGTTCACAACAGACACTTTTGACGAAATATACGTGGTACCTTTAAATTGACAATTATGACACACATAACGCATGTGATAGCACCAAATGACCAGTTTCCTAGCAACTGCAAATAAACAAAAAAATAAGCCTGTATATATATTTTAAAGAAAAAGCATATTGAAAATGGTAGAAAGTAATTTAGATTGCTTCCGTTTGGGCATAGGTAGATATGTCATTCTATACATACATTCTAACAGACGTGAGAATGGACCTTTCCACTTTTAGCTATGCCCCGTCTATCTCAATCTAAGCTCCACATCCGTGTTGGGATCGATCGATCTCTGAACTCCCTGAGTATCAACTTCCAGAAAACTATACATGTAAGCTGTTGAATATTTTGAAACTAATTTGACTGGACAGGAACAGCGCCCAGTCAAATTAGTTTCAAAATAATCGACCAAATGTTTATTAAATAGTAGACATATGTGTCGGACTATTAATCGTTAAAGACGCAAATCATTCGTGACCTAATGCTTATGACGTCATCATAGACATACATCTCTTAGATAATTACATCAGATGATCGATGGATAAACAAGAACGGTGAATTGAAGAAACTACGTGCAAAGTACAATAAACATATGATGTATATCAAGATGACTCGAGTAACAGCAACAGGCCTCTCAATATGACGAATCTAAATCATATCTTTAAGACAGATACAATTTAGTCATGTCTGAACAACTAAATGCCAAAATAAACCAAGTGGAATATGCTTATGCCGACCACAGATATAGCCTCTGATGGAAGCCAATAAATGAAATTAGTGGGCAGGAATAAACTGTCAAGGGTGACAACCAGAAGGAAAGACTGAGCAATTGGCATAAACACTTTAATAATTTGTTAGGTGAACCACCAGCAGTAACAACTGACGAGGAGAGCCCTGGTTGATAAAAATTCATTGCACAAGGCAAAGCTTGTGGGGAAGATGACATAACTCCCGAAATCGCTATGCATTGCAAACTTAATGAGGAAAATACTGCAATTCTGCAACACAATATTAGTTGATTCCACAGCAGTGATCAATCTTGAATATCATACCTACAGGGGGAGGGGGGGGGGGGGGTACTCTTAAATCTGGTGATATGATATAGAGGTATCAGTCTGAGTTCTATTGTCACTAAAACATTCAATAGGCTCATCCACAACAGAATAACGAAACCAGTTGACTCTTACCTCAGAATTAAGCAGAATGATTTTAGAGATGGAAGATAAACTGTAAGCCAGGTCCTAGTACTGTGCAGAATCATTGAGAGTAAAATCAAGCTAACTATCAGCAGTGATAACATTCATTGACTACAAGAAAGTCATTGATTCCATCCACAGAGGGGAGATGGTCAGATTCCTAAGGGCATAATTACGATATCCCACCCAACCTACTCATTGCTATAGAAACCGTTTATTCCAAGACTAAAACAAAGGTACTCATGCCAGTACTTCATAATCCTACAGGTGTAGCAAGTTTCCTGTAAGGAGATGCTCTTTTCCCTTACATTTTCATCAGTGTCTAGATTATGTAATAATCAGGAATGCTCGGAAAGGCAGTGAACAGCTGGATTTTCAAGTTGAAAGGAGATTCAGACGTGTTCGCGACATCACAATCACTGACCTATTGCACTGCTCTGCAATGAATTCAAAGTCTTTGGAGATGTTGCAGTGTGTTGAATTAGCAGCTTTGAAAGTAGGACAAATGGCAAATGTAAAGAAGACCAAGGTTTTAGCATACAATTACCAGTATACAACCGAGGAAGTGAGAATCAACATATTTGACGGAAACTCACTATAAGTTGTTACAAACTTCAAGTAGCCAGGGTCAAGAATAAACAGTACCAAGAAAAACATTAACATCAGGAAACCACTGACCTGGAAGGCTTGCAACGGAATGGTAAAGATATGGAAGTAACCCCTCCATAACAAAGGTTTGATTCTGTTAAGCAACAGTCGAGTCAGTATTACTCTATGGACACGAAGCATCGACAATAATAACCAAACTCCACAAAGAACTAAGCAGATGTTACATCAGGGTTTTTTTTATGAAAAGCATTATAGATGCATTAGGCATTAGTAGGGGTAGAGAACAAACAAAGAATTGTATTGGTACTTACAACCTCTCCTAAAAAAATGGACAACGAAGATTAAAACAAGCAGCACACTGTTAATGCCATACCGAAAAGGCAGCCTCAAAGTTTGGGCTTTGGACACCAACCCATGGGAAGCAGAAGTGAGGCAGACCACCTTTAAACCGTTAATGGTCATACCGGCCAAAACCGGCCTCTGCTATAGTCCTGTGGAATGTCGATTTACAGGCCAAGAGTTAAGAATTCTTGAAAATTTACCACTGGAATGGCTGGCTCGATAACAGAGCGAACCATTTCAGTGATAAATTTTCAGAAATTCTATTCTCTTGACCGGTAAATAGGCATTCCATAAGAAAATATTAAAATTTTTTTAACCAAATTTGACCATAAAAGAGTTAACAAATGTCGATATGCTGATGAGGGATATTAGCCTTACGAGTATTGAGGAACTGAAGGTACAAGCATGTTGGACCGTGACCCATGGTGACTAAACCCCACAGCTCGGGATGAGCTCCAGATGTAAGCATACATACTTTCAACAGGAAAATTACCTTAACCCGTAGCACACCGATGACAATATTATATCTTTTACAGTGTCAATAGCAAAGAAACTAGTGCACACTTTTCAACAATTTTGGTGGAAGATGTTGCTGTCTATGACAGCACCATCTTCCACCAAATTTGTTGAAAAATAAACACCCATTCATCTTACACTTTAATTTGAAAATTTAAAATTTTGACGTCAGAATGGTAAAGGTTAATGACATTAACACTTTCATGGTAAATATTGGACAAGAAAATAATTATACACATTTTTGCATCGAGAATGGCCATTTGCCATTGTAAAAATGTATCACTGGAATGACTAGCTTGATTATGAACACATCCATTGGAGTGGCAAATATTGAAAACAGTCCTCTACTCCAAATGGAATGGCAACTTAGGCAGATCTAGGAAGTAGTCCAGTAGGGTGTAGTGGGTGTCTTCTCACACAAATATTTTGAAATCTAGATGCTCTCAAAGGCATCTCCTGCAATCCTAGGGGTAAACAGAATCCTTTTTACCTATGTCGCTAGACACAAGGGTTAATGAGAGGATGAAGTGCTTCTTTTTGTCTTCTCTTGGCCTGCAAATTTAAATTCAATAAGTAACTATTTTGATTTCCTCAACCAAATTTCAACGTTAAAGGGTGAAAGGGGTAATTAATTCTATTGTTTCAAGGAAATTTATGAAGTGATTTTTATAATAACTCAACACGAGTCAAGAAATGGAGATATTTTTATTATGACAGCAGATTGCGCATAAATGCACACACAAAATCACTGTGCATACGAGTATTGCATTTTGCTATTACCTGCCCTGAGTCATCTAGTGGTCGATCATCTCCCACAGCAAAATATACAGCAAAGAAACTAACTACGGAATGCCACAGGCCTAAAAATCAAAATACACACATACTTAAGAACAAAATATTTTCATGAGTAGTAGTAGTAGTAGTAGTAGTAGTAGTAGTAGTAGTAGTAGTAGTAGTAGTAGTAGTAGTAGTAGCAGAAGCAGTAACTTTACCTAGCAGATATTGGCAGCTTTCAGTCAAATTAATTTCAAAATATTCACGAGCTTGCCACTGGTTTTCATGTACTCTATTATCAATGGGTCTACTGTACCAACTCATAAATAAACATGTTTACAAAACAAAAACAGAAACATGTTAGTTAGGAAGAAATTTTCTTGAATAATTTGACCATAATAGGATTAGAAAACATCGCTGCCTTAGGCAGCTTACACCTTTTATTTTCATTTGTAAACATGTTACGCTATTTTTGATCTGTACTGTACATCATATTTAACTGTCTTCTTGCTGAATTTCTGCAGACTATATCGTCCATCTGGGTTAACTATGGACTAAACGAAATCAAGGATTTCTTTTTTCACGAGAGAGTTGATACTTACCTCCCTAATACTTTTGATATTGCTAAATATCGGCTTTCACTCAATAAACACTCAGATTAAAACAGTTAGGTGCCCCTACTGGGCAGGGAGTCAGAGTGTAGTCTGGCGGATGCCAGCCCCACCACCGCGCATGCGCAGACTAGCACTTCCTCTGACTAATTTATTGGCTGATACACATGCAACTATTAAGAGCCTGAAGACCGAGCCTCTGTGGGGTGGAGAGGCCGGGTCCGTATCTAGGGAGGTAAGTATCAACTCTCTCGTGAAAAAAGAAATCCTTGATTTCGTTTATTTCACATCAAGAGTATACTTACCTCCCTAATACTTTTGATATTGCCAGAATTCGACAGTGAATTCGGCGGGAGGGAGGCGAGGTCAAAAGACCAGCCCATCCCTATACGCTTTTCTGCGTTTAAGGCACTTAAACTTCTGAAACTGTATGAAAAAACAGTCAGGATTTGACTAACCATCGGATAACACCACCGATGTATGAGAGATGACCGAATGTCATATGCGCTTCCCCCCCACTCCTTCCTGGGAGGAAGAGTCGAATGACCTCAATGTCCTATACGCTCTCTACGTACAAGTGCCATGTACTACAGACAGAGACGAAAAAGCTCCATTTTCGTATACTCTCAACAATGAACCACATAAATACACAAAACCATCATCATATTAATAACGGGTAACGTGACAAGACAATCAACAATGGACAACCCATGCACAAGACTGACCTTGTTGAAATGGCTGCTGACATCATCTTCCCATTGGTGAAGAAAGATGCAGTCCCAAAAAAGTGGTTGTTTCCATAAATTAATTGTGAAATATATAAGCAATGAGGAAACCTCATCAAAAATATAAGCCTAGTTATTTTTTCAAAATCGACAAGGCGAGAGGATTAGAGGTGTCACGGAGATAATGGTCTGTAAAACTTGACTCACAGTGCCACTGAGCCACCGACATAATATCATCCACAGGGACCCCATTAAATAGGGCGGTGGATGTCACTACGCCGCGGACACTGTGAGCCTTGGCCACGTCAACCTGCTTCCCGGTGGCGGATTTATGACAAAACTGAATGCATTCTACAATCCACCTGGAAATGGTGTCCTTAGAAGCCCTGCCATGGGGTTCAATATATGACAACCATAACGCCGACTGGTCGGTGCGCCACTCCGATGTACGTTGTTTGTACCGGAGAAGCGCCCGGACGGGACACCATGCTTTAGAATTAGGATCATATCTAGTTAAAGCAGGCAAAACAATAGGTTGACCTGGATATTTCAACGACTGATTCTTAGCCAAGAAATTAATCCTAGGTAGCAGCTTAAGGCCTTCCCCTGAAACCACAAAACGGTCATCCTCGGCTGATAAGGCATGAATTTCACTTCTACGCCTAGCCGAGGCCGCAGCAATTAAAAACACAGTCTTCAGTGTTAATAGTTTCATAGAAATGGAACTAAGTGGTTCAAAAGGCTTATCACCTAGTACTTGAAGCACTAGCGATAAACTCCAAGACGGAATCACAGGGGGATTCCTTGGTCTTAGATTGCCCATGCCTTTAATTAATACATTTAATGTATTTACTTCATCACTTCCCCTCTTAGCCAAGCAAGGAATAACAGACATTAAAGCTGACTTATAACCAGCAATAGAGTTAGGCTTGAGGCTATAGGCATCATACAGGTGACAGAGGAAATCAGCTACTACCTGAATAGATGAATCCATTGGATCAATACATCTTTTTGAGCACCATTCTGCAAATCTGTTGATTTTATAATTATATGCTCTGGAGGTTGACCCCCTCCTGGCTTTGGCCATAAACATGGCTGCTTGCTCAGAAAAGCCCTCCTTAATTCTAGATTCCTTGACAACATCCACGCAGTCAATCTGAACATTGACGGATTGTTGTGAAGGGCCTTGCCCTGGAAGATAATGTCGTCCATCAGAGGCAGAGGAACCGGATTGCAGACCAGAAGGTCCAGCAGATCCGTATACCATGATCGGCTTGGCCAATCCGGGGCGATCAGAAGCACTTGGCATTCCTCCTGTCTGATTTTCTGAAGAATTTTTGGAATCAGGATTGCTGGAGGGAATGCGTATGCATACATTCTCCCCCAGCTGATAGCTAACGCATCTGTTGCGAAAGCGCTTGGATCCGGAATCGGAGAGACGTACGTCGTCATCTTCGCATTCTTCTTCGTTGCGAACAAATCGATGTTGGGTTTCCCCCAATGGTCGAACAGACGATCCGCCACACATTGATTTAGTTGCCATTCCGTGGGTAAAACACTCATCCTTCGGCTCAATGAGTCTGCTAGCAGATTTAACCTTCCCGGAATATGAACTGCTTTCAAGGTAATCTGGTGATCCAGGCACCAACAAAGCAGTCTCCATGTCATCATACAGAGACTGGGCGACTTCGTTCCGCCCTGGCGGTTTATGTAAGTCACAACTGTTGAGTTGTCTGAACGAATAAGAACAATCTTGCCCTGAACTTTCTGTAAGAAATGTTCCAGGCCCAGGACTACTGCTCTTAGCTCCAGTAGATTTATATGTTCCTTTGACTGTTCCAGATTCCAAAGCCCTGATATCGTGGATTCTTCCAGGCAAGCTCCCCAGCCCTCCATCGATGCATCTGTATACACAGTCACCTGAGGGTGGGGAGGGGTTAGCATAACCCCCACCAAGAGATTCTCTGTGTCCAACCACCATTGCAGGTGATGAATCAGAGGCGCCAACACTGACACGTTCGAGTCCAGCGAACCTGTACTCTGGGTCCATTGTGTCATGAGAAATAACTGGATCGGCCGCCTGCGTAAGGCGGCCTGAGGAATGACTGGTTCCAATGAAACCATCAACCCCAGCATTCTCAAGTAAACCCGTGCCAGGACATGACGACTGTCGCACACTGACTGAATCAATGAGATGAGTTTCTGAACTCTCTCCTGAGTAGGAAAAACATATCCTGTCTCTAGATCGAAGAACATCCCCAGGTAAACAAACTTCTGGGATGGAGTCAGCTCTGACTTTGGGAAATTGATCATCCAGCCCAAGTCTGTGAGAGTCTTCAAAACAATCTCCAGACTGGCCGATAAACTTTCCTGGGTGTGCGCTTTCAACAGCCAGTCGTCTATGTACGTGTGGACTGCTATGCTTCTCCTGCGGAGGTATGCGGTGATCGCAAGAACCACACGGGTGAAAACCCGAGGAGCCGTGGAAATTCCGAAGGGTAACACCCTGAATTCCCACTGTCTGCCCTGGAATGCAAATCTCAGGAAGCGACGGAAACTCCTGTGTATGGGGATGTGGAAATAAGCGTCCTTCAAATCTATCGACGCTGTCCACATTCCCCTCTCTAACCCCGCCAACACCGAGCGCACAGTCTCCATCTTGAAACTGGGCGTCTCTATGAACTTGTTCAATGGCTTGAGGTTGAGAATTGGTCTCCACCCTCCGGTGTTTTTTGTTACTAAGAACAGGGTTGAATAGAAGCCCGGACACCTTTGTGCCGGCTGAATAGCTCCTTTTTGTATGAGGGAATTTATTTCCTCCTCGATACACAACCTTTGCTCTGGATCTCTCGGATTTGGAGTCCAGATCGGCACTAGAGACAGTCGCGATGGCGGGCCTGTCATCCAATCGGGATGATACCCGACTGAAAGCCATCGCAAGACTAAACGGTCCTGAGTTAACCGTTCCCACTCTTGCATGTGGTCGGCTAGCCGGCCTCCCACCGGTCCACCTAGGGATAGAGGTGGACATAAGGAGTGCAAGAGCGGCACTGTCTCCTTTGCCAGAAACACCGGAGCGGTTCTCACCGCGGTAACCGTCCCATCAGGAACGATTACCACGCCCAGATCCTCGCGCGCCACGACCAGCACCGCGCGCACCTCGGTGCGCGGGCGGCTGCCTGGCTGACTGCGCCTGAGGAGCCTGCGCCCCCCTCGCTGCTGGCCGAATCGCACGCGGCCGAGGCCGACGCTGCGATGGTGGTTGGCCTCTGACCTGGCCAGCACCACCTCGAGCCTGCAGGGGACGATACGCAGGGGGTGCGGCGCGAACGTTAGCACGACGAAGCACCTCAAACTGCTCGCGCAGCGCCCTCTGGTTATTTACCAGAGTAACCGTCTCCTGGAGGTGTCGACATCCCTCACCTCCAAAGAGACCAGGACCTGTCATAGGCGTACGCAGTAGCCTATTGTACAGGTCCTGGGACGGGCACAGATTGTCCAAGGCAAATGTGCGCCTTGCCCGGACACTCCTGGTCACCGCCCGAGTCATACAGTCCAGCGCCAGGTTGATACCATCCTGGATGGCTCGCTGGACTGTGACCGGACTTGGCTGGCGCGACGCGGATGCTGTTACTACCCCTTGTAACAGCTGGGAGACGTGGGACAGAGCGGCAATCGAAGCCCTCCCACTCTCCTCCGCATCACGCAACGCGGTATTTGCTGAACGCAACGCGTTCGAACACAAGACTCCCGTGTCAGAACGGGAGCCTGGCCGCGCATCCTCACCCAAAGCCGCGCGGTCATCCACGCTCGGCTTAGGTACCACACCGTACCGCTGGTAATCCAGGGGCACGATGCGGCAACGCCTGGCCACCTCGCGCGGGGCCTTCGCGAGACGTCCACTCGACTTAATGGACGTCTCCGCCGCCTCGAACATGTCAACGACATGCGCTGCCAGCGGCAGAGAAGGCATAGCGTTAGCAGTAGGCTTACCAGCTAACCACGGCCTGTGGTCACGCTGGCTAGCCGACTGCTCCACGGGCAGATCTGGCCTAACACTCACCAACCACTGGCAAGCGTCAGACCAATCCTCCTCCGTGGCTAGCTGCGAGCGCTCTACAAGACGGGGGCCTTCGTCTTCCTCCTGAGCGCAAGCAACAGAGCTTGACGGCGGATACGCTGATACCCCTGGCAAGCCAGGGAGAGCATGCGGGCCTGACAACACCGGCATGCTAATCTCACTGGCTTGACCAGGAGCAGGCGCCGTGGTAGAGCGCGGGGCACATACCGCCCCACCACGGCCCCGGCCAGCACCAGCGACACTCTCGGCAAGCCGAGGTATGCGGTAACGCTGGCCCTCAGCGCCCAGGGCCACAGTCTGAACCGTGGATTCTACCCCTGCGTGAGTAGAACCGTGGAATAAGTCGCCTGTATTCCCCGCGAGGGGTGCACAGACGTCATAATCCATGGCCACGTCCTCAGACGGCGACCCCAACAGGTAATCCTCATCCTCCTGGCCAGACAGATTAGACTCCGGGTCAGCAAAGAGAGCTAACCCGGACTGGCCAGGGAAGGTGCCATAGGAGGTACTGGCACCCGCGGCGTGCGGATACCCCTGGACTGATAAGCAGCCCGCGGGTTCCAGCGACAACCGTCCACGGCCCCTCGGCGCGGCACTAAGCCTGCTGCCAGGGTCGTGGAACGCCCCCTCTAATGGGGCCACCTCTGAATCTTCGAACAACGGAAGCGTACTAAGGAAAGGTGATTCAGAGGTGGGGATTACCTGCTCCGAAGCAGATGATGAGGACAGCAAAGGATTTGGTCCAGGAAGCATGCCACGAAGCAACTCTGGAACCAAATCCTTTATTGTCCTCCTCATCTCTCCCAACATCTCGGTCCGGAAGGCCTCCATGTCCACCGCGGACGAGGCCTTCCTCTTACCCTTCTTACTCACACCCTCTCTTTTCTGCTTCTTCTTCTCCTCCTCCACCACCTTGTCCTTCGCCTGCAAGCACAAGAATTCGGACATTAGCTCGCCCCCCCAGTGCTTACATATCTCGCAATTAAGCAAGGGACCACAGGGGCTACACTGATAACAGAGATGAGGCACAAACTTGTCCTTCAAAAATCGTCCACAGGACGCACAACCAGGTCTCTGAAAAAGGGCAAAGGACGAGGAGTATGAGCAATCTAGTTAAGCTCAGAAACTCAACCAACTCAAGAGAAGGAAATGATCATAAAGATCAATATTCATCAGAAAACCAGCTTTGGACAAACTTTAATTGTTAATAAAGAGCAAGGCTGATTATGACGTCATTAATCCTATGACAGGAAAAAATCGATCCCCAACAAACATCCAAGTGCAAGGACGAATTGTATCTCTAACCAGAACATGTGCAGAATGGACATTTCGACTACACAACCATCAGATATATACTGATAACAATGGCAAATACTGTTAATTATCTCCCTTTCCTCTCTAAATAATTAACATCACCTCATATCAATAATTAGATACCTGACACTTTGTATAGACAAACCATCCAACGTGATGAACTGGAGCACTCCACCAACTGAACGCCTCTTAACTCTCTCCACCGCTAGGGGAAGGAATTGGATCAAGAGGGCAAAGTGAGAAGACCTTTATACTAGGCCTCCGACTCACTGGACATAAAATTTTTGGTTAGATAACCTAACAGTATTAGTAGGAAATGGAACCATGGTGGAGAGAAACAAACCCTCTGCTGATGTGATGTCCATTACATATCGTCACACAGACCTGTGGACATAAACACAAAGAGAGATTAGTATTATATAGCACCTAGTTGAAATAAACCAACTAAACAAGGCGCTTATCACGGTAAACGCGAGTCCCGGAAACACATTACACCGGGTAAAAAACTCGCTAATTTTACTAGAAGTCACCTGATTTAAAGGTCCTGGGCCCTCCTGTGGCGAAGTCATCCTTTCTGCCATCTATATCAGGGATTATCACTTCCAAAATTCACACAAAAAGACTATGAATTGAGTTAGAAAAGCTCTAGCACAAAAACATGTGTAGACTCTCTGCCAATAAATTAGCAAAGAGGAAGTGCTAGTCTGCGCATGCGCGGTGGTGGGGCTGGCATCCGCCAGACTACACTCTGACTCCCTGCCCAGTAGGGGCACCTAACTGTTTTAATCTGAGTGTTTATTGAGTGAAAGCCGATATTTAGCAATATCAAAAGTATTAGGGAGGTAAGTATACTCTTGATGTGAAACAGCTGAATAGTTTGAAAACAATTTGCTTGAAAGGTGTTGGCGGTTAAGCCAGTAACAAGTCTCAGTCAAAATGTTTTCAAAATATCCAGCAGATCCAGAGCTATTATTGCCCATTGAAATTATCATCTGGTGGCTTGTAGCAGTCGGATAGTTAAAAGAAAAGAATACATAAAATCCCCGCATATCTGTTACAAGACAAACAATCTCTGATTTGCAAACTCTCGCTCTTTTGTTTTTGCTACAGATTAAGTCTTCAAATTATCCACATTTTTCCGATTATGACCAACGGTGCATTACCCTAGTACATATGGCCACTCCCTCTTTTGACTAAAATTTTCAACACGATCGGGCAAGAGATATCCTTAGATACAGAATTTAATCCGAGGTTTGTTTATTTCAATCACGTTCAATGCCTGGCCATTGTCTTTCACAGTACAATCCTTGTGTTAAAATTTGAGCAAAATCGAATCTGGACACACAAAACGACAGACCTGAATGTAATGCCCTCATTGATGCAATGGCTTCTCGTAAAATAATTTGAAATCTCTGCTGAATATTGTTATACAGTTAAAAATGTTTAAAACAAAAATAATATAATTAAAACATAACAGTTAGTTGATAACATACCTATTCCATTCCATAACATGAATTTCTTTATTGACAATGACTTATTGTGACTAATATCTCTGAAAGAAAATAAAAACATTTAAGAATAAATATTTAAAAAAATTAACCCTTTACGAAATCCTATTACCATTCATGAAAATTCAAAATAAACCCAAATGAAATTAACCTGGTTTGAAAGACATGAACTCTTTAATGGTTAAATTTGATCAAGAAATACTTTCTTATTGAATGTCCATTTACAGGCTGAGAGAATACAATTTTTGAAAATTTACCACTGGAATGAGTGGTAAATTTTCAAAAATTGTATTCTCTCAGCCTGTAAATGGACATTCCACAAGACCACAACAGAGGCCGGTTTTGTCCATTATGACTATTAAAGGGTTACGTCATACATTTTCTGATTTACCTTAAGCTATTTGATCATAAATTAGGCAATAGAGGGATCCGATGCATTACTCAAGTATCTGGGATGTCTGATGTTATAATCAAATACATCACAAGTTAGCTGATGTCATAAGCACCTCGTTAATCTTCAAGCAAAATACTTGATGCTCTTGGCTGTAACTATTTAACCTTTTAAATGCCATTGTCTCAATTTCAACATTAACGATGCAGGAAAGATTTTGAAACTAATTCGACTGGGAGCGCCCAATAAAACTAGTTTCAAAATATTCAACAGAATATTCCTCAAATCAATTTGTCGCTTCTAGTCTGAATATTTTGAAATCAATTTGATCGGAAGCAGTTGCTACCTAACTTCCAGTCAAATTAATTTCAAAACAAAACATAATAACTTTTATATTGTAAAGAATTTACATTTTCAGGGATTTATCATTGAAAGGGTTAATACCGTCACTTCAATTCATGTGCCTAAGCTAAGCTTTAACCCTTTAATGTTTGACTTGTCAAGAAGATTGAAACTTCTGCTCTGTGAATGACCATTTTCAGACCAAGCAAAGAGTAAATCTTACGATTTTCCCACTGGAATGACTGGCTTGATAAAAAAGACAGCCAATCCAGTCAAAATTTTTTTAAATACTCTTCGCTTGACCTGCAAATGAGCATTCCTAAAGACCACTGAAGAGGCTGTTGTGACCATTATAGGGTTAAGTTAACGCAAGATGAGTTAATCCTTTCCCTGATAAACTCCCCATATCTCATTTTCAACGCTACTTTACAGGAAGACTTAAATATTTTGAAATTAATTTGACTGGAAAAGGAAGCAACGTCTTCCAGTCAAATACATTTCAAAACATTCAAAAAATGTTTTATAGCATAAAGAATAAAATTTCCAATGGATTTGTCGGCGAAGGGGGTTAAGCTTTAACTTACTTATATAAGCGTGGTTTGATGAGCAATGTTCTGGGTTTGACATGTTGTTCAAAACATCCATACACCAGTATAGGCAATGATGTAAACGTGATATTGTAAAACATGAGGAAAAAACTCTCATACAGCGACTGCGGAGGTGAAGAAGAGCATTGTGTATAAATTAAATAACATTAGACATAGATTGTGAATTTAAACCACTTCGCCTTTCCAGAGTATCCATCCATCATCTGACCTCGTATGACGTCATCATCAGCTCAGCGCGTGTATGATGACATCACAATCATTATGGTACAAAGGGTTCCGTATAGACCGTCATCAAATCTCAAATAGTCCGACACATTGTATGAATTGTATGTCTTTGTACTTTTTTGCTATTTAATGAACATGCTGTTAGGCAGCAACAGCACCCAGTCAAATTACTTTCAAAATATTCAACAGCTTACCCGTGTAGTTTTTTGGAAATTGATAGTCAAGGTGTTCAGAGATCGAGCGCTCCCGACACGAGCGAGGTGTGGGTGGAGCTTAGCTAGAAAAGGGCGGGGCATAGTTAAAACCGGAAAGGTACATTGACCCTTCCTGTTTATCCATCCATCACATGACGTCATAATCAACTATGTGACATGTAGGATGACATCATAATCAATGATGTCATGAATGATGTAGATAAGAACATCATGAAGGAATATTGGTGACGGACTAAGAGTTGGTGTACTAATTGTATGTTTTTACTATTTAATAAACACACTGGTGAATATTTAGAAACTAATTTGACTGGGCGCTGTTGCTGCCTATATTAGTTTCAAAATATTCATCAGGTTACAAGCATAATTTTCTAGAAATTGATAGTCAGAGACTTCAGGGATCGATCGATCCTAACACGAACGAGGTGTCGGTGTAGCTTAACTAGAGATTGGTGGGGCATACGCAGCAACAGCGTCCAGTCAAATTAGTTTCAAAATATTCAACAGCTTATCTGAATAGTTTTCTGGAAATTGATAGTCAGGGAGTTTAGAGATCGATTCCAACACGCCCGAGGTGTGGGTGGAGCTTAGCTAGAGATGGGCGGGGCGTAGCTAAAACTATAAAGATCCATTGTCAGATCCAACGACCAACACACCCAACAAACTCCGTACCATGACATGCATCACAATATCACTGACAGATCCCTAACACTATCTCCCAACCCAACTGGCCCTATAACCAAACCAGTCATTCCAGCTTGACTGGCATGGCCATCAAATGGTTAGAATGGATTTGATGCAAGTATACTGATGCATACTGAAGGACGGCGACAGATAAGACTTGTATACTGATGCATACTGAAGGACGGCGACAGATAAGACTTGTATACTGATGCATACTGAAGGACGGCGACAGATAAGACTTGTATACTGATGCATACTGAAGGACGGCGACAGATAAGACTTGTATACTGATGCATACTGAAGGACGGCGACAGATAAGACTTGTATACTGATGCATACTGAAGGACGGCGACAGATAAGACTTGTATACTGATGCATACTGAAGGACGGCGACAGATAAGACTTGTATACTGATGCATACTGAAGGACGGCGACAGATAAGACTTGTATACTGAAGCATACTGAAGGACGGCGACACATAAGACTTGTATACTGAAGGACGGCGACACATAAGACTTGTATACTGATGCATACTGAAGGACGGCGACACATAAGACTTGTATACTGATGCATACTGAAGGACGGCGACAGATAAGACTTGTATACTGATGCATACTGAAGGACGGCGACAGATAAGACTTGTATACTGATGCATACTGAAGGACGGCGACACATAACACTTACCATTCCAGAGAATGCAGAGAAAAATGCATAGAAGATCTGCGGTGTCATGAAGGCCACATTCTGAAAAGGAAATATGTAATTCAATACACTTAGTTAATGACCAACTCCTTCACTCTAACTCTTTCACTGACAAATCCCTGAAAAAGTATATTCTTTACAATACAAAACTTAGTCAGTTGAATATTTTGAAACTAATTTGACTGGAAGCCATTGCTGCCTAACGCAGCCATTAAGCAGCAATGGCTTCTAGTTAAATTACTTTCAAAATATTCAACAGTTTTCCTGTATGTCAGTGTTCAATATGAGATATGGGGAATTCATTGGTGAAAGTGTTAATGATAAGGAATTTGAAATAAAACCAAAGTTTTTGATGTTTGAGGTTACAAAGTCATGCTACCCACTGCCCAGTGCCCAACTGATTTATCTCTAGCTATAAGGCAACCTTCAATCTCACGTGCTCATAACATGTATGTGGCCTGTATTTATAACCTGAAATTATTGTCCACTGGCACAAACGAACAAAATGAGGTGACACTGGCAAAATCTACCAATCTAATTTCTGTGAAGGTTTACCCAAGTTTTATTAAAATTTGGCACAGTGGTTAATAAGTAGTCTTTTATATGATTTTCTCAGAGGTTAAAAAAAATATCCAAGATGGCTGCGAAACATGCTAAATTTTAATTGATACATAGCGGCCATGTTTTGTATGTATCACTTTTCCATAGACAAACTAATGGCTCCTTAGTCCATAATCATATTTCTCGAATTTCAGCCTGATCTGTTTAGTGGCACTGGAGAATAAGTCACTTTCAGGAAATCTAGGCCATCCAAGATGGCCGCTGTTACTTTTGGCCAATCAAGTTCCCTTGAACAAACTTGGTTCAGCTGTTGCCCCTGATGATGTTTCATGAGTTTTGAATCAATACCCATAGCTGTTTCGAAGATTTAAAAAAAAATAGGCCAACATACAAGACGGCCATTGGCCAAATTGGTCGATCGGCTCCCATTGAACAAATGTGTATCCTTATGTCCTAACGATGCGTCCTGCCAAATATACTTAAAATCGGCGCAATGATTCTCAAGAAGACATTTTAAATTTCACATTGGTTTAGTATGGGAGTTTTTGGCGAGAAAAAGATCCAAGATGGCCACCAAAGCGTTTATTCCACAGTTTCAAAAATAACAAATTTGAAATCGGAATACCCCAATACCTATATAAAACCGATTTTGGCTTCAAAATCCATCAATTAAAATTATCCAATATGGCCGCCAATCATGCTCCATTTTGATTGGTCCACGGCGGTCATATTTTTTGATGGATCAACTCTCCCTTGAACAAATTCTAATCAAATCTATAGATTTTGGCCCCATCCTTTGAGTGATTCTGGAGAAGTTATTTTAGCAAAAACTATGTCATCCAAAATGGCTCTCGAACCATTTGGCCAATCAAGTTCCCTTGAATAAACTTGGTTTAGCTATTGTCCTAAATGATATTTCATGACTTTTAAAGCAATTCCCCAAACGGGTTTGGAGATTTTTAAAGATGTTTATAAAAATCTGCCAAAATCCAAGACGGCCATCGGTCAGCCAAATTGGCTGATTGGCTCTATTTGAAAAAACTTAGATCTCTATGCCCTAAGGGTGCTATATTTGAAAACTGCCCAGTGGTTCTCGAGAAGACATTTTAAATTTGCTTTAGTATGGAAGCTCTTGGTGGAAAATGATCCAAGATGGCCTCCAAACCGTTTATCCGACAGTTTTGAAAATGGCAAATTTGAAATCAGAATACCCAAACACCAACAGACAAACCAATTTTGTATTCAAGATCCTCTTCTCTTGAACAAATTTTAATGGCCATTACTGCCTAATCATATCACACAAATTTTGACCCGATCCATTCAGCGGTTCTAGAGTAGCGTTTTCGCAAAAATTAGGCCATCCCGGATGAACACCGAACTATTTGGCAAATCAAGTTCCCTTGAACAGACTTGGTTGAGCGCTTGCCCTAGATGATATTTCACGAGTTTTGAATCAATCACCCAAGCTGTTTCGGAGATTTTAAAACACATTTCTAAAAATCGGCCAAAATCTAAGATGTCCGCTGGCCAAATTGGCCGATCGACTTCGTTTAAATAAACTTGGCCCACTATGGCCTGAGAATGCTTCCTACCACATATAATTGAAATTGGTCCAGTGGTTTTAGAGAAGTCATTTAAAGAGAGAGGATGGACGGACGATGGATGGTCGCCACGGCATAAGCTCACATGACGCTTCAGGCCAGGTGATCTAATAAGTTAACATGTTTCCAAAACAAAAACAGAAACACGTTACTTACTAAAAAATGTTCTGTTGAATACTTTGAACATCATTAGATTAGAAGATATTGCTGCCTTAGGCAGCACACACGCACGCACACAAACATGCACGCACGCACACACACACCCAAACCTTGATTTTACAGGTAGGGGACTAAAAATAAATATTTGTACTTACTTTATAGAAGAAATAATGTACAAGAGTTGATATCCGTATATAGTACAAGTGACCATGTACCAAAAAAGCCGGCATTAAGAACCGAAAACGTGAAAATGCATAATCGCTACATCGCACTGCTTGCCGACCTTCCTTCCCCATGATACCTAGAAATTAAAACACAGATTCAAATGCAATAGATCTAACAGAATGAGAGTAACATTCAAATACATCTTTAAGCTTTGAATGCACGCACGCACAAACACACACGTACGCACGCACACACACACACATGATTGCATACACACAAACAGAAAATACAAATACTATATAAACCCCACTACTTACCCAATCCTACATGTGCCTCTTGTATCATGCTGACATCATTGGCACCATCGCCTATTGCGCACGTTACTGGACCATTCTTCTCTGACTTAATTAATTTCACAATCTAAAACAATACAAAACATCAACCTGCCTCAGTAGTGGTTTTAAAGCTCTCGTGTTCCATTAAATATTTCTTTCTTCTCCTGGACATTGACACACTTTCACTGATAAGTATTGAAATACACTGTCGATTATACTGCCGTGAATACGCCCTACGTGCCTGTTTACGCTTCCAGAGCTGGAGGACAAATGACTATTTGCACGTGCAAGCAGGTCAGTTTTGTTTGAGAAATCTTGGCCTGTGCAGACAATAGACTAAACGAATATGGTGTCCAATAATTACAACGATTATTGAGTCAGAGCATTGCATGCTGGGTAAATTGAACAGGCATCTCATATCGCGTGCAAAATTGTCTATATTTAATGGAACACGAGAGCTTTAACCCTTTAACCACTTAACCCTTACCATTCAAAAAGATAAACTAGTGCTCATTATTCTAAAAATTTGGTGGAAAATGGTGCTGTAGCAGACAGCAACATCAGCCACCAAAATTGGTGAAAAATGTACACCAGTTTCTCTTCTATTGACACAGTAAAAGATAGAATACTAACATCAGTGTGGTAAGGGTTAACACTCCAGCCTATCAAAAACGTCTTCTTCATTTTAGGAAGTGTCCATTTGCAAATCAAGAGAATAATTCTGAAAAATTATCACTGAAATGACTGGCTCGATAAACGAGATATAAGATATAAGAAATATTCTTCTCTTGGTCTGCAAATGGATACTTTCTACGCGAAAAATAAAATATTCTTGAACAAATTTGAGGATTGCCTGTTAAATTTGGTCCAAAATATTAAAATATTTGCTCATTGTTTGCTCCATTTGCACACAAAGACAAAACTACTTTTGAGAATTTATCACTAGAAATACTGGCTCTGTCATTCGAACAGCATGCTTGCATAGTTAATTTGAAATATAGATTCTGGGAAGCAAGGTTTCAAAGTTTCAAATCAATCAAGCACATGTATAGTGGGCAGCGTTTAGCTAGAAGTGAGCTGGAACATCGCTAGAAATGAATCCCTCTATTTGTAGTTATTTTTTAAATTGATGTTGCTGTCTAAGATCAACCCTTTAAAAGTTTACATCATCCATAAGTTTAACACTTTAATGGTCAAGTCGGCCAGAAATGGCCTCTGCAGTCATCTTAAGGAATGTCCATTTTCAGGCCAAGTCTATTTTTGAAAATTTACCACTGGAATGACTGGCTCAATAAATGAGCCAGTCATTCTACCGGTAAATTTTCAAACATAGTCTTCTCTTGGCATATCAAATGGACATTCAATAAGGAAATATGTAGATTTTCTTGACCAGATTTGACCACTAAAGGGTTAATAAATTGACTTTTTGAGAGGCCATCTGGACCATATGAAAAGCAGTGTGTACGGGCGAGTCCGGATGACATGGCTATAATCACTCACCTCAGCTTTCTGAAGTGGCAACATTCGACAACAAAGCACTGCCGTGCACATGTGACAAAGCTCCACAAAGACTCGCTCGCAATTCTTCAACGCAATTGTTAAACTCGGACCATCCACGATTAATACACTTTGCGATGAACTATCCTGACATTGGCAATACTGGACGCTGGAATAACAAGTGATTAATAACAAGTGCCGTAGTAGTAGTAGTAGTAGTAGTAGTAGTAGTAGTAGTAGTAGTAGTAGTAGTAGTAGTAGTGGTGGCAGTGGCAGCAGCTGCAGTAGCAGTAGTAGTAGCAGCAGGCCAGGGACAAAAGGGGCCAATGAGGCATTGTTTGTATTCTTGGGCTGCTTTTGGCATGTGAACTTTTGTTTGAGTCAAATCTCAAGTATCAAAAAAATTTAGAATGTCAATCATAATTAAAATCTAGACTGCAGAGATGTATTAACACTTTAATGGTCAAGACAATTTACATTCTTGCTTAGTAAATCTCCATTTGCAGGCCAGAAGAATTCCTTTAATTAATTACTAGCATGACTAGCTTGATTATCGAGCCAGTCATTTGAGTTGTAAATTGTCAAAAATAGTCAACTCTTAGCCTGCAGACAGACATTTCTAAAGGCCATTGCAGAGGCCGGGTTTGGCCGGCTTGACCATTAAAGAGCCGCCTTATTCCAGATTCTAATAAAACAAACTCACTGTTCAATATGGCGACGTATAAGAGCGTTACATTCTTTTCCCGACGGAACTCGTGTGACACGTATTTCCTGCATACCATGTTTGAAATGCCCAGCAGAGTAACTCACATTAACAGCAGTCTCTTCTTTATCACCGGTTAGCACCCATATCTAATACACACAAAACATATTGCAAGATATGAAAATGGAGGGGTCCAATCTGTCGCTCATGTCACTGACATTCTACCCAAGATTTGTCAATCCACCTTTCCAGAGTATCCATCTATCGTCTGACACCATATGACGTCATAATCAGCTAAGCGGTGTGTAGGATCACATCATATTCATTACACCATAAATGATTCTATCTGACCTGTCCTTAACTCTTAATAGTCCGACACATTGTACGAATTGTATGTCTACTATTTAATAAACATGCTGTTGAATACTTTGAAACTCATTTGACTGGACGCTGTTGCTGCGATAGGCAGCAACAGTACCCAGTCAAATTAGTTTCAAAATATTCAACAGCTTACCAGTAGCTTTCTGGAAATTGAGTCAGAAAGCTCAGAGATAGATTGATCCCAATACAAGTGAGGTGTGGGTGCTTAGCTAGGGATGGGCGGGGCATAGCTAAAAATGGAAAGCTCCATCGTGAAAGTGCCAATGGTCTCTCAGTCACAGTCTGAATTGTATGTCTTTGTTGAATTTACAACTTTCTAAACATGTTGTTGAATATTTTGAAACTAAATTGCCTGGGAGATGTTGCAACAGTTTACATGTATAGTTCTACTTGAAATTGGGATACTTGGAATTCAAGGTTAAACTTCAAAGTGCACAAAAACATTCAAATATGGGTAGAAAGTGGGTGGGGCTGAGCTCTAACCACTAATTATGTGGTTTAAACGAAATCTAGGATTTCTTTTTTCACGAGAGAGTTGATACTTACCTCCCTAATACTTTTGATATTGCTAAATATTGGCTTTCACTCAATAAACACTCAGATTTAAAACAGTTAGGTGCCCCTACTGGGCAGGGAGTCAGAGCGTAGTCTGGCGGATGCCAGCCCCACCACCGCGCATGCGCAGACTAGCACTTCCTCTGACTAGATTATTGGCTGACACACATGCAACCATTAAGAGCCTGAAGACCGAGCCTCTGTGGGGTGGAGAGGCCGGGTCCGTATCTAGGGAGGTAAGTATCAACTCTCTCGTGAAAAAAGAAATCCTAGATTTCGTTTATTTCACTTCAAGAGTATACTTACCTCCCTAATACTTTTGATATTGCCAGAATTCGAAAGTGAATCTGGCGGGAGGGAGGCGAGGTCAAAAGACCAGCTCATCCCTATACGCTTTTCTGCGTTTAAGGCACTTAAACTTCTGAAACTGTAAGAAAAAACAGTCAGGATTTGACTAACCATCGGATAACACGACCGATGTATGAGAGATGACCGAATGTCATATGCGCTCCCCCCCCTCCTTCCTGGGAGGAAGAGTCGACTGACCTCAATGTCCTATACGCTCTCTACGTACAAGTGCCATGTACTACAGGACAGAGACGAAAAAGCTCCATTTTCGTAACTCTCAACAATGAACCACACAAATACACAAACCATCACCATATTAATAACGGGTAATCGTGACAATACAATCAACAACGGACAACACATGAACAAGACTGACCTTGTTGAAAATGGCTGCTGACATCATCTTCCCATCGGTAAAGACTGATGCAGGCCCAAAAAAGTGGGTGTTTCCATAAATTAATTGTGATATATATAAGTAATGAGGAAATCACCTCAAAAAATATGAACCGATTTATTTTTTCAAAACCGACAAGGCGAGAGGATTAGAGGTGTCACGGAGATAATGGTCTGTAAAACTTGACTCACAGTGCCACTGAGCCACCGACATAATATCATCCACAGGGACCCCATTAAATAGGGCCGTGGATGTCACTACGCCGCGGACACTGTGAGCCTTGGCCACGTCAACCTGCTTCCCGGTGGCGGATTTATGGCAAAACTGAATGCATTCCACAATCCACCTGGAAATGGTGTCCTTAGAAGCCCTCCCATGGGGTTCAATATATGACAACCATAACGCTGACTGGTCGGTGCGCCATGCCGCCGTACGTTGTTTGTACCGGCGCAGCGCCCGGACGGGACACCATGCTTTAGAATTAGGATCATATCTAGTTAAAGCAGGCAAAATAATAGGTTGACCTGGATATTTCAACGACTGATTTTTAGCCAAGAAATTAATCCTAGGTAGCAGCTTAAGGCCTTCCCCTGAAACCACAAAACGGTCATCCTCGGCTGATAAGGCATGAATCTCACTCCTACGCCTAGCCGAGGCCGCAGCAATTAAAAACACAGTCTTCAGTGTTAATAGTTTCATAGAAATGGAACTAAGTGGTTCAAAAGGCTTATCACCTAGTACTTGAAGCACTAGCGATAAACTCCAAGACGGAATCACAGGAGGATTCCTTGGTCTTAGATTGCCCATGCCTTTAATTAATACATTCAATGTATTTACTTCATCACTTCCCCTCTTAGCCAAGCAAGGAATAACAGACATTAATGCTGACTTATAACCAGCAATAGAGTTAGGCTTGAGGCTATAGGCATCATAGAGGTGACAGAGGAAATCAGCTACTACTTGAATAGATGAATCCATTGGATCAATACATCTTTTTGAGCACCATTCTGCAAATCTGTTGATTTTATAATTATATGCTCTGGAGGTTGACCCCCTCCTGGCTTTGGCCATAAACATGGCTGCTTGCTCAGAAAAGCCCTCCTTAATTCTAGATTCCTTGACAACATCCACGCAGTCAATCTGAACATTGACGGATTGTTGTGAAGGGCCTTGCCCTGGAAGATAATATCGTCCATCAGAGGCAGAGGAACCGGATTGCAGACCAGAAGGTCCAGCAGATCCGTATACCATGATCGGCTTGGCCAATCCGGGGCGATCAGAAGCACTTGGCATTCCTCTTGTCTGATTTTCTGAAGAATTTTTGGAATCAGGATTGCTGGAGGGAATGCGTATGCATACATTCTCCCCCAGCTGATAGCTAACGCATCTGTTGCGAAAGCGCTTGGATCCGGAATCGGAGAGACGTACGTCGTCATCTTCGCATTCTTCTTCGTTGCGAACAAATCGATGTTGGGTTTCCCCCAATGGTCGAACAGACGATCCGCCACACATTGATTTAGTTGCCATTCCGTGGGTAAAACACTCATCCTTCGGCTCAATGAGTCTGCTAGCAGGTTTAACCTTCCCGGAATATGAACTGCTTTCAAGGTAATCTGGTGATCCAGACACCAACAAAGCAGTTTCCATGTCATCATACAGAGACTGGGCGACTTCGTTCCGCCCTGGCGGTTTATGTAAGTCACAACTGTTGAGTTGTCTGAACGAATAAGAACAATCTTGCCCTGAACTTTCTGTAAGAAATGTTCCAGGCCCAGGACTACTGCTCTTAGCTCCAGTAGATTTATATGTTCCTGTGACTGTTCCAGATTCCAAAGCCCTGATATCGTGGATTCTTCCAGGCAAGCTCCCCAGCCCTCCATCGATGCATCTGTATACACAGTCACCTGAGGGTGGGGAGGGGTTAGCAAAACCCCCGGTAAGAGATTCTCTGTATTCAACCACCATTGCAGGTGGTGAATCAGAGGCGCCAACACTGACACATTCGAGTCCAGCGAACCTGTACTCTGGGTCCATTGTGTCATGAGAAACAACTGGATCGGCCGCCTGCGTAAGGCGGCCTGAGGAATGACTGGTTCCAACGAAACCATCAACCCCAGCATTCTCAAGTAAACCCGTGCCAGGACATGACGACTGTCGCACACTGACTGAATCAACGAGATGAGTATTTGAACCCTCTCCTGAGTAGGATAAACATATCCTGTCTCTAGATCGAAGAACATCCCCAGGTAAACAAACTTCTGGGATGGAGTCAGCTCTGATTTTGGGAAATTGATCATCCAGCCCAAGTCTGTGAGAATTTTCAAAACAATCTCCAGATTGGCGGACAAACTTTCCCGGGTGTGCGCTTTCAACAGCCAGTCGTCTATGTACGTGTGGACTGCTATGCTTCTCCTGCGGAGGTATGCTGTGATCGCAAGAACCACACGGGTGAAAACCCGAGGAGCCGTGGAAATTCCGAAGGGCAACACCCTGAATTCCCACTGTCTGCCCTGGAATGCAAATCTCAGGAAGCGACAGAAACTCCTGTGGATGGGGATGTGGAAATAAGCGTCCTTCAAATCTATCGACGCCGTCCACATCCCCCTCTCCAACCCCGCCAACACCGAGCGCACCGTTTCCATCTTGAAACTGGGCGTCTCGATGAACTTGTTCAATGGCTTGAGGTTGAGAATCGGTCTCCACCCACCGGTGCGTTTTGTTACCAAGAACAGGGTTGAATAGAAGCCCGGACACCTTTGTGCCGGCTGAATAGCTCCTTTTTGTACGAGGGAATTTATCTCCTCCTCGATACACAACCTTTGATCTGGATCTCTCGGAATGGGAGTCCAGATTGGCACCAGAGACAGTCGCGACGGCGGGCCTGTCATCCACTCTGGATGATACCCCACGGAAAGCCATCGCAAGACTAAACGGTCCTGAGTTAACCGTTCCCACTCTTGCATGTGGTCGGCTAGCCGGCCTCCCACCGGTCCACCTAGGGACCGCGGTGGACACAAGGCATGCAAGAGCGGCACTGTCTCCGTCGCCATACACACCGGCGTGGTCCTTACCGCGGTAAGCGCCCTGTCAGGAACGATAACCACGCCCAGATCCTCGCGCGACCCGCCCCGCCCCGCGCGCACCTCGGTGCACGGGCGGCTGCCTGGCTGACGGCGGCTGAGGAGCCTGCGCCCCCCTCACTGCTGGCCGAATCGCACGCGGCCGAGGCCGGCGCTGCGACGGCGGCTGGCCTCTGACTTGGCCAGCACCACCTCGAGCCTGCAGGGGATGACACGCAGGGGCCGCGGCGCGAACGTTAGCACGACGCAGCACCTCAAACTGTTCGCGCAGCGCCCTCTGGTTATTCACCAGGGTGACCGTCTCCTGGAGGTGGCGACATCCCTCACCTCCAAAAAAACCAGGACCCGTCATAGGCGTACGGAGTAGCCTATTATACAGGTCCTGAGACGGGCACAGATTGTCCAGGGCAAATGTGCGTCTTGCCCGGACACTCCTGGTCACCGCCCGCGTCATACAGTCCAGCGCCAGGTTAATACCATCCTGGATGGTTCGCTGGACCGCGAGCGGGCCTGGCTGGCGCGATGCGGATGCCGTTACTACCCCCTGTAACAGCTGGGAGACGTGGGACAGAGCGGCAATCGAAGCCCTCCCACTCTCCTCCGCATCACGCAACGCGGTATTCGCCGAACGCAACGCGTTCGCGCACAAGACCCCCGCGTCAGAACGGGAGCCTGGCCGCGTATCCTCACCCAAAGCCGCGCGGTCATCCACGCTGGGCTTGGGTACCACACCGTACCGCTGGTAGTCCAGGGGCACGATGCGACAACGCCTGGCCACCTCGCGAGGGGCCTTCGCGAGACGTCCACTCGTGTTAATGGACGACTCCGCCGCCTTGAACATGTCAACGACATGCTCCGCCAGCGGCAGAGAAGGCATAGCGTTAGCAGTTGGTTTCCCAGCTAACCACGGCGTGTGAACACGGTGGCTAGCCGACTGCTCCACGGGCAGATCAGGCCTAACGCTCACCAACCACTGGCAAGCGTCATACCAATCCTCCTCCGTGGCTAACTGCGAGCGCTCTACAAGACGGGGTCCTTCGTCTTCCTCCTGAGCGCAAGCAGTAGAGCTTGACGGCGGGTACGCTGATACACCTGGCAAGCCAGGGAAAACATGCGGGCCTGACAGCACCGGCATGAGAATATCACTGGTTTGACCAGGAGCAGGCACCGCGGTAGAGCGCGGGGTATATATAGCCCCACCACGGGCCTGGCCAGCACCAGCTACACTCTCGGCAAGCCGAGGTATGCGGTACCGCTGGCCATCAGCAGCGCCCTGGGCCACCACCTGAACCGCGGACCTTACTCCAGGGTGAGTAATACCGTGGAAAAAAGCGCCTGTATTCCCCGCGAGGGGTGCACAAACGTCTTCATCCATGTCCACGTCGTCAGACGGCGACCCTAGCAGGTAATCCTCATCACCCTGGTCAGAAAGATTAGACCCCGGGTCAGCAAAGAGAGCTAACCCGGGCTGACCAGGAACGGTGCCATAGGAGGTACTGGCCACCGCGGCGTGCGGATACCCCTGGACTGATAAGCAGCCCGCGGGTTCCAGCGACAACCGTCCACGGTCCCCTATCGGCGCGGCAATAAGCCTGCTGCCAGGGTCGTGGAACGCCCCCTCTAATGGGGCCACCTCTGAATCGTCGGACAACGGAAGCGGACTAAGGAAAATCGATCCAGAGGCGGGGATTACCTGCTCCGAAGCCGATGATGAGGACAATAAAGGATCTGGTCCAGGAAGCATGCCACGAAGCAACCCTGGAACCAAATCTTTTATTGTCCTCTTCATCTCTCCCAACATCTCGGTCCGGAAGGTCTCCATATCCACCGCGGACGAGACCTTCCCCTTACCCTTCCTACTTACAACCTCTCGTTTCCGCTTCTTCTTCTTCTCCTCCTCTACCACCTTGTCCGTCGCCTGTAAGCAGCACAAGAATTCGGACATTAACTCGCCCCCCCAGTGCTTACATATGTCACAATTAATCAATGGACCACAAGGGCTACATCGATAACACAGATGCGGCCAGAACTTTACATGCATAAAACGTCCACAGGACGCGCAACCCGGTCCCTGAAACAGGGCAAAGGACAAGGAGTATGAGCAACTAGTTAAGCTTAGAAACTCAATCCAACTCAAAGAGAAGGAAAACGATCTTAAAGATCAATATACATCAAAAACCAGCATAGCGCTTGAATTGCTAATAAATACATAGCCAGGCCGATTATGACGTCATTAATCCCGTGACAGGAAAAATTCGATCCCAACAAAACATCCAAGTGCAAGGACGAATTGTATGCTGAATGGATAAGTTGACTACACAACCATCAGATACATATAGATAACTCTTTTCTGGCAAAAATGTTAATTATCTCCCTTTGTTTGTTTACAATAATTAACATCACCACATTATCAATAACTAGATACCTGACACTTTGTATAGACAAACCATCCAACGTGACGAACCGGAAACTCCACCATCTGCACGCCTCTTAACTCTCTCCACCTCATGGGGAAGGAATTGGATCAAGAGGGCAAAGTGAGAAGACCTTTATACCAGGCCTCCAACTCACTGGGCATAAATTTTCATTTGGTTAGATAACCTAACAGTGTTAGTAGGAAATGGAACCATGGTGGAGAGAAAACTAACTCTCTGCAACTGTGACGTCACAACCTAGCGTCATACAGACCTGTGGACAGAAACAGAAAGAGAAATTAGTCCTAGGTAGCACCAAGTTGACCTAAACCAACTAACTAAGGCGCTTATCACGGTAAACGCGAGTCCCGGAAACACAATACACCGGGAAGAAAACTCGCTAATTTTACTAGAAGTCACCTGATTTAAAGGTCCAACGTCCTCCTGTGGCGAAGTGTATCCTCCCGCCATCCAAATCAGGTCTTATCACTTCCAAAATAACACCAATAAAAACGTTAAAGAGCAAGAAAAGCTTATGACTCAAAAAACATGTGTGTTCTCTTTGCCAATAATCTAGCAAAGAGGAAGTGCTAGTCTGCGCATGCGCGGTGGTGGGGCTGGCATCCGCCAGACTACGCTCTGACTCCCTGCCCAGTAGGGGCACCTAACTGTTTTAAATCTGAGTGTTTATTGAGTGAAAGCCAATATTTAGCAATATCAAAAGTATTAGGGAGGTAAGTATACTCTTGAAGTGAAAAACCCTTTAACCCTCGAATTTATTCAAGAAAATTTACATTTTCTCATAGAAAATGTTTATTTGCAGACCAAGAAGACTATTTGTGAAAATTTTACCACTGGAATGACTGGCACGGTTATTGAGCCAGTCATTCTAGTGGTAAATTTTCAAAAACAGTTTTCATTTGATCTGCAAATTGACATTTCTCAAGACCACTGCTGAAGCCATTTTTGGCGGATATGAGGGTTAAAGGGTTAAATCAATATAAAACTGATTTGCCTGGGGATTGTTTGAGCCCAAAATATCCAACGGAACGTTTATTAAATAGTAAATTCATCAAAGCCAATGCAATTCACGCACTTTTCTGACAGACCATAGTTACTTTCATGATGGCTCCATGTCACTTGGATTGTGACCCTCAGCTAACAAACGACATCTTTTAGATTTTCATGATGGGAGCTATGTCACTTTCATTACGTCATTATCTAGCATGTGACATATTTGATTTATGATGTCAGACACTGGAGTGACGGATCGAACCCATCTATTATGAAATGTACTGCTTATCGGCTATAGACACGATAGACAGATAGTGGATTCTACCTTAATACCAGCAGTAGTTAAAGCTTCTATTGTGTCGGAGACACCGTCCTGAAGTTTGTCTTCTACAGCAGTAGCACCCAGCAGTGTTAGGTCTGTCTCCACCATATCATAACTCTCTGATACCTAGAACACAATCATATCATCCCATGTTATAATACAGGAATCTGTCATACAGGAACACTTGCTTATAAAGAGAACCTAGGAAGAATTAATGATTTAACCCTTTCAACGACAAAACCCCTGAAGAAGTAGATTTGTTAGGATTTATAGCATATTCTGTTGAATATATTGAAATTAATATGACAGAGGAATTTATCGGTGAAAGGGATAAGTCTCAAATTTGGTTTTTAAAAATTCAATTTTCTCATAGAAAATCTCCATTTGACGACCAAGAGAGGATCATTTCTTAAAAATGTATGACTAAAATGACGGGCTCGGTTACCGAGCCAGTTATCAGTTGTGGTAAATTTTCAGAAATAGTCTTCTCTTAGCTTACAAATGGACATTTCTCAAGACCACTGCAGAAGTCATTTTTTGGCCGATGACCATTAACGACTAGGTATGGTCAGTTAATTGATATCATAGAAATAGGGTGTGGTCTGTGATATCATAGAAATCTTATTATAATAATATAATAAGATTTCTATTGTTGATATGTACAGTATAATATGACATTGGGTGGGGGAGGGGGTTTACACCAGCTGGCAGTTCCTTAAGACAGGTGGTCCTAAGACCACCCACCTTATAGCACCACTCTTGTGTGACGTCAAAAACATGTCAGCTATAGAAGGTCTGATTATAAATATAAACAATGTACTAATGATAGAAATACTGTCAAACATGATCAAGAGCACAAACATATACAGCTAACAAGTGTGATGCGCTATAGTTGAGACATAGGCGGCTTTGTCATGCAGGCAGGCAGACAGACAGAGAGAGTGACTGACTGACAGACAGACAGAGAGAGATAGGCAGATGGACATGCAGGCAAACATACAGATAAACAGACAGACAGACAGACAGAGGCAGGGAGATAGACAGACAGGACGGAGCATGCCTAGGTGTGTATGTTCATGATAAATAATAGATAATAGTGATAAATAACAGACCGATAACTTGTCTTGTCTCATACCCGTTTTTCCCGATCAATCAACTCAGTTTTGGCATCATACAGCAGCTGATTGACTTCCTCATACTGCTCTGGTGTAAATGTTCTCTGTGCTATTGTCAGTGTGCGCAATCCAAGCTGTCAAAATAAACAATTACATTTATTTCACACTTACCATATAATTATTGTCTTTAGTCATACTTCGCATGCAAAAACTGTATTTAATGATTAAATTCTGAGAGTATATGCATTCGTCTCGTAATATTCTTACACATAAAATACTCAACGTGTTTACATGCTTACTACATAAAAGCGGGTTACATTTAATTAGACAAGCCTAATCTAGTCATCTCTCATATCATTTCATTGGCTATTGCAGACAAAGCACAGCAAACATTATCCAATAAGGTTGCCAAACAGATGTTTTCTCTTCTTTGAAATCTTTGTACCAAACAAACTTGCAATCTCAAAGTAAGAGAGCAGCTCAATATTGATTGGGTAAAATTAATAAAAAGAGAGCAGTCATTTTCTGCATCCTTCTTCGTGTATGTCTGAATAGGCCTTGAAATACTTCAAATATGGCTAAAATGCAAAATTGTAGATTGCTAGTTTGTAAATGCTGTTCTGTCTCCGATAACGTAACTAATTAGTTACAAAGTGGACACTTCAGGTACATGTAGGTGTACTGGTAACTGCACTCTTTTGATTAACAAATTGATGGAGGAACGGCAGCAGTATTATATCACGCAAAGTTCAATTCACCTTTCCAGAGTATCCATCCATCATCTGACCTCGTATGACGTCATAGTCAGCTCAGCGTGTGTATGAGTGTTTCTCATGCCATCTAAATTTTGGAGGTCCCCGTGACCCCACACCATAAAAGCTGGGGGTCCGCCCTCTGAAATCTGTGGGTCCCAAACTAAAATTTGGAGTTCCCAAGCAGTATTTCCCACCCATGCTAAAATTAGACTCAAACCTATGTATTACGTGATCACATGCTTGATTTTGCAGGTATTTCTGTGCAAAAGCCAATAAAACTACTTAGTTTTTAACTATTATACAAGATTTTCAGTTGTCCCATAGGACCCACTGCCACTACTTTTGGGGGTCTCAAGCTGAATTTTGGGGGTATATACCCTCAAAATGACCCTTATGAGAATCCCTGCAGTGTATGATGATGTCACAATCATTACGTCATAAAGGCTTCCATATGGACCGTCATCAAATCTCAAATATTCCGACACGTTGTATGTCTTTTTCTTTGCTAGTTAATAAACATGCTGTTGAATATTTTTGGGGGGAAATTGATAGTCAGGGTGTTCAGAGATCGATCGATCCCAACATGAGCGAGGTGTGGGTGGAGCTTAGCTAGAGATGGCCGGGGAATAGCTAAAACTGGAAAGGTCAAATGAGATATGATTATTTACCAGAGCATATTCATTAACATGATGCAGGGTCGTATGCTTGTCTCCAGCCACCACACGATCCAGTATAGCCGTGTCAGCACCTTTACACAACAGCCATATTTTGTCTGTGAATATGGAGAGAAAATGGTACCATGCAAAAAACATGCCATGCAATAGCAGATCAAGCGGAACAAACTAGTCACTCAAAGCTAAATAGATAGATCAAGCGACTTCTTGATAAACTATCAAACGATTCAGTGATGCACTGCTCCACACAGGATCAGCATTCTATCCCAGGCACAAATTTTAACCCTCAAATTTTTTCAAGAAAATTTGAATTTTCTCATAAAATATTTCCATTTGCAGACCAAGAAGACTATTTTTGAAGATTCACCACTGGAATGATTGGCTCGGTTATCAAGCCATTCATTTCAGTGGTAAATTTTCAAGTATAGTCTTCTCTTGGTCTGCAAATAGAGATTTCTTAAGACCACTGCAAAAGCCATTTTTTGCTGATATGAGAGCTAAAAGGTTAACTAAGGCTTGGTGAAACATGAAAAGGCAGCACCAACTTGTGTAGTTGTATGAATGAATCACACCAACAGAACTAATACAGTGATCCATTTCTAGCGATGTTCCACCCATTTCTGGCTATCTCCCGCCCACTTCTAGCTATGTCCCGCGTATTTCTAGCTATCTCCTGCTCCCTTCTATGTCCCGCCCATTTCTAGCTATGTTCCACCAATTTTTAGCCATGTCCCATTCACTGTGCAAATCGATTTTAATATTTGGAACCCTGAATTTCCAGCATCCCAATTTCAAGGTAGCTATACAGGTAAGCAGTTGAATATTTTGATCTCATTTAACGGGGCACAGACAAACAAATCCAAGTCAAACTAATTTCAAAATATGTAATAACATGGATTTTACATGTAAATTGTAAATTCAGATATTTTGTGATAGCCCATTGCCACTTTGATGACATACCTACATCACTTTGATGGTTATGTCAGCTAACAAGCGACATATTTGTTTATGACATCAGATACTTGAGTGACAGATCAGATCCCTCCATTCCCAAATCATATTGGAAAAACACCATTTTTGTTTCAATGTAACAGAAAACCTAATTAAATTGAAAACAAGATTCCCATGCAATTGCATTCTTTGAACAGACAGTGAAATCATGCACAATTCACCTTTCCACTTTATCCATCAACCATATGATGTCATAATCAACTACGTGATGTGTAGAATGACATCGTAATGAATGACATCATGAATGACGTAGATAAGTACGTCACGAACAAATATTTGAAGATGGACTATGCGTTGTTGTACAAATTTTATGTCTTAACTATTTAATAAAATATTATGGTGAATATTTTGAAACTAATTTTACTGGGTGCTGTTGCTACCACAGGCAGCATCAGCACCCTGTCAAATTAGTTACAAAATATTCGACTGCTTACCTGTGTAGTTTTCAGGACATTGATAGTTAGGGCAATCGGGGATCGATCAATACCAAAACAGCGAAGTGTGCGTGGAGCATAGCTAGAGGTGGGCGGGGAATAACTAAAAGTGGATAGGTCATTACGCGATTCTCACGATCACAATACAGGGATACATTTCTAGCTATGGCCCGCCCATATCTAGTTAAGAGGCACCCACTTTTTTACATGTGTTTGAATCGATTTATATACTTTGAATCCCAAAATCCCACATTATACATTTAAGGTATTGAAAATTTTGAAACTAATTTTACTGGGTGCTGTTGCTGCCATAACAGCTCCCAATCAAATTAGTTTTAAAATATTTAACAGAATGTTTATTAAATCGTAAATCCATCAAGCATGTCAGGCATTCGTAGACTAGTGATGGACTTTTTCGATTTTCATGACAAAGCTATATGTCATTATGATTGCAATGTCAGCTAACTAGTGATTTAACTGATTATGGTGTCAGATACTTGAGTTTCAGATCAGATCCCTCCATGCATTCCAGCTGACGATGGCTCTTATACATTGATCATATGTTGATTAAATAAACAAAAAAACACAACACATACCCGTAACCCTTAATGATCAAGCCGGTCAAAAATGGCTTCAGTAGTGATCATGAGGAATAACAATTTACAGGCAAAAATAATTTTTTTTAATTTACCACTAGAATGCCTGGCTCGATAACCGAGCCAGTCATTCCAATGGTAAACTGTAAAAAATATCATTCTCTTGGCCTACAATAAACGAAATCACGGATTTAATTTTCACGAGAGAGTTGATACTTACCTCCTTAACACTCTTTAATATTTCTAAATTCGACTCACTCAATAAAATCTCAGATTAAAAGTTAGGTACCCCTACTGGACAGGAAGTCAGATGACAGCCCGGCGGATGCCAGCCCCAACCTCACGCATGGGCAGACTAGCACTCCCTCTGACTAATTTATTGGCCGACACTACTCAACTTTAAGAAAGCCTGAAGCCAGAGCCTCTGTGGGGAAGAGAGGCTGGGTCCATGTTAGGGAGGTAAGTATCAACTCTCTCGTGAAAAAAGAAATCTGTGATTTCATTTATTTCACTTCAAGAGTATACTTACCTCCCTAATACTCTTTGATATTGCCAGAATTCATCAGAGAATTTGGCGGGAGGGAGGCCAGGTCAAAAGACCAGCTCCTGCCTATGCGCTTTTCTGCGTTTAAGGCACTTAAACCTCTGAAATTGTGTGAAAACACAACCAGGGATAGATTCGAACATCGGATAACACAATCGATGGCTGAGAGAAGATCATAAGTCATATGCGCCCACCTCGCGGGGTTACCCCCTTCTGGCTTTTGATATGAACATGGCTGTTGCTCAGAAAAGCCCTCCTTAATTCTAGATTCCTTGACAACATCAACGCAGTCAATCGGAACATTGACGGATTGTTGTGAAGGGTCTTGCCCTGGAAGATAATATTGTCCATCAGAGGCAGAGGAACCGGATTGCAGACCAGAAGGTCCAGCAGATCCGTATACCATGATCGGCTTGGCCAATTTGGGGCGATCAGAAGCACTTGGCACTCCTCCTGTCTGATTTTCTGAAGAATTTTTGGAATCACGATTGCTGGAGGGAATGCGTATGCATACATTCCCACCCAGCTGATAGCTAACGCATCTGTTGTGATAGCGCTCGGATCTGGAATCGGAGAGATGTACGTCGTCGTCTTTGCATTCTTCTTTGTTGCGAATAAATCTATGTTGGGTTTCCTCCAGTGGTTGAACAGACGATCCGTCACGCATTGATTTAGTTGCCATTCCATAGGTAAAACACTCATCCTTCGGCTCAATGAGCCTGCCAACAGATTTAACCTTCCCGGAATAGGACCTGCTTTCAGGGTAATCCTGTGATCCAGGCACCAGCAAAGCAGCTTCCATGTCATCATACAAAGACTGGGCGACTTCGTTCTGCCGTGGCAGTTTAATCAAGTGAGTTGTTTGATCGAACCAGAACACTCTTGCCCTGAACTTTCTTTATGAAATGGTCCAGGCCTAGCACTACTGCTCGTAATTCCAGTAGATTGATATGTTCTTGTGACTGATCCAGATTCCAAAACCCTGATACTGTGGATTCTTCCAGGCAAACTCCCCACCCCTCCATCGATGCATCTGAATACATCATTACCTGAGGGTGAGGAGGGGTTAGCATCACCCCCCCAAAGGAGATTCTCTGTCTTCATACACCACTGAAGGTGGTGAATAAGAGGTTCCAACACTGACACGTTCGAGTCCAGTGAACCTGTACTCTGGGTCCATTGCGTCATGAGAAATAACTGGATAGGGCGCCTGCGTAAAGCCGCCTGAGGAATGACTGGTTCCAGAGAAACCACCAACCCCAGCTTTCTCAGGTAAACCCGTGTCTGGACATGACAACTGCTGCACTGACTGTATTACTGAGATGAGTATTTGTACCCTTTCCTGAGTAGGATAAACATATCCTATCTCCAGATCGAAGAACATTCCCAGGTAGACGAAAACTCCTCGCTATTGGAATGTGAAAATAAGCATCCTTCAGACCTATTGAAGCTGTCCACATTCCGTTCTCCAACCCTGCCAATACCGATTTCACCATCTCCATTTTGAAACTGAGTGTGTCTATGAACTTGTTCAATGGCTTGAGGTTGCGAATTGGCCTCCACCCTCCAGTGCTTTTCGTTATTAGGAACACGGTTGAATAGAAGCCCGGGCACCTTTCTTCCTCTATACACAACCTTTGATCTGGATCTCTTGGAATTTTAGTCCAGACTGGCACCAGAGACAGTCGTGATGGAGGGCCTGTTATCCAATCGGGATGATACCTGACTGAAAGCCATCGCAAGACTAAACGGTCCTGCGTCAACCGTTCCTACTCGTGCTTGTGGCTGCCTGGCTGATTGCGCCGGAGGAGCCCGCTGCTGCCCGAGGCCGACACTGCGCTGGTGGCTGGCCTCTGACTTGGCCACCGCCACCTCGAGCCTGCAGGGGATGATACGTACGGGGAGCTGCGCGAACGCGCTCTGCGGAGCACTTCAAATTGCTCGTGCAGTGCCCTCTGGTTATTGACCAGGGTGACCATCTCCTGGAGGTGCTTGCATCCCTCACCTCCAAAGAAACCAGGACCCGCCATAGGCGTACGCAGCAGCCTATTATACAGGTCCTGAGACGGGCACAGATTGTCTAAAGCTAACGTGCGCCGCGCCTGGACACTTCTAGTCACAGACCGGGTTAAACAATCCAGAGCCAGGTTGATACCATCCTGGATGGCTCTCTGGACAGTTACCGGACTGGGCTGGCGCGATGCAGATGCCGTTACTAGCCCCTGTATCAGCTGGGAGACATAAAAAGGCGCCGCAATAGATGCTCTCCCGCTCTCCTCCGCATTGCGCAACGCGGTGTTTGCTGAACGCAAAGCATTCGAGCACAGCGCTCCCGTGTCAGACCGGGAGCCTGGCTGCGTGTCCTCACCTAACGCTGCGCGGTCATCCACACTCGACTTAGGTACCACACCGTATTTCTGATATTCATCAGACACGATGCAGCAACGCCTTGCCACCTCACAAGGGGCCTTTGCGAGATGTCCATGCCCCTTGATGTATGTCTCTGCCACTGTGAACATATTTACAATATGTTCCGCCAGCGGCAGAGATGGCATAGCGTTAGCAGTCGGCTTACCTGCCAACCACGGGCAGTGATCCCGCTGGCTGGCCGACTTCCACAGGCAGGTCTGGCCTAACGCTTATCAGCCAATGACAAGCGTCCGACCAATCCTCCTCTGTGGCTACCTGCGAAAGCCCTACAAGACAGGGACCATCGTCTTCCTCCTGAGCGTTCGGAGGCATGTATGAGGCTGGATGACCTGACACTCCTGCCAAGCCAGAAAAAGCATCGGGCCCAAAAGGGCAGGCATACTAAACTGACTGGCTTGACCAGGAGTAGGCGCCATGGTATTGCGTGGGCAGAATTTCGCCACACCACGGCCCTGACCAGCACCTGCTACACTCTCGCCAAGCCGAGGTATGCGGTAGACCTGGCCATCAGAACCAACCGGGGACACCTGTGCCGTGAACCCTACTCCTGCATGAGTAGAACCATGGACAATGTCGCCTGTATTCCCGTGAGGGGTGAACAGAAATCAATGTCCATGGTCATGGCATCAGGAGAACCCAACAGATAATCCTCTTCATCCTGACCAGAAGGATTAGACTCCGGGTCAGCGAAGAATGCTAACCCGGACTGGCCAGGAAAGGTACCATAGGAGGAACTGGTACCTGGTGGTGCGCAGATATTCCTGGGCTGATAAGCAGGCACCAGGCTCCAGTGACAACCGTCCATGGATCACCGGTGCAGCAAGCCTGCTGCCAGTGTCCTGGACTGTCCCCTCTAATGGGGCCACCTCTGAATCTTGCTCGAAAACTGGTATTGTACTAAGGAAACCTGGGGATTATCTGTTCTGAAGCAGATGAAGAGGACAACAAAAGATTTGGTCCAGGAAGCATGCCACTGAGCAACTCTGGAACCAAATCCTTGATTGTCCTCTTCATCTCTCCCCACATCTCAACTCAGAAGGCCTCCATATCCACAGTGGACGAGGCCTTCCTCTTACCCTTCTTACTCGGCACCTCTATCTTCGCTCTTCTCTCCTCCTCACACACCTCCCGAGCCTGTAACGACAAGAATTCTGTCATTAGTTCGCCACCCCCCCCCCCACTGTTTACATATTTCACACTTAAGCAGTGGTCCACAGGGACTGCACTGAAAGCAGAGATGAGGGGCGAAACGTTCTTTAAGGAAACGTCCACAAGAAGGACAACGAAGTTTCTGAAACAGGCCAGAGGACGAAGACAATGAGTATTTTAGTTATAAGGATTAGAACCTCAACACCAAAATAAAAGGAGAGGGAAGGTGGTAATACAGACCACCTACAAAGATAACAAACCAGCGTTGGGCAAAACTTTAAATGTTAATAAAGTGCAAGACTGATTATGACATCATAACTTCAAAAAACAAGAAGTTAAATTGATCCGAAACAAACATCCAGGTGTAAGGACGAATTGTATTCATATCCAGAGCATCTTAACTGGAAAGGATAGAATATACAGACCATACAAACATCAGATATACAATGATAAAATGGCAGCAGATTTTATAAATATTTTCAAATAAAATTGAAGTGCCTCATATCATAACTAGAATACCTGAGTCTTTAGCATAGACAAACCATCCGATCTGATGAACTGGAAGCTCCACCAACTCCATGACCTCTTACCTCTCTCCACCTATAAGGGGAAGGAAGTGGACCAAGAGAGCAAAGTGAGAAGACCTTCTTCCGAGGCCTCCAACTCACTGGGCATAGATTTTGGTTAGATAACCTAACAATGTTAGTAGGAAATGGAACCTTGGTGGAGAGAAAAACAAACCCTCTGACGATGTGCTGTCCTGTACAATCATAGATAGATACCTGTGGACATAAACACAAAGAGAGATTAGTATTTCATAGTGCCATAATAGAAATAAACGAGTTTTTTAGGCGCTTATCACGTTAAACGTGAGTCCCCGAAACACATTACAACGGAACAAAACTCGCTAAAGTGTAGTTGAAATCACCTGATGATTAGGTCCTGGGCCCTTCTCTGGAGACACAGCATGCTCAGACATGATCTCAGATAATTAGAAACTTGAATTTGCTTATTCTTCTTCTATTATTAATTGAAAACCAGCAGAAAACTTTAAAGACACAAGTCGCATGTGGTCTCTCTGCCAATAAATTAGCAAAGAGAAAGTACTAGTCTGCGCATGTGCGGTGGTTGGGGCTAGCATCCGCCAGACTGTCATCTGACTACCTGCCCAGTAGGGGCACCTAACTTTTTTAATCTGAGTTTTTATTGAATGAAAGCCGAAATTTAGCAATATCAAAGAGTATTAGGGAGGTAAGTATACTCTTGAAGTGAAAAAATATGTAGTTGAAATCACCTGAAGACTTGGATCTGGGCCCTCCTCTGGTGACTTCCCACGCTCGGACATAATCTTAGGTGATAATAATTTCAGAAAGTGTCGACAACTAGCAGAAAACTTTTAGGAAAAATTAACGCATGTGTCTATGTGCCAATAAATCGGAAAAGAGGAAGTGCTAGTCTGTGCATGCGCGAGGTTGGGGCTGGCATCCGTCGGACTGTCATCTGACTACCTGCCCAGTAGGGGCACCTAACTTTTCTAATCCGAGTGTTTATTGAATGAGTCGCTATTTGGAAATATCAAAGAGTGTTAGGGAGGTAAGAATACTCTTGAAGTGAAAATGGACATACATGTACACTAAGCAACAACTTTGATTCTTTTAACCAATTTTGACCATGAATAGTTTAATACAGCATACATTACATTGCAATACACACAATCACTTTATCAAGCTAATTTATAAAATCTTTTCAATCTAAAATCAGACACACGGTTGACCCTGTAATGGTCAAATCTTGTTCAGAAAATTTTAATTTGATTAAGATATCGATTCCCAAACCAAGCAATGATTTTTTAAATAAATTTACCACTAGAATGTGGTAGATTTCACAAATACTCTTCCCTTAATCATCAAATGGACATTTATCAAGAGCAGTGCTGAACCTGTTTTTAGGACAACTCGACCACTAAAGGGTTAACCCTTACCAATCTGATGTCAAAATTTTAAATTTTCAAATTAAAGTAAAAGTGGTAGACAGCAAAATCGTCCACCAAAATTGTTCAAAAGTAAACACCAGTTTCTTTGCTATTGACACAGTAAAAGATAGAATATTGACATCAGTGTGCTAAGGGTTAAAATATCAATATTTAATTCATGCAGAATGCAAACACAAATCATCGCTGTTCCACATATCACAAGAACTGCATTGTGGGATATACGCCCGAGATCTTTTATAACGTTTTGAACAATGAAGTCGCAAAATCAAAATTTTAAAACAATCCTACTAGCAAGTTGTTTCGATATTTTGTAGATAACTTATGGATTGAATGGTTAATAAGATGGTTATTAGTATAATGCTGGAGGTATATTTCAAGAGCTAGTGGAAATAATAAACAGGTGTAAAACGGACTAAAATACAGTGGATATAGTCCAAATTGAACCACTAAGAAACTACAAATTTAGTGCGGTTTGGAGATATTTTAAGTTTCCAGATGCAAAACCTTTATGTGAGAACTTAACACTTAAGCTGGCCAAAAAAGGCTTTTGCAGTGGTCTTCAGGAATGTCCATTTGCAGGCCAAGTGAAAAATATTTTTGAAAATTTAAAACTAGAATGACTGGTTCAATAACAGTTATTTCAGTGGTAAATTTTCAAAAAGAGTGTTCACTTGGCCTGCAAATTGACTTTCTCATGACATTTGCAAAAGCAATTTTTTGCTGCCCGGCTTGACCATTAAGGGGTTAACAAAACAACAGATAACAGAGCTATGGAAAATGCTGAGGAGTTCTGAATGATAAGGATTTGGGATAGATAATAAGATGGAAAGAATGCGGGAAAGAACGTTAATAAAACTACAGCATTATTTTTAGGATTTAGAAACAACCATGTCCGTGCGGGCAAAATCTGGATGTAATCACCAGAGTATTCGACTTTGATTTCTTGAAAAATTGTAACTTATTCAGTTTCCGCTCGATAACTTCAGTTAGCCTGCATGTATTCAGTTCAAATTTTGGAAATACATGCTTCTGCACGAGACCTTGGATGAGATTGCGCTTGGCTGAAATCCGGATGTGACTACCAGAGTTATCCCTTTGATTTATTGAACAATTGTCAAATGCAAATTTTCTTGACCAAAATCAATCCTTTAACACTTAAATTTGCCACAAACCGCTTCTACATTGGTATTGAGAAATGTCCATTTGCAGACGAAGAGAAGACTATTTTTGAAAATTTACTACCAGAATGACTGAGTCGATAACAGATGGCTTGATAACCGAGTCAGTCATTCCCATTGCAAAATTTAAAAAATAGCCTAAATTCACTTGGCCAGCTGCAAATGGTCATTTTATATCAGGAAATGTTTTCCTGAACAAATTTGAGGTTTAAAGGTCTCAATTTGGGGAAACTACCCTGTATAAAAAATAATAAGCGCTGCTTAGAGAATGATTTATTTCCATGCATGTCAACCTGAGCTCTAACCTGCTTCATCCTGTACAATGACACTCATTCTTTTACGATTTGCATCAAAGTCTAATGTATGCAGCAGTTTATATCGCCTCATCTCCCCATGAAATGTGACCTCCAGTCGCTCATCGTGCACACCATGATAGACAACACCGTAGCTGTATTTAGACAAGATAATGCATAGCATATTAGTCAACATCAAAGTTAAAATAGTTGTATCGCCATTCAAAAGGGAAATGCATGATACAAGCTAACAAGAGGCCTGTATCGCTCACCTGCATCATAGACATTTCAACCAGAAAGGCCATCAACAATAAGTAGACCACTACAGAGGTGAGCAGAATTATAACAAGAAAACAGAAGCCATGTTTCTTTATGTATCAACTACTTTTGAACAAAACTTAACGGCCCTTAGTCCCTTATTATATCTCCAAACTTTCGGCCCAATCCGTTCAACGATTCTGGATACGAAGTTGTTTTCGCGAAAACTAGGTCATCCAAGATGGCCACCAAGCCAATGGACCAATCAGGTTCGCTTGAACAAATTGGTTCTCCTCCTGCATTAGATGATGTTTCATGAGTTTTGAATCAACCCCCAAGCCGTTTCGGAGATTTTAAAAAACATTTCTAAAAATTGGCTGGTTTAGCCAGTGGCCATCTTGGATTTTGGCCGATTAGCTTCGTTTGAACAAACTTAGACCTCTATGCCCTAAGGCTGTATTCTGCCAAATATAATTGAAATCCGCCCAGTGGTTCTTGAGAAGTCGTTTAAAGAATTCCCCATTGCTTTACTATGGGCCCATTGCTTTACTGTGGGAGCCTATGGCAGGAAAACAAACCAAGATGGCAGTCACACCATTTATCCAACAGTCTCAAAAGTGGCATATTTCAACTCACCACCCTGATAAGCATATATACAGCAATTTTCACCATCAAAATACATCAAATACCAAAAAAGCCAATATGACAAAAAGCTAAATTTTGATTGGTTGATGCCGGCCATGTTTTTTAACGTACAAACTTCCTTTGAACAAATGTCCCTTGGTCCCTAAGCCTATTTACCAAATTTCAGCGCTATCCCTTCCGTGGTTCGGGAGAAGTCGTTTTCGCGAAAACTACGTCATCCAAGATGGCCGCCAAGCAAATAAGCCAATCAGGTTGCCTTGAATAAACTTGGGCCTAACGTTGCCATAGACGATGTGTTATGAGTTTTGAATCAATTCCTCCAGCGGTTTCAGAGATTTTTTAAAGTGGTTCTAAAAATCGGCCATTTTGGATTTTGACCGATCCGCTTCGTTTGAACAAACTTAGATCTCTTTGCCCTATGAATACATCCTCCCAAATATAATTGAAATCGGCCCAGTGGTTCTTGAGAAGTCATTTAAAGAATAAACCCATTGCTTTACTATGGGCCCATTGCTTTACTATGGGAGACTATGGCGGGGAAACAAACCAAGATGGCAGGAAAACCATTTATCCGACAGTCTCGAAAGTAGGATATTTGAACTGGCCACACTGATAAGCATATATAAAGCAATTTTCGCCATCAAAATACATCAAATACAAAAAAGCCAATATGACCAAGAAACGCTAAATTTTGATTGGTTGATGGCGGCCATGTTTTTTAACGAACAAACTTCCCTTGAACAAAGTTGAAAGGCCCTTGGTCCCTAAGCATATTTACCAAATTTCAGCTCTATCCCTTCAGCGTTTCGGGAGAAGTCGTTTTCGTGAAAACTAGGTCATCCAAGATGGTCGCCAGGCAAATCGTCCAATCAGGTTGCCTTGAACAAACTTGGGTCTACCGTTGCACTAGATGATGTGTTATGAGTTTTGAATCAATTCCTCCAGCGGTTTCGGAGAAGATTTTTTAAAGTGTTTCTAAAAATCGGCTATTTTGGCCGGCGGCCATCTTGGATTTTGGCCGATCGGCTTCGCTTGAACAAACTTTAATCTCTATGCTCTAGGGATGCTTCCTGCCAAATATAATTGAAATCGGCCCAGTGGTTCTTGAGAAGAAGTCGTTTAAAGAAAAAGTTGACGGATGACGGACGGATGGTCGCCACAGCATAAGCTCACTTGACCTTTCAGGCCAGGTGAGCTAAAATAAAAATCATTTCTTAAAAGCCGCTTAGACGCCGGTTTGAAAATAATTGTTGGTAAATTTTAATATTTTCAAGTCACTCTGCTAAAACCAATCATTTTCAATCCATTAACATTTGTAATTTCAATATTTAAATCTAGAAAGACCAATTATACATGAAAGACTGTGGATATTCTGAAACTAATTTGGCCAAAAACCATTGCTGCCATAAGCAGCAAAAGCTTGCAGTGAAATTAGTTTCAAAACATTCAACATAATATTTCATACAAAATTAAGAATTTGGCATTTCTGGGATCTAAGCGTTAAAGGTCTAAGGGCCTTGAAAAACAAATTCTGAATTTAGGCACGCTAAGCACTTTTTAGTGTCACATTAACACTTTAACACATGTCAATTTACAGATCGAGAATTGTTTTTGAAAATTGACCACTGGAATGATGGTTATTGAGCCAGTCATCCAGTGGTAAATTTTCAAAAATAGTATTCTCTCACTCTGCAAATGGACATTTCTCAAGACCACTGCAGAAGCCATTTTGGCTCATATGAGTGTTAAAGGGTTAACACTATCAATCCACAAATATTCATTTCTGTGCCACTAGGCGAGCCATATTTTCAGATTATCCGTCACTCGAATATCCGATGTCATAATCAAAATATGTTACGTAATGACATCACAATCACGCGGGTCTGCCACAGAAGTCGGGCAACAGTTTGATTGTAAGCATCTGACTTGTATGTCTTTTAAGAATTTACGACTTAATAAACATTCTGTTGAGTATTTTGAAACTAATTTGACAGGGAGCTGTTGCTGCCTTAGGCCATAGCCAGCAACAGCTCCCAGCCAAATTAGTTTTTAAAATATTCAACATCTCTGTATAGTTACTTTCAAATGGAGATTCTGGGAATTCATGATTTAAAGCATTGACATCAAGTCAAAGACACGTCCAACTAGAAAGTAACCCCAACACACATGCATGCACGCACACACCCTGGCCCCATACCACTATTACTCACTTTCGGCAAGCTTCGAGGAATGCTTTCTCATCCGGCGATGATGCTTGGTACTCGTAATCAAAGCCGTTGTTACTGTACACAGCCGACGTCCGTACCACAGTGTGTCGCTCAGGATGATCCACTCTGACAGAATGACAGAGAACGAGGACTCTCAGGAACATTTCTACCTCATCCTGCATTAAAGAAATGATAATAATTTATATGCAGTGACAGCGATTATCTCATTTAACCATTTAATGACTAAATTTCTTCAAAAAAAATTAAATATTTACTTATTTGATGTCCATTTGCAGGTCAAGAGAAGACTATTTTTGAAAATTTACCACTGAAATGACTGACTCGGTTACCAATAGTCTTCTCCTGGTGGCCTGTAAATGGACATTACTCAAAACCACTACAGAGGGTGTTTTTGGCCAGTTTCATCACGAGAGTTAACGGTCACAATTTTTCACTTTCATTTAATGTATGTCCATTTGCAGACTAAGATAAGGCAATTTTTGAAGATTCATCACTGAAATGACTGGGCCTGCAAATGGACATTCCTCAAAAGCAGTGCATAGGCCGGTTTTGGCCATCTTGACCATTAAAGGGTTAACCAGGGTAGGTGGGATCGGAGGAGTGGGGGGGGGGAGGGGAAGATGGGATCACAGTATGTGTGTGGGAAAAAAAATCAAATGAAATCTCATGAGCAGCACATGAAAATGCACAAGTAAATACCCATCTACTAATAATGATTTAAAAGAATTAGCTCACCGTAAGCGGCCTCACGGGTTCCGGTTGTTCAGTATCCACGTCTGATTTCCTACACAACATGCCACCTATTTCAATGTATCGCTGGCTATTAATTGAACATTCTTTGAACTGCATGTCATTTTCTGTTAATGTACCTGTCTTATCCGTGAACAAGTACTCCACCTGTTAATACAGAAAATGAAACAAGAACGACAATCAGAGATTGCCGACATTTATTCCTCCACCACCACCATGCAAGGGATCAAAAGCATGAAAATTGTCTCTCATTACGATCACAGATGAAAGTGACACAGTATATTGTATTCATAAGCGTTTACAGGGTATGTATGCAAGATTATACTACTGCACTGATGACAGTTACTCAGCTATAATTGACATATTATTAGAATTAAAAGAAATCACAAATTTCTTAATTGGTTTACTGTGACCTTAGCACATGACCTTCGAACCCCTAAATCCATATGGTTCTTTGGGGACCCAATGGAAGCATACATGTCAAGCTTGGTGAAGACGCCTACAGAAGAACTTGAGCTAGCATCTGGAAATGCATCCAAACAGTTGCGTCATTATGATCATAACATTTTGACCCCATAATTAATAGGATTCTTTGGGACCCAAGGGCAATAGGCCGGCTTAGTTTGCTGACAATACCTTTAGTAGAATTTTGAGTTATTGCACTAAAATGAAAGCAAACAGACAGACTAATTGACAAAGAAAAAAATGGATGGACAAATTCAAATGCTATATACCGCCATATATCTATATAGGTGATATAATTACGGTTAGGTTGTGTCTATTATACGCTATCGAGGCATTGTGCACCTGTCAGATTATCCAGCCCAATTGGCAAATATCATCTCATTAATCAGAGAAGTCACGATAACATAACTTCCAAGTAATGTCACAATGGAAGGATCCAATCTGTTACTCAAGTATCTGACATCACTTATTAGCTTACGTCACAATCAAAATGGCGAAGGTTTGTCCATGATGATGTTAAATTAGACTCAAAATACACAACAGAATATTGCTTACATTAAAAATAATTTGTTGCTTCTGATCTTTAAGGCGTAAAATGATAAAATAATTTATTATCAGACAACGCAAAAGCTTTGTTGTCTAGGATAGTCACAGCTTTCAGCAGACCATCCAGACAAAGGAACACTAATAGGTGAATCGATTTCTAGCTATGCCAGTCAATTTCTAACTAATCTCCGCCCTCGTTTTTCAAGTGTTGGGATTAATTTTATATATATAATTTAATGGTGAATTACCTGAATCTGTTTCAAGTTAACGGTACAGGTAAGCAGCTGTTGAATACTTTAAAACTAATTTGAATGGGTGCTGTTGCTACCTGCAACAACACCCAGTCAAATTAGTTTCAAAATATTCAACAGAATGATTATTAAAATGAAAATACATCAAAGAAATACAATTCGTACACTTTACAGAATTTATGAGCTTCATAACAGATAACTAATATGTCACAATGACATCAGCTTGCATGTTATGTAATTAATATTGATGTCATATAACCGAGTGACACATCACATCTATCCATTATTATATTGCACAAGATCTTCAAGGAGAACAAAATTAGAGAAGTATGAACGCATGGTAAATGATGCCTTTGAAATGAAAGTTAATGAAAATAAATTAAGTTATTTGCATTTTTTCGCATTCGTAAATAGTACATATCACCATGATGAATGTCACTCTTCAATTTCCATGATAATCACTCAGTGATGTTATCATGTTGTAGATATCGGATTGTCTTATGGGAAGTCATGACCCCGGTGGACATCTTATATTTGCAAGTAAGACCTCAGTGAAATTCTCATATTTGAAAATACCAGGGAATAGTAGCAGTAGCAATTAGAGAAGCAGTAGGATGCACGGGTTGACTTTGACCAGTGCTAGTAGTGATACAGTTTCGCGGAAATAGGATAGGTTTCGCAGAAATAGAATAGGAACCAGATTGAAACTGTAGTAGTATATTCATCATAATAAGCTAGAAGTTAGAATAGATTGAAATAGGAGCGGCGGTTCTGAGTTGGTGATATCTGTCAATAGTTGAAGATAAAAGTTGTTGCTGTGGGATCGGCATACACTTTTATGAAATTCAGCAGTCATTTAGGCCGTTAGTTTAGTAAATAATAGAGTGGTAAGAGTAGAGACGAATCAAGGGGAATCGAGAGAATTATAGGAAACAGACTGACATGTAGTTGTTGACGGTCGGCATTCCGACTCCCTTAAGCAAGTACAACAACACCAGCTGGCAATGAGATCATACAGCTCATGTGCTTATTAACGTTCGTTTCCTACAGGCTTATCCACAATAGTCAAGGGACAGGACAGAGGCATTGTAGCGTCCTGTAGGAATTGATAACACAGTCGAAATTTGTATATCAACTATATGTCTATCAAAGAGAGGCATGCAACAACAACACATTCCGTAATGTTGTTAGTTAGCTGACAGATCGCATCAAATCAGAACCAGCTGGAACCGCTTTGTCAGCTTGAAGCGTAGTTATAACATGTTTAATAGTGAATCCCTAGAAGAGAAGCCCAGAGTTTGATTGGCCGAGATGACGTCATAATCAATGAGCATCTAGTCAAACTCTGTGGCAGAGAAACAAAAAGAACTAAGTTTCAGAGTGGAATCGAAAGATAGGCGAACAGGGATTGGTCAGAACGACCAACAGAAATAGGTACAAACTTCTAGGAAGAGATAAGCAGATGTTGATTGGGGGACAAGAGTGTGTGGACCAATCAAGCTGTGGTTATAGCTACCTAGAAGGATGAAAGAAACAGAAGCTATGTATTACGATATATATAGATCTATATATCGTAATATGTATAGAAGTTAGGAAAATGTAAATTGTATATAATAGGCACTTTGTCTATTATTAGAGAGCTTCTTTTACCATCAGTGATTCTAGTAGGTATCCGTCTACCTCTGCGAGTTCGCAGCGCAGTATAAGCAGTAGTTTAGAATAGCAGTTGCTAGAAATCGTGTAAATTATTCTTAAAATATATACAGTTTAGCTTTTATCTTCGGCAGCAAAAGTCGAATTTGTTATAAGTATATTAGTAATAAATAGCCATCATAATATAAGTAGCGAGTCGAAGTTGTATTTACTCCAGAAGCACGAAACATCATCGTGCCTTACCTGAATCATTCTAATAAATCAGATAGGCCCGTATTGCTAACCAAATATCTTCACAAAATCGGAAGAGGCGAGCCAGCAATAAGCACCGCTACCGCGTCGGAAAGATAGATTGTCGCAGCAATCAATTAACCATCATAAGTCTTTCCGTAGTTGTAGTGGTCGTTATAATCCTGTGTAATCGGAGACTGAAAATCTTCATTGGCTTCGTCTGCCAGGATAGGAGTAAAATAAACGCAAACTGTAAGTACTAATGGCCCAAGTAGATCGGCCAGCTAATATTGTACTGAAAGACATTGCCGACCGTGTACAGGTGTTCGTAGAACTAGCGAAACAATCCGAATCTGCCAAAGTAACTCAGCATAGAGAATACAGTGACGATTCATTGATAAAAATAACAACTGACATTAATTGCCCTGAACAACCCCGACTTCAACGAGTAGTAGTGTGTCTGTACTACCGGTAGACATCTAAAATGGCGTCTCCACGTAGACCCACCGTACCAGCCGACCCAGGACTACCTCCAGTAGAGATACCCCAACGGACTGAATTACGACCAGAAACGGTAGCAGCCATGCAGACTATGGGGACGGCAATGGCCACTACTATTGTGGATAGCAGTAATAGACGTGAGAACGACCGAGTACACCGACAGGAGATTAGAGAAACCATCCAGCGAATTCAACCCTGTGATGGTTTATTACCGGAACAAGTGCGTGCTTTTCTGGAAGACACAAGAAGGGCGTGGGTAGCAAATGCGGGATTATTAGAGGGAGTACCCGCCTACATAGTCACTAGAGCTGCCCGTGGTCAACTGGCACGAGCGGTAGATGATTTCCTGGTAGGGAAAATAAGGGATGAAGTAACGTTTGAAGAGTTGAGGGAGTATATTACTTCGAATTTCGTGTCATCCAACGAGCAGGAGAGAATAAAGTATGACCTAGAAGGAGTAAGGCAAAGACGAAATGAAACTATAATAACCTTTAATAGAAGATATCGAGAATTAGCCAACCGAGCGTACCCGATAGAGAACGTGGACAACAGAAGAACAGTGCTCGGTATATATTTGAAGGCAGTAAACGACAAGGGACTAAGTAAAAGGATTGTACGCAAGAGGGCGGGAACGTTGGCACGAGCAATAGAAATCGCGGAAGAAGAGGAGACTTACAACGATCTCCTGAAAGCAATGAGAATAGACGGGAGGTCTGAAGAAAGAATGGAGATCGATGCCTTAGAGCCTGCAGATGAACAAAGCATATGGCAAGTAGTTAATTCGTTGAAACGTCAAATCACACAGCAAAATAAGATGATCGAAAAACTATGTGGTATAATTGGCGAGATGAAGGTGGACAGTGAAAAACCGCGACAACGAAATCAGAGAGAAGTGAAACCAAAACGACCAACACAACCAGTGCAGAGAGCCGCCCCACACGCACCGCGACAGACACCCGGGAACAAAAATGCCAATCACATAACGTGTTATAATTGTGGACGAATAGGGCACTATAAGAGTGAGTGTAACCAGCCTGCGCAACCACCACGACAAACTCTGTGGCAGAAGAGAGCGCAGAAGCCACAACAAAGGGGACAAAGACCGCCCCTAACGTGCTTTACTTGTGGTAAAGAAGGCCACATGGCAAGGGACTGTGTTAGCGCTCGGGGGTTGTTTACCGAAGGAAGTAACCGACCCAAGACAGTTACGTGCTTCCGGTGTGGGAAAGATGGACATTTCCTACGCGATTGTCCCAAGGCCGGTCCACCAAGGATGGCCAAGCCACTACCCCAGAGGGCAAGCAAACGTCCCCGATTAGAAGAATGGGACCTGGACATGCAAGTAGATGAAGTCGGAAATGGTGATAGGCAGTCGAGACCAGAGACCACACCGAGGGACTGTTCGCGCAACGTACGGCGCGACATAGCAAATCGAATGAGAGACCCCGACGAATACGAGGACAGGGACGGGTTCGTTCTGACGAGTGAGAACACTGACGAGTATGGAAGATATGGTACTGAACACGATTCGTCTGGGAGAAGGAATTCGTATGCGGAAGTTGTGAGCGGACGAAGGAGTCCGGGAAATGGAGACGGAGGAAACCGTTGGTGAGGACACCGACCGAACGGTTTCTGATCCGTCTGAGATTAGAAAGAAACGGTCTGGTGAATGAGGGTGAGTACCTGCATGCTTTAGTAGATACGGGTGCTAGCACATCCTTAATTCGTAAGGATATTTGGCGTAGCATGCTAGATGCTAGGCCGCTAAAACGAGCAAGAACGCTTTTAGCAGTAAATGGTGCCCCAATAGAACTTTTGGGCGAAACGCAAATCAAATTTGAAAATGCCCGGCCTATTCCAAGTACGGTAGTGGCGAGTATGAGGCATGAGTGTTTGATTGGAGCGGATGCTTTGCAATTGGGAAACGCAAAGATTGACTATCGGACCAAAGTAGTAGTATGGTTTGGTCGGGTATATCCTTTTAGGTATCCCTATAGAGAACAATTGCGATATGTGAACGCGAGTTGTAAGGAAACGACCGGATATAAAGATATAGACAAAGTTATAGATGACTTTGCGGATATCTTTGATACGGCTCGTCCAAACACTTTAGGGTTGGTCCCCACGGTGAAATGTACGGTACCGACAGGAGATGCTTATCCTATAAGGCAGAAGGCCTACCGTCTACCGCTAACCAAGCAATATGTGGTCAAGAACCAAGTGAAAGAAATGCTTGATGCGGGCGTCATAAGACCATCGTCATCCCCGTGGGCGTCGCCCATTACTTTAGTTCCTAAGAAGGACGGTGACACACGGTTTTGTATTGACTATAGGAAATTGAATTCGGTATGCCGCAAGGACAGTTACCCGCTACCAAACATCTCTGATATTTTTGATTCAATGCGGGGCGCAACGATATTTTCTACTATGGACTTGAAGTCTGGGTATTGGCAGATACCAATGGCCAGCCAAGACATAGAGAAGACGGCGTTCGTCTGCAGCGAAGGTTTGTACGAATGGATTCGTATGCCGTTCGGTTTTTGCAATTCAGGTGCCGTATTTCAGAGGGCGATGAATGACATTTTCCGGGAATTTGTAGGAAAATGGGTGCATGTATTCGTAGACGATATAGTCGTATATTCACGAAATCCAACGGAACATGCCCAACACTTGCGTAAGGTCATGCGCAAGATTCGAGAGTATAATTTGCAAGTGAAAAAGAAGAAATGTGATTTCGCCAGTAAGTCAGTGGACTTGTTAGGATATCGCATTTCAGCACAAGGGGTAGCTCCTCAGGCTCAGAAGGTCAAGGTCATTAGAGAAATGTCTCCACCCCGAGATGTGGGTGAAGTGAGAAGTTTTCTCGGAGCTACGGGTTATTACCGATCTTGTGTACAAGGCTACGCCGAAATTGCAAAGCCTTTAATAGAATTGACCAAGAAGTATAAGCGGTTTGAGTGGGGTAAGGATGAACAGCAAGCGTTCAAGAAATTGCAGAACTTGCTGTGTAGTGAGACGGTTCTCACATATCCGAATTTAAATGCCCCTTATAAGTTATACACTGACGCGTCTAGTTATGCTATTGGTGCTATACTGGTACAAGACGATGATAAGGGCATAGAGCGGGTAATTCAATATGTAAGTTCTACTCTTAAAGATAGTCAGCTTAATTGGCCCGTAATAGAGAAGGAGGCTTACGCTGTGATCTATGCGTTGAAGAAGCTCCGCCCATATCTATTTGGCGCGCAGTTCACCGTGTACACCGACCACAAACCCCTGAAGAGTTTGTTTGTGGGTGAGGTGAAGAACACGAAGGTGCAGCGCTGGGCAGTTCTGATTGCTGAGTACGGATGTAAGATTGAGTATATCCAGGGCTCGAAAAATATTCGAGCAGACATGTTGTCCAGATTACGTCGTCCCGTGGAGGTCGCCACGTTAGACACGGGCGATTATGTCATACCCGAAGTAGACGAAGGTGCGTTACCGCACGTCTCTCTAGAGGTTTATGACGTACCCTACGACGAATTACGGACCGAACAGACCAAGGAATACCCGGAGTTGTTCAAGAACACACCGGAGGAGTATATGGTCAAAAACGGTATTTTGTATTCCTTAATAACACCTTCGGCGTTGGACGCTGAGTACCCCAGAATCGTATTACCTACCCTGTTCCGTGAGAAAGTGCTCCGGAAGGCTCATGAGAGAGCCGGTCACCAAGGTCTGAAAAAGACCATCGGTATGGTAAGGGATTCTTTTGTGTGGACGTCTTTAAGGAAAGATGTGGTTCGTATGCTTGAAACGTGTACAACGTGCCAGGTCAACCGACCCGTCACTACACGACCTCAATACAGTGAGATGCCCATGGCCAATTATCCGAGTCAGATAATTGGTATGGATTTGATCGGTCCACTGTTGGAGTCAAGCAGAGGTAATGTGTACATCATAACGATAGTTGATCACTGTTCTGCCTGGGCAGAAGCCTACCCCATTGCTGCCAAGACATCTCAGAATGTGGAAGACAAGTTTTTCAACGAGTATGTGGCTCGTCATGGTGTCCCTGAGATCTTAATAACGGATCAGGGTAAAGAATTTTGTTCGAATAATCTGGAGGAACGATTTAAGGAACACGGTATCGATCATAGAAGATCGAGTCCATACCATCCGCAAACGAATGGACGTACCGAGAGGTTCAATCGTACGCTCAAGGAGCTAATCCAGAAGGGTGTGAATAATGAATCTCGTGCATGGGAGGACGAACTGGGCGCGGCTTTAACAGCATACCGCAGCTCTCGTCACTCCACGACTGGATATACGCCATTTTATCTGACGTATGGTCGTCGTGCAAGACTTCCGTTAACCGTCCCACTGGATGCCACGCAGGATCTTGGCGAAAGACTTACCTGTCTTAATAATGCCTTGATGCGCGCTCGTGGAGAAACAGCTAAGTCTCGAGAAGTGCACCGCGAACAAATTAACAAGCGTGCAAACGCTGGTGAATTTAAGGTGGGCGATTCGGTGGTTGTAAAGGCTGAGGAGAGGATGAAATTGACCTCTCGCAGTGACCCCGAGTACGAGATCTTTAAGATCAATGGTCCTGTGGCTCATGTCCGACATCAGAGATCTGGGAAAGTGCGCGTACTTAATATATCCAAGATACGTGTAGTGGACTCAGAAATGTGTTGGGACAAGGTCCGACCACGCCCTATTCGTAACCCTGCTAAAGGAACGAAAGCTAGCCATCACCCTCGAGCGATAGTACCCGAGTCCAAACCTTTGCCGGTAAACGACTCCGATGCGACATCAAGTAAGCGAGCTCGTAGGAAGCGACCGGCTTCTGATGAAGAGCCAAGGGTGCGCAAGGGTGGTAAGGGGGTTGATATAAATATGGATCAACCTCGTACGAGTCAGATTCGAAACCATGAGTCACCAATGGAAACCCAAGTGACTCCTCGTACTGTAATGATGGACACCTCGGAGGATGTACCCGAGCCTGCCAATGAGCCAATGGAAACGTTTCCATCTCATCCCTACTTTCTGCGCAAGCGCAGTCTCGCTCATGATGTCTACTCGGACCCTAAGAGACTCAGGATTGGCGCGTTTGGCCGTGCTCGATATGATGATTTCATCGGTCGTATCGAAGCGGTTATAAGGCGACGTGGCCAGAAGAAATTTTAATCTCTTCATCATCGCTGTAAGAGTAGCATAGCATAAATCTGGCATCATGTATACGCTACAGTGGAGTGTGATAGTAATGGTAGTAGGTGTGGTACATAGCGTCTGCCGAAAGTCTAGTATTCATAAGTTACCAAATGGTGTTATGATAACCGATCACCAGGAAATATCATTAATACGGGCGGAATGGACGGTAGTGGTGTCCATAGACCATCCATATTTGCCTGCCGAATTTCTTTACCAAATGATAAAAATTCGTGCGCTCGTGGCGGATATCGGTCTAAAGACTTCTTTAAGCACCAACGACATTATAGGACTCCAACGTCGAAGTGATGGCATCCGGAAGATTGCCATAGGTACACAACAAACAATGCAGAAGCGTAATCTTAGGCGAAGGAAACGGGGACTATTTAATTTTGTGGGTGACATGGCGTCATCTTTATTCGGAACTGCTACATCCGGCGACATAGAAGCGATCCGGAATGTAGTGAAGGAAGCGATGAGGAATGTAAACAGACTGGTCCATTTCTCTAGCAAGTTGGCGTCACACGTGAAACTTGCTTTTAAGGCAATAGACGCCAATATGGATAGAATTAACGATGTGGCGGAGAGTTTGGTGGAGTTAACCGGAAATGTTAGCCGACTGTTCAGGGTACAGGCAACGCGTCAGGCGGAACTGTATGCATTAGTACGTCTCGGAAACCTCATCGATGCAGCCGAGGATGTGGTAACGAGTTACCAGAAGGCTGCTGCCCAGTTCCATAGGCAAACGGCCTCACTCGAGCTGGGTAGATTGACGGAGGAGTTATTCAGCCCTAAGGACCTGGCCGAAGTGGCTAAGCAGGTCAGAGTAGGCAACCGTTTAATCCGTCCATACCAATGGTACTACCGAAACGTAGTAGCATATCCCCTGTGGAGGGACGACGAAAGACTGCATTATATAGCTACATTACCCTTAATCGACGGAGGACAGTATATAGAGTATGGGCTGCATTCATGGCCCGAACCATTGATCACGAAGGGTTACTATATGCAGGTATTAATAGCTAGAACCAGTATTGGACTTGACACTAAGACGGGTTGGTATTTTACGCCATCTGAGTGCCAAGGGAGTAAGCCCCGAGTATGTCACGGGCAATTAAGGGTCGATAAGACCCACGTGCCGTGCATAGTGAGTCTACTCACTAACACCACCGATAGTACCTGCAATATTAGACTGACTGAGTCCAACGAAACGTCTAGTAAAGTATTTGCCCATAAGAAAATAGGTGTGGTTTTGCAAACGTTCGGAGAAACGGTTGAGGTACACTGCGGCGGACGACTGACAGACCGGTGTGTAGTGAAGAATGGTGTGTTTGCTTTGATGTCTAGTGAATGTGATTATAGTGGCAAGGGTTGGCGATTTGAGCCAGTACAGTCTTATAGTAGGACTTACACTCGAGTCAGTCTGGCCATTGATATGCCACGGTTGGATGTGGCCGGGGTACTAAACCAATCAATGATAGTTGAGCAGTTAAGTATGCAAAAATGGGACCATTTGCAGAAGTCTAAGTACGTGCAGCTAGCACCCTTGTCTGCGGTCGACCCAGCGATGGTCGATGGCATGGGGGTACGGTCGTTTGTGTCGTATTCGACCGGCTCCTTCGTCGTAGTGATCGTAATAGTGGTGATATTATGGAAGTGTGGAATAATTTCACGCATGTGGATATGGATTAAATGCAAGCCACATGCGGCCCAGAGAAGTGCGCCACGGACTATTCGCCCTCTAGGACCCCGGAGACCTGCAGCCCTACCGGAGCCTATGAGGATGTCAGCCGGGTCGTCGCCTAATGCTGTAGCCAGGACTGAGATCGACCCGACGGCTGACGACTGGATGGACGTGGCAATTGACAATCCTAACATTCATACATCATACGAGGATTTATCTTTGTAGCACGAACTTTATTATTGTGCCATGTATTAGTTGTAATAACATGTATTGTGGATGTCATTATGACCGTTGATATGACCTGTAATGATTTAACTGTAGGATTAGGGTTTGTAGTTTGTTTTATTGTTTAGCATTGTATTGATAATTGTAATATGTTCTATCATCAGTATAGATTCGCTATTGCAGTGTTAACGGAGGACTCCGTTAGCTTGTGGACGTCAGTTACGTGTAACCCTGGTATAGCGTGGTTTGGTTGTTGATAGTGCACAACGAGTTAATTATCAATGTCTTAAGGCCTTAAGAGATGGTTAATTAACTTCGGTTGTGGGGCATGTGTAGATATCGGATTGTCTTATGGGAAGTCATGACCCCGGTGGACATCTTATATTTGCAAGTAAGACCTCAGTGAAATTCTCATATTTGAAAATACCAGGGAATAGTAGCAGTAGCAATTAGAGAAGCAGTAGGATGCACTGGTTGACTTTGACCAGTGCTAGTAGTGATACAGTTTCGCGGAAATAGGATAGGTTTCGCAGAAATAGAATAGGAACCAGATTGAAACTGTAGTAGTATATTCACCATAATAAGCTAGAAGTTAGAATAGATTGAAATAGGAGCGGCGGTTCTGAGTTGGTGATATCTGTCAATAGTTGAAGATAAAAGTTGTTGCTGTGGGATCGGCATACACTTTTATGAAATTCAGCAGTCATTTAGGCCGTTAGTTTAGTAAATAATAGAGTGGTAAGAGTAGAGACGAATCAAGGGGAATCGAGAGAATTATAGGAAACAGACTGACATGTAGTTGTTGACGGTCGGCATTCCGACTCCCTTAAGCAAGTACAACAACACCAGCTGGCAATGAGATCATACAGCTCATGTGCTTATTAACGTTCGTTTCCTACAGGCTTATCCACAATAGGCAAGGGACAGGACAGAGGCATTGTAGCGTCCTGTAGGAATTGATAACACAATCGAAATTTGTATATCAACTATATGTCTATCAAAGAGGGGCATGCAACAACAACACATTCCGTAATGTTGTTAGTTAGCTGACAGATCGCATCAAATCAGAACCAGCTGGAACCGCTTTGTCAGCTTGAAGCGTAGTTATAACATGTTTAATAGTGAATCCCTAGAAGAGAAGCCCAGAGTTTGATTGGCCGAGATGACGTCATAATCAATGAGCATCTAGTCAAACTCTGTGGCAGAGAAACAAAAAGAACTAAGTTTCAGAGTGGAATCGAAAGATAGGCGAACAGGGATTGGTCAGAACGACCAACAGAAATAGGTACGAACTTCTAGGAAGAGATAAGCAGATGTTGATTGGGGGACAAGAGTGTGTGGACCAATCAAGCTGTGGTTATAGCTACCTAGAAGGATGAAAGAAACAGAAGCTATGTATTACGATATATATAGATCTATATATCGTAATATGTATAGAAGTTAGGAAAATGTAAATTGTATATAATAGGCACTTTGTCTATTATTAGAGAGCTTCTTTTACCATCAGTGATTCGAGTAGGTATCCGTCTACCTCTGCGAGTTCGCAGCGCAGTATAAGCAGTAGTTTAGAATAGCAGTTGCTAGAAATCGTGTAAATTATTCTTAAAATATATACAGTTTAGCCTTTTATCTTCGGCAGCAAAAGTCGAATTTGTTATAAGTATATTAGTAATAAATAGCCATCATAATATAAGTAGCGAGTCGAAGTTGTATTTACTCCAGAAGCACGAAACATCATCGTGCCTTACCTGAATCATTCTAATAAATCAGATAGGCCCGTATTGCTAACAAAATATCTTCACAAAATCGGAAGAGGCGAGCCAGCAATAAGCGCCACTACTGCATCGGAAAGATAGATTGTCGCAGCAATCTATTAACCATCATAAGTCTTTCCGTAGTCGTAGTGGTCGTTATAATCCTGTGTAATCGGAGACTGAAAATCTTCATTGGCTTCGTCTGCCAGGATAGGAGTAAAATAAACGCAAACTGTAAGTACTAATGGCCCAAGTAGATCGGCCAGCTAATATTGTACTGAAAGACATTGCCGACCGTGTACAGGTATTCGTAGAACTAGCGAAACAATCCGAATCTGCCAAAGTAACTCAGCATAGAGAATACAGTGACGATTCATTGATAAAAATAACAACTGACATTAATTGCCCTGAACAACCCCGACTTCAACGAGTAGTAGTGTGTCTGTACTACCGGTAGACATCTATAAAATGGCGTCTCCACGTAGACCCACCGTACCAGCCGACCCAGGACTACCTCCAGTAGAGATACCCCAACGGACTGAATTACGACCAGAAACGGTAGCAGCCATGCAGACTATGGGGACGGCAATGGCCACTACTATTGTGGATAGCAGTAATAGACGTGAGAACGACCGAGTACACCGACAGGAGATTAGAGAAACCATCCAGCGAATTCAACCCTGTGATGGTTTATTACCGGAACAAGTGCGTGCTTTTCTGGAAGACACAAGAAGGGCGTGGGTAGCAAATGCGGGATTATTAGAGGGAGTACCCGCCTACATAGTCACTAGGGCTGCCCGTGGTCAACTGGCACGAGCGGTAGATGATTTCCTGGTAGGGAAAATAAGGGATGAAGTAACGTTTGAAGAGTTGAGGGATTATATTACTTCGAATTTCGTGTCATCCAACGAGCAGGAGAGAATAAAGTATGACCTAGAAGGAGTAAGGCAAAGACGAAATGAAACTATAATAACCTTTAATAGAAGATATCGAGAATTAGCCAACCGAGCGTACCCGATAGAGAACGTGGACAACAGAAGAACAGTGCTCGGTATATATTTGAAAGCAGTAAACGACAAGGGACTAAGTAAAAGGATTGTACGCAAGAGGGCGGGAACGTTGGCACGAGCAATAGAAATCGCGGAAGAAGAGGAGACTTACAACGATCTCCTGAAAGCAATGAGAATAGACGGGAGGTCGGAAGAAAGAATGGAGATCGATGCTTTAGAGCCTGCAGACGAACAAAGCATATGGCAAGTAGTTAATTCGTTGAAACGTCAAATCACACAGCAAAATAAGATGATCGAAAAACTATGTGGTATAATTGGCGAGATGAAGGTGGACAGTGAAAAACCGCGACAACGAAATCAGAGAGAAGTGAAACCAAAGCGACCAACACAACCAGTGCAGAGAGCCGCCCCACACGCACCGCGACAGACACCCGGGAACAAAAATGCCAATCACATAACGTGTTATAATTGTGGACGAATAGGGCACTATAAGAGTGAGTGTAACCAGCCTGCGCAACCACCACGACAAACTCTGTGGCAGAAGAGAGCGCAGAAGCCACAACAAAGGGGACAAAGACCGCCCCTAACGTGCTTTACCTGTGGTAAAGAAGGCCACATGGCAAGGGACTGTGTTAGCACTCGGGGGTTGTTTACCGAAGGAAGTAACCGACCCAAGACAATTACGTGCTTCCGGTGTGGGAAAGATGGACATTTCCTACGCGATTGTCCCAATGCCGGTCCACCAAGGATGGCCAAGCCACTACCCCAGAGGGCAAGCAAACGTCCCCGATTAGAAGAATGGGACCTGGACATGCAAGTAGATGAAGTCGGAAATGGTGATAGGCAGTCGAGACCAGAGACCACACCGAGGGACTGTTCGCGCAACGTACGGCGCGACATAGCAAATCGAATGAGAGACCCCGACGAATACGAGGACAGGGACGGGTTCGTTCTGACGAGTGAGAACACTGACGAGTATGGAAGATATGGTACTGAACGCGATTCGTCTGGGAGAAGGAATTCGTATGCGGAAGTTGTGAGCGGACGAAGGAGTCCGGTAAATGGAGACGGAGGAAACCGTTGGTGAGGACACCGACCGAACGGTTTCTGATCCGTCTTAGATTAGAAAGAAACGGTCTTGTGAATAAGGGTGAGTACCTGCATGCTTTAGTAGATACGGGTGCTAGCACATCCTTAATTCGTAAGGATATTTGGCGTAGCATGCTAGATGCTAGGCCGCTAAAACGAGCAAGAACGCTTTTAGCAGTAAATGGTGCCCCAATAGAACTTTTGGGCGAAACGCAAATCAAATTTGAAAATGCCCGGCCTATTCCCAGTACGGTAGTGGCGAGTATGAGGCATGAGTGTTTGATTGGAGCGGATGCTTTGCACTTGGGAAATGCAAAGATTGACTATCGGACCAAAGTAGTAGTATGGTTTGGTCGGGTATATCCTTTTAGGTATCCCTATAGAGAACAATTGCGATATGTGAATGCGAGTTGTAAGGAAACGACCGGATATAAAGATATAGACAAAGTTATAGATGACTTTGCGGATATCTTTGATACGGCTCGTCCAAACACTTTAGGATTGGTCCCCAAAGTGAAATGTACGGTACCAACAGGAGATGCTTATCCTATAAGGCAGAAGGCCTACCGTCTACCGCTAACCAAGCAATATGTGGTCAAGAACCAAGTGAAAGAAATGCTTGATGCGGGCGTCATAAGACCATCGTCATCCCCGTGGGCGTCGCCCATTACTTTAGTTCCTAAGAAGGACGGTGACACACGGTTTTGTATTGACTATAGGAAATTGAATTCGGTATGCCGCAAGGACAGTTACCCGCTACCGAATATCTCTGATATTTTTGATTCGATGCGAGGCGCGACGATCTTTTCTACTATGGACTTGAAGTCTGGGTATTGGCAGATACCAATGGCCAGCCAAGACATAGAGAAGACGGCGTTCGTCTGCAGCGAAGGTTTGTACGAATGGATTCGTATGCCGTTCGGTTTTTGCAATTCAGGTGCCGTATTTCAAAGGGCGATGAATGACATTTTCCGGGAATTTGTAGGAAAATGGGTGCATGTGTTCGTAGACGATATAGTCGTATATTCACGAAATCCAACGGAACATGCACAACACTTGCGTAAGGTCATGCGCAAGATTCGAGAGTATAATTTGCAAGTGAAAAAGAAGAAATGTGATTTCGCCAGTAAGTCAGTAGACTTGTTAGGATATCGCATTTCAGCACAAGGTGTAGCTCCTCAGGCTCAGAAGGTCAAGGTCATTAGAGAAATGTCTCCACCCCGAGATGTGGGTGAAGTGAGAAGCTTTCTCGGAGCTACGGGTTATTACCGATCGTGTGTACAAGGCTACGCCGAAATTGCAAAGCCTCTGATAGAATTGACCAAGAAGTATAAACGTTTTGAGTGGGGTAAGGATGAACAGCAAGCGTTCAAGAAATTGCAGAACTTGCTGTGTAGTGAGACGGTTCTCACATATCCGAATTTAAATGCCCCTTATAAATTATACACTGACGCGTCTAGTTATGCTATTGGTGCTATACTGGTACAAGACGATGATAAGGGCATAGAGCGGGTAATTCAGTATGTGAGCTCTACTCTTAAAGATAGTCAGCTTAATTGGCCCGTAATAGAGAAGGAGGCTTACGCTGTGATCTATGCGTTGAAGAAGCTCCGCCCATATCTATTTGGCGCGCAGTTTACCGTGTACACCGACCACAAACCCCTCAAGAGTTTGTTTGTGGGTGAGGTGAAGAACACGAAGGTGCAGCGCTGGGCAGTTCTGATTGCTGAGTACGGATGTAAGATTGAGTACATCCAGGGCTCGAAAAATATTCGAGCGGACATGTTGTCCAGGTTGCGTCGTCCTGTGGAGGTCGCCACGTTAGACACGGGCGATTATGTCATACCCGAGGTGGACGAAGGTGTGTTACCACACGTCCCTCTGGAGGTGTATGACGTACCCTACGACGAATTACGTACCGAACAGACCAAGGAATACCCGGAGTTGTTCAAGAACACACCGGAGGAGTATATGGTCAAAAACGGTATTTTGTATTCCTTAGTGACACCTTCAGCGTTGGACGCTGAGTACCCCAGAATCGTATTACCTGCCCTGTTCCGTGAGAAAGTGCTCCGGAAGGCTCATGAGAGAGCCGGTCACCAAGGTCTGAAGAAGACCATCGGCATGGTAAGGGATTCTTTTGTGTGGACGTCTTTAAGGAAAGATGTGGTTCGTATGCTTGAAACGTGTACAACGTGCCAGGTCAACCGACCCGTCACTACACGACCTCAATACAGTGAGATGCCCATGGCTAATTATCCGAGTCAGATAATTGGTATGGATTTGATCGGTCCACTGTTGGAGTCAAGCAGAGGTAATGTGTACATCATGACGATAATTGATCACTGTTCTGCATGGGCAGAAGCATACCCAATTGCTGCCAAGACATCTCAGAATGTGGAAGACAAGTTCTTTAATGAGTATGTCGCTCGTCATGGTGTCCCTGAAATCTTAATAACGGATCAGGGTAAAGAATTTTGTTCGAATAATCTGGAAGAACGATTTAAGGAACACGGTATCGATCATAGAAGATCGAGTCCATACCATCCGCAAACGAATGGACGAACCGAGAGGTTCAATCGTACGCTCAAGGAGCTAATCCAGAAAGGTGTGAATAATGAATCCCGTGCATGGGAGGACGAACTGGGCGCGGCTTTAACAGCATACCGCAGCTCTCGTCACTCCACGACTGGATATACGCCATTTTATCTGACGTATGGTCGTCGTGCAAGACTTCCGTTAACTGTCCCACTGGATGCCACGCAGGATCTGGGTGAAAGACTTACGTGTCTTAATAATGCCTTGCTGCGAGCTCGTGGAGAAACGGCTAAGTCTCGGGAAGTGCACCGCGAACAAATTAACAAGCGTGCAAACGCTGGTGAATTCAAGGTGGGCGATTCGGTGGTCGTAAAAGCTGAGGAGAGGATGAAATTGACCTCTCGCAGTGACCCCGAGTACGAGATCTTTAAGATCAATGGTCCCGTGGCTCATGTCCGACATCAAAGATCTGGGAAAGTGCGCGTACTTAATATATCCAAGATACGTGTAGTGGACTCAGAAATGTGTTGGGACAAGGTCCGACCACGCCCTATTCGTAACCCTGCTAAAGGTACGAAAGCTAGCCATCACCCTCGAGTGATAGTACCCGAGTCCAAACCATTGCCGGTAAACGACTCCGGTGCGACATCGAGTAAGCGAGCTCGTAGGAAGCGACCAGCTTCTGATGAAGAGCCGAGGGTGCGCAAGGGTGGTAAGGGGGTTGATATAAATATGGATCAACCTCGTACGAGTCAGATTCGAAACCATGAGTCACCAATGGAAACCCAAGTGACTCCTCGTACTGTAATGATGGACACCTCGGAGGATGTACCCGAGCCTGCCAATGAGCCAATGGAAACGTTTCCATCTCATCCCTACTTTCTGCGCAAGCGCAGTCTCGCTCATGATGTCTACTCGGACCCTAAGAGACTCAGGATTGGCGCGTTTGGCCGTGCTCGATATGATGATTTCATCGGTCGTATCGAAGCGGTTATAAGGCGACGTGGCCAGAAGAAATTTTAATCTCTTCATCATCGCTGTAAGAGTAGCATAGCATAAATCTGGCATCATGTATACGCTACAGTGGAGTGTGATAGTAATGGTAGTAGGTGTGGTACATAGCGTCTGCCGAAAGTCTAGTATTCATAAGTTACCAAATGGTGTTATGATAACCGATCACCAGGAAATATCATTAATACGGGCGGAATGGACGGTAGTGGTGTCCATAGACCATCCATATTTGCCTGCCGAATTTCTTTACCAAATGATAAAAATTCGTGCGCTCGTGGCGGATATCGGTCTAAAGACTTCTTTAAGCACCAACGACATTATAGGACTCCAACGTCGAAGTGATGGCATCCGGAAGATTGCCATAGGTACACAACAAACAATGCAGAAGCGTAATCTTAGGCGAAGGAAACGGGGACTATTTAATTTTGTGGGTGACATGGCGTCATCTTTATTCGGAACTGCTACATCCGGCGACATAGAAGCGATCCGGAATGTAGTGAAGGAAGCGATGAGGAATGTAAACAGACTGGTCCATTTCTCTAGCAAGTTGGCGTCACACGTGAAACTTGCTTTTAAGGCAATAGACGCCAATATGGATAGAATTAACGATGTGGCGGAGAGTTTGGTGGAGTTAACCGGAAATGTTAGCCGACTGTTCAGGGTACAGGCAACGCGTCAGGCGGAACTGTATGCATTAGTACGTCTCGGGAACCTCATCGATGCAGCCGAGGATGTGGTAACGAGTTACCAGAAGGCTGCTGCCCAGTTCCATAGGCAAACGGCCTCACTCAAGCTGGGTAGATTGACAGAGGAGTTATTCAGCCCTAGGGACCTGGCCGAAGTGGCTAAGCAGGTCAGCGTAGGCAACCGTTTAATCCGTCCATACCAATGGTACTACCGAAACGTAGTAGCATATCCCCTGTGGAGGGACGACGAAAGACTGCATTATATAGCTACATTACCCTTAATCGACGGAGGACAGTATATAGAGTATGGGCTGCATTCATGGCCCGAACCATTGGTCACGAAGGGTTACTATATGCAGGTATTAATAGCTAGAACCAGTATTGGACTTGACACTAAGACGGGTTGGTATTTTGCGCCATCTGAATGCCAAGGGAGTAAGCCCCGAGTATGTCACGGGCAATTAAGGGTCGATAAGACCCACGTGCCGTGCATAGTGAGTCTACTCACTAACACCACCGATAGTACCTGCAATATTAGACTGACTGAGTCCAACGAAACGTCTAGTAAAGTATTTGCCCATAAGAAAATAGGTGTGGTTTTGCAAACGTTTGGAGAAACGGTTGAGGTGCACTGCGGCGGACGACTGACAGACCGGTGTGTAGTGAAGAATGGTGTGTTTGCTTTGATGTCTAGTGAATGTGATTATAGTGGCAAGGGTTGGCGATTTGAGCCAGTACAGTCTTATAGTAGGACTTACACTCGAGTCAGTCTGGCCATTGATATGCCACGGTTGGATGTGGCCGGGGTACTAAACCAATCAATGATAGTTGAGCAGTTAAGTATGCAAAAATGGGACCATTTGCAGAAGTCTAAGTACGTGCAGCTAGCACCCTTGTCTGCGGTCGACCCAGCGATGGTCGATGGCATGGGGGTACGGTCGTTTGTGTCGTATTCGACCGGCTCCTTCGTCGTAGTGATCGTAATAGTGGTGATATTATGGAAGTGTGGAATAATTTCACGCATGTGGATATGGATTAAATGCAAGCCACATGCGGCCCAGAGAAGTGCGCCACGGACTATTCGCCCTCTAGGACCCCGGAGACCTGCAGCCCTACCGGAGCCTATGAGGATGTCAGCCGGGTCGTCGCCTAATGCTGTAGCCAGGACTGAGATCGACCCGACGGCTGACGACTGGATGGACGTGGCAATTGACAATCCTAACATTCGTACATCATACGAGGATTTATCTTTGTAGCACGAACTTTATTATTGTGCCATGTATTAGTTGTAATAACATGTATTGTGGATGTCATTATGACCGTTGATATGACCTGTAATGATTTAACTGTAGGATTAGGGTTTGTAGTTTGTTTTATTGTTTAGCATTGTATTGATAATTGTAATATGTTCTATCATCAGTATAGATTCGCTATTGCAGTGTTAACGGAGGACTCCGTTAGCTTGTGGACGTCAGTTACGTGTAACCCTGGTATAGCGTGGTTTGGTTGTTGATAGTGCACAACGAGTTAATTATCAATGTCTTAAGGCCTTAAGAGATGGTTAATTAACTTCGGTTGTGGGGCATGTGTAGATATCGGATTGTCTTATGGGAAGTCATGACCCCGGTGGACATCTTATATTTGCAAGTAAGACCTCAGTGAAATTCTCATATTTGAAAATACCAGGGAATAGTAGCAGTAGCAATTAGAGAAGCAGTAGGATGCACGGGTTGACTTTGACCAGTGCTAGTAGTGATACAGTTTCGCGGAAATAGGATAGGTTTCGCAGAAATAGAATAGGAACCAGATTGAAACTGTAGTAGTATATTCATCATAATAAGCTAGAAGTTAGAATAGATTGAAATAGGAGCGGCGGTTCTGAGTTGGTGATATCTGTCAATAGTTGAAGATAAAAGTTGTTGCTGTGGGATCGGCATACACTTTTATGAAATTCAGCAGTCATTTAGGCCGTTAGTTTAGTAAATAATAGAGTGGTAAGAGTAGAGACGAATCAAGGGGAATCGAGAGAATTATAGGAAACAGACTGACATGTAGTTGTTGACGGTCGGCATTCCGACTCCCTTAAGCAAGTACAACAACACCAGCTGGCAATGAGATCATACAGCTCATGTGCTTATTAACGTTCGTTTCCTACAGGCTTATCCACAATAGGCAAGGGACAGGACAGAGGCATTGTAGCGTCCTGTAGGAATTGATAACACAGTCGAAATTTGTATATCAACTATATGTCTATCAAAGAGAGGCATGCAACAACAACACATTCCGTAATGTTGTTAGTTAGCTGACAGATCGCATCAAATCAGAACCAGCTGGAACCGCTTTGTCAGCTTGAAGCGTAGTTATAACATGTTTAATAGTGAATCCCTAGAAGAGAAGCCCAGAGTTTGATTGGCCGAGATGACGTCATAATCAATGAGCATCTAGTCAAACTCTGTGGCAGAGAAACAAAAAGAACTAAGTTTCAGAGTGGAATCGAAAGATAGGCGAACAGGGATTGGTCAGAACGACCAACAGAAATAGGTACAAACTTCTAGGAAGAGATAAGCAGATGTTGATTGGGGGACAAGAGTGTGTGGACCAATCAAGCTGTGGTTATAGCTACCTAGAAGGATGAAAGAAACAGAAGCTATGTATTACGATATATATAGATCTATATATCGTAATATGTATAGAAGTTAGGAAAATGTAAATTGTATATAATAGGCACTTTGTCTATTATTAGAGAGCTTCTTTTACCATCAGTGATTCTAGTAGGTATCCGTCTACCTCTGCGAGTTCGCAGCGCAGTATAAGCAGTAGTTTAGAATAGCAGTTGCTAGAAATCGTGTAAATTATTCTTAAAATATATACAGTTTAGCTTTTATCTTCGGCAGCAAAAGTCGAATTTGTTATAAGTATATTAGTAATAAATAGCCATCATAATATAAGTAGCGAGTCGAAGTTGTATTTACTCCAGAAGCACGAAACATCATCGTGCCTTACCTGAATCATTCTAATAAATCAGATAGGCCCGTATTGCTAACCAAATATCTTCACAAAATCGGAAGAGGCGAGCCAGCAATAAGCACCGCTACCGCGTCGGAAAGATAGATTGTCGCAGCAATCAATTAACCATCATAAGTCTTTCCGTAGTTGTAGTGGTCGTTATAATCCTGTGTAATCGGAGACTGAAAATCTTCAATGTGAATGAATGTGTGGTATGATGTCATCATGCGAATGATATTTTGTTTTTGTTGTTAATTGAGACCTAAAAACAGTGAATTCTGACATCATATTAATGAGAGGCAATAGAATTAACCCTTTAACACTTATATCAGCCAAAAACGGCATCTACAGTGGTCTTGAGAAATGTCAATTTGCAGACCAAGAGAAAACTGTTTTTTAAAACTTACCACTGGAATGACTGGCTCGATAACTGAGCCAGTCATTCCAGTGCTAAATTTAAAAAAATAGTATTCTCTTGGTCTGCAAATTGACATTTTCTTTGAAAAAATTTAAACTTTCTTGAACAAATTCAAGGCTTAAAGGGTTATTGAGCCCCTAGTGGTCAAACTGGAATTTGAATCCGAGCCGATGCTCTGTTTCATAACTTTATTAGACAGCATTTTATTCTCCATGACAGTGTGGTGTCATCTGAAACTTGTTTGATGATTCACACTATCATGTCATATGGTGAATTGTATAGGGTATTAAAGTCAATGATTTTAAACACATTTCTAATATTAATAGATGTCATGAAAATTTATCAGATTTCTTTAAATTTATTAATTATGCAAAAAAACACTTATTTTTGGTGTTTTTTTTATTGAAATCTCGTTTGAGATCACCATTAACATTCATCTGTGAACACTCAATAATTAACTCACCTGTCCCAGTTCTTCGTTTAGGTCAGAGGTGTTGGCTATGGCAGCCTGTTCAGTCACTGGATCATACATCTGTAGATCCCAGCCAAAAAACATGGAACTAATAAACTTCTGGATTTCTGAAAATAAAATCCATGAAGAATCAACATCGCAATCAAATACAACAACAATAAGAGCAATCAGAGATGGCAGACCCGCGCCCTCCCATTGTTATCACACTGTAATAAGTTTCTTGGCTTTTCCAGATCTTTCTTATTTACCGAATCACAACCACAGTAATGGAAGATAGTGTATGCATCACACTCTTTCTTGTGTTAAGTCTTTAGCCGAATCGGACCAGTAGCTGATCCAGATCTGTTTTTATTCGTCAGATCATGGACAAAGTCTGGAAATCTTTCATGGTACAATTAGTTGTGCCAAAATTTGAACCAAGCAGATACAGATCTAAATGCACAAAGACACACAGAGACAGACACGAATGCAATGCTCTATTCTCTGTACTGTTTGAGATTGCCTATTTACAAGATTATAACTCAGTCACATCCGCAACAGTTTCAATACCACGCTGAATCGATTATCAAACATTTAACCTTTTGACGGCCACGACTGGTCACAAAAATTGATATTTTTGCGCAGTGAATTTTCATTTACAAGCCAACACAGTCCTGACTACTTTTTAAAATTTAGCACCAGAATAACTGCCAGTCATTTCAGGGATAAATTTTCAAAAACAGTCTTCCATTGGCCTGTGGATGGATATTCCCCATGGCTGGTTTTGGCCAGCATGAGTATTAAATGATTAAAGCAATTCACCTTTCCAGAGTATCCATCCATCATCTGACCTCATATGACATCATAATCAGCTCAGCCTGTGCATGATGACGTCATAATCATTACATCACAAAGGGTTCCATATAGACTCATCAAATCTCAAACAGTCTGATATGTTGTATGAATTGCATGTCTTTGTAATTCATTGCTATTTAATAAACATGCTGTTGAATATTTTGAAACTAATTTGACTGGGCGCTGTTGCTGCCTTAGTTTCACAATATTCAACAGTTTACCTGTGTAGTTTTCTGGAAATTGATAGTCAGGGTGTTCAGAGATCGATCAATCCCAACACGAGCGAGGTGGGGGTGGAGCTTAGCTAGAGATGGGCGGGCATAGCTAAAACCAGAAAGATCCATTGATATTCAGAGAGCATTTGCTTTGAAAACTATTTTCAAAGACGTTTGTTTAGCGGCCATCATACTGGCTTCTGCACCTAGACAACTTCTCCCATGGGCCAATTCGCATTCTAGTTTACGAATGAACATCAATCGACAGCACAGCATGGAGCTATTGTGCCCGGCATACACATATATACACACACACACACACACACACACACACACACACACACACACACACCACACACACACACACACACACACACACACACACACACACTTGCACATGTATGGACACACCCCCCACATACACATGCACACACAGGCGCACACCCTAATATACAGCCGCACGCACGCGCGCACAGATTATAATAGTCTCATAATGTCTTCAGGGCACGAATAACTATCACATGAACACTGCATGACTGGATAGATTATCTATAAAAGTATGGATCGATTTACAAAGCAAATAATTGTTAAACAGTATGGATAATTTATGTGGGTCGACATAAAAAACTGTGCCGATAACCAACAAGGAAGTAAAGTGGGCATAAATCCCACCCACGGTAGATTATAATCCATACAGTCAACACCTCCCTAAGAGAATACATACCTTTTGGAGTCCAAAGATGGTGGCTATTTAAGACAGGTGATCATAATAGGTGGTCATACGATCACCTGTTTTAAAGAACCACCTGTCTTAAAGAACCACCATATTTTGGCCCTGAAAGCATACAGTATCACAAGTTACTTGTATTAACTCTTTCAGCGACAAATCTCTGAAAAAGTATTATTCTTGACGATGAATAACATATTCTGTTTAATAATTTGGAATTAATATTCGCCAGCCTTTCCTGCTTGTTTGCCCTGAGATTGAGATACAGGAAATTTATCGGTGAAAGGGTTGCGAGACACACTTGGTAGAAATAAGAAATTTTGTCTACACACCCGGTGTATTTAACATTGGAATCATAACATTGTAAAAGTCATACATGCGCATAGGTTAATATAATATCATATCAGGCAATCTACATGCACCCTGTGCACCCAGAATTAAGGTGGCGTCAACACGGGACAACAATTCACTAGCATTTAAATCCATAGCATCTCATTGGTTCATGTGTCACCTCCAACCAACAACTCGCTTCCAAAAAAGTTCGACCAAAATAGAACAATGCTATAATTTCACCTGATTTTTCCAGCCAATAGGTTGTCACCAACATGTTGTTCTGTGTGCCATATAACTAATTTGTTGCTAATGATTTGTAGTCCCATGTGTCACTGCCTTAAGATAATATCATATCATATCAGACAATCTACATGCACTCATCATAATAAGACATCTCGAGTTTCGACTCACAATTCGTATAAATTAATCTGTTGGTCAAAGTTTGTTGTATTCCTGACAAAGCTTTTCAAAATTTCAGGATTCGCATAGAAGATGTCCATTTGCAGACCAAGAGAAGAATATTTTAGAAAATTTACCACTGGAATAACGAGCCAGTCAATTGAAATTTTCTTGAACAAATTTAAGTGTTAAAGGGTTACCCGTTTCATGGTCAAGATTGTCAAGAAAAATGAAATGTTTGCTTAGACCATTTGCAGGTCAAGAGATTATTTTAGAAAATTTAGTACTGGAATGAATGGCTCAATTATAGACCCAGTCATTCCAGTAGTACTTCTTTTAAAATAATCTTCCCTTGGTCTGCAAATGTACATTCCTCAAGATCACTGTAGAAGCTGTTTTTGGTCATTTTGAATGGTAAACTGTTAATAACATTAATTCAACAAAGTCAGATAGTATTTATTTATATGTGGTATTAAGCGTTTAAGTGTTTCATCAAATATTTACATAGTAGTCTTTTGTCTGGTATTTTATAGCCTTTTCAAAACATCCGCATAGAAGTATATTTTAACCCGTCACTGGTTAAGCAGGCCAACACCGACCTTTGTAGTGGTTATGAGCAATGGCCATTTGCAGACAGAGAAAACAATTTTTGATATTTTACCACTGAAAAGACTGGCTCGATAACTAAGCCAGTCATTCCTGTTGTAAATTTTCAAAAATAGCCTTCTCTAAGCCTGCAAATGGACATGCACTGCACTACGCAAATATTTAATTTTTCTTGAAAACCTTGACCATGAATGGGTTAATAAGCATAAGTATGTCATAAAATATAATTCAAATTTTTAACCATTTCAACTATACAGATCAATCAAATTCTGCTGACCATTTCAAAATTAATTTCATTGGAATCTGCTGTTGCCTTTTATGTGCATATCCGGTGCGATAATTCAAGGTCAACTCAGGGGATCTTCACAGAAATTAGTTAGAAAATATGCAACAATTTACCTAGCAATTTACCTATATGAATAGTGAAATTGCTAAACATGGATTTCAGCTGTGAAATGGTTAAATAGCTTTTTCTCACTCCTATTTTTTACATTAACCATTTTACCCTCACAGACCAGAAACGATCACATAGAATATTCTGTTGAATATTTTGAAACTAATTAGACTGGGAGCTGTTGCTGAAGTTGGCAGCAACAGTTTTCAGTTAAATTAGTTTCAAAATATTCAACAGCAGAGGACAGTGACCTTGACATTTGACCGTGTGACCTCATTGTGTCAATGTCATCATGCTGATTCCTACGAGCATAGACAACAATGACTCCAAGGTTAGTTGCAATAAGGTTAACGAATCTTGAAATATCAGGCAAGAAGTTTAGCTAAACACAAAAACTTAACGCCGCAAAGTTTTATACCAAGGTCAAAGTGGCATTGACCTTTAAAACTATGTCCTCAATATCATCATACAGATTTCAAACAGCATACTTAGATAGCTCTGTCGCCAAGTTTAGTTCTAGTAGGCTTATCAAATCGCTTCCTCTTACATTTCAAGATTGCAAAACCTAACGTTGACAGCGTCGTTATTGGAACAGCGTAACAAAAGCGCGAGCTATATGGATACATGAAAGTTTTTCTCAATGATAAGATACTCACCAACAGTAACATACAATGATATAGGCACAATGTAGTTGATTATCACAAGGAATGAAAAGAAATCTTCAACAACACTTCTGACCTGCAAGAAAGCACATCAGCAACAGAAATGACTAAATCCATCACCATTGAATTACAAATATTTCGGTTTTAGCCCTAAAACGCCGAAACTGGACAAAAATGGCATATGCAGTGGACTTGAGAAATGTTGATTTTTAGAGCAAGTGAAGAGTATTTTTGAAAATTTACAATTAGAATGACTAGCTCGATAACTGACTGTTGTCACCATAACAGAGGTGTTCGTTAACATTTTAATGTTAATTTGAGCTAAAAAGTGTTTCAGAAGTGACCACCATTAACCCTCTAAACCTGTTAAAACTTTTTTTATTTTTTCATAGACCAAGAGAAGACTTTTTGAAAATTTAGCACTGGAATGACTGGCTCGATTATCGAGCCAGTCATTCCAATTGTAAATTTTCAAAAATAGTCTTCTCTTGGTCTGCAAATGGACATTTCTCAAGACCACTGCAGAAGTTGTTTTGTCTGATATAAATGTTAAAAGGTTACCCCTTATGGATTTGGAGTGACAAATCTGATAATGGTACAATATATTGTTGAATATTTGAAAAATAATTTGAGTGGGAGCTGTTGTGCTTATGGCAGGAATAGGTTCCAGTCAAATTAGTTTTTGTTTAGACATCTTGAAATTGAGACACAGGAATTTCATGGGTTACCGCTCTGATGTCAATACTCAATATTCTATCCTTAACTGCGTCAATAGCAAAGAAACTGGTGTACATTTTTCAACAATTTTGGTGGACGATGTTTCTGTCATAGACAGGAATATCTTCCATCAAATTTGTTGAACAATGAACAGCAGTTGATCTTTTAATTTATTTTGAAGATTTAAAACTTTGACATCTGTGGTAAGGATTAAATAATGCTAATTTGCCAAGTGAAGAATGTTTTAGACACTTGATTACTGTAATCAACAGCTCACTAACTCCATGTTTCGCTCTCACTCTCTCTCCCCCTCCCTCCCTTTGTCTCCCTCTCCCTGGCATGGCCATCATTCCCTCTCCACTCACCCCCCCACCCCCACCCCCAACCTTCTACTCCTCCTCTGACCATCACTTACACTTAAACCAGGCTCATCTGAAAGGTACCATGGATCATGGATGAGGATGATTCCCTATGTACCAGTAATGTAAGATCCCCTCTCCCTCACTCTCTTTTATCCTCCTTCCATCTCTCTCACCCTCCCTCCATCGCTCCCTCACTCTCTTTCTCCCAACCTCCTGATTACTTATGCTTAACCTGGCCTCATCCGAGATATACCATGGATGAGGATGATGAATCCCTATGTACCAGTAATATAAAATCCCCCTCTCCATCCATCTCTCACACTCCCTCCATCACTCTCTTTCTCCCCTAACCACCCAGACCCACCCACCCACCCTGCATTACTTACCCTTAACTTGGGCTCATCCGAGATCTACCATGGATGAGGATGATTCGCTATATACCAGTAATGCAAGATCACCTCTCCCTCCCTCTCTTTCACCCTCTCTCCATCGTTCCCTCCCTCTCCCCTAACCCCCGCCCCCCCACCCCTGATTACTTACACTTAACTCAGGCTCATCTGAGACAGACCTTGGATGAGGGTGATTCCCTATGTACCAGTAATGTAAGATCCCCTCTCCCTCCCTCCCTCTCACCCTCTCCCCTGATTACTTATGCTTAACTTGGGCTCATCTGAGATATACCCTGGATAAGGATGATTCGCTACATACCAGTAATGCAAGATCCCCTCTCCCCCCCCTCTCTTTCACCCTCCCTCCATTTCTCTCGCTCTCTCTTCTCCTCTCTCCTCCTCCTATCTCCTTTCTCTCTCTCTCTCTCTCTCTCTCTCACATTTTCCCCTCATTTTTTAATTTTCATTTCCTTCATGTTTCTGTGTGTGTGTGTGTTGGCAAAATAACAATACTTCTAAGAGGGATAGCGATTATTACCATTAACTAAAAAAAGTGAGAGAACACTGTGGGGACAGTCCCCACACAGAGCAGGGACCTAGTGAGTCCCCACAAATGTGAGAAACACTGGGGGGACATACTCTCTGATTGGCAGTTAATGCAGTAGCAGCAGTATGTGGATGGGTGATTACACCGCCGCCTAGTCTGCTCACATGAGTGTTTCAAAAAAGCATCCGCTTTGGTTTCTACGAGAATTCTTAATACTTACCAGATGTACTATTATGATAATGTCTATTATCTAGTCTAGCTCAAAATAAACAATTAAAACTCCGCACTCTCCTGGTCCTGCCAATACTGTGTCCGGGAGTACCGAGTCAATTCCCAATCACAGTCAGATTCGTCTTATATTTGCCTTGACAAATAGCGAAAGCAGCTCAGCCTCACCTCAGCGGGCGGCTGAGGAAGGGCCATAGTACATCTAGTAAGTATTAAGAATTCTCGTAGAAACAAAAGCGGATGCTTTTTTGATTCTACTTCGAATGATACTTACCATATGTACTATTTTGATAAACTCCGGATTTCAACAGCCAAGAAATACCGGTGGGAGGAGGTGAGGCTCGAACCAGCACTCATCTACCATCCGACAGAGAAGGTTGTGAAGAGACTAGAACCCTGGCATACGCTTGGGTTCTGCCATCTGTCTCATAGACTGCTAAACTTCCATGGTCTAGACCGCGCTCCCCCCTTCTTTTGTCCGCACAAAATCCAGAGGGCTGTCGAAAAGGGGATGCAACACCCACCAGACCCGTGTCAGCCCCAAGTCTCAGCTAGGGCAGTCCATTAGAGTGCAAAGAAGCTACTACAACTTCTAATTTTGAAAAAATATCAATATATCGATTAGGTTTTCAAATTGGAATGAGTCTAATGTCTGTTTGAGAGGATAAGTACACTCTTACACCAGACTATTTACCTAAGCAGTCTGGTATTTCGACTGTAAGTAAATTATTTATAGTCACTTAATTAATGTAAACACGCACCATTTTGAGTGCTTGGTCTTTTAGTTCATCACAGGAGCTCGGCCCAATCCACGGTCGTTCTCAGGTCATGTGCATGGCCATTGTTCAGTGCAAGTGGAAGAACTTGTGATGTGTGCGAAATAGTGGTCGGATGTGGCTTAGTTCAGATTCGATAAATTGGCGACGGCTACCGGATTAAGTGCGCTGGAAATGTCGCGAAGGTAGAAATCAGTAAATGATGACTCGGCATGCCATTGTGCTACAGACATCACCTCCTCTAATGAGACACCCGTATAAAGGGCCGATGCTGCTGCTAGTGCTCAGACCTGATGGGCATTCGCACGATCAATCTGCTTTCCTGTACCGATTTTGTGCGACCTCTGAATAGCATCGACTATCCAACGAGAAATAGTATCTTTCGAGGCGCGCAAATGAGGAGCTTTGAGACATAACCACAGAGATTTCGGGTCGTCTCTCCACTCCGCAGTAGGTTTTTTTATACATTTTCAGACATCTGACAGGACACCAAGCAGAAGAGTTTGGGTCATGTCTAGTTAAACTTGGCAAATTGATCGGCTGTCCTGAATATTTAAGTGACTGATTCTTTGCCAGGAAACAAAGACGTGGAAGTAGTCTTAAACCTTCACCCGTGACGACAAAACGGTCTTGTTCGGCAGAAAGCGCATGAATTTCGCTTCTCCTTCTCGCCGACGCGGCTGCAACCAAGAAAACTGACTTAATAGTTAACAGTTTAATATCTATAGATCTAATCGGTTCAAAGGGAGAGATGACCTAAAACCTGTAGAACAAGAGATAGATTCCATGTTGGGATAGGAATTGGCTGTCTAGGTCGCAGATTGCTCATTCCTTTAATAACTTCATTTAAAGTGTCATTTTCCACTCCTTCAATGGCCAGACTGGGAATGACTGAAGCTAATGCAGACTTATATGCTGCTAGGGTTAAAGGTACAAGTTTGTCAACTTCATATAAATGACAGATAAAATCTGCTACGTGTTGAACAGATGCAGAAAAGTGATCGATATCTCTTCCTTTACACCACTCTGCAATTTGTTGATTCTATAATTATATGTTTTAGTGGTTGACCCTCTTCTGGCTGAAGCGACAAACTTTGCTGCTTGCTCAGAAAAGCCACCCTTAATTGCACGCTGCTTGATAACATCCATGCGGTTAATTTGAACATTTTTGGTCTGTCGTGGAAGTACAGACCCCTGTTCTGAGAGATTAGATCTCTTCTGTCTGGAAGAGCGATTGGATTGCATACCAGAAGGTCCAGCAGATCCGTAAACCATGATCGGCCTGGCCAATAAGGGGTGATCAGTAGTACTTGACACATACCCTCTCTTATTTTTGCCAGAAATTTTGGGATAAGAATCATTGGAGGATACGCATACGCGTACATCCCCTTCCAACTTATCGCCAGCGCGTCTACCGCTAGAGCTAGCGGGTCCGGGATCGGTGACATGTATGAGACCATCTTTGCGTTTTGTTTCATCGCAAACAGGTCCACATTTGCCTTGCCCCAATGTTTGAATAGAACCTCCGCTACCGATTGGTTGAGCTGCCATTCCGTCAGACGACAAACCGTCCATCGACTGAGAGCATCCGCTAAGATGTTCAGTCTTCCTGGAATGTGTGCTGCCCAAAGAATAACATTCCTCTCTTGGCACCACAGCAGAAGGTTCCAAATCATCATACACAACTCCGGTGATCTCGTCCCGCCTTGGCGGTTTAAATAAGACACCACTGTTGAGTTGTCTGTCCTTACTAGGACAACCTTGTCTTGGATTAAGCTCTCAATTTTTTGAAGTGCTAATATAACTGCAAATAATTCGAAAACATTGATATGTTTCTGCGCATTGGTCCGATCCCATACCCCTGACACTGACTGATCGTCCAATACCGCTCCCCAACGCGTTGTCGATGCATCTGTGAAGATGGACATCTGTGGTTGAGGTTGTAGAGCAAACCTCGCAGGAGATTCTGTTCTGATAACCACCACTGAAGGTGAAATATCAATGGTTCTTTTACTGGAATCTTCAGAGATAACGGATCCGTTCTCGGAGACCAGAATGACATTAGATACATCTGAATCGGCCTGCGCCTTGAGTGCCGCATAAGGAACCACTTTCTCCAGAGACACTAGTAAACCCAGTATCCTGAGAAATTGGCGTGCCGTCAGAAAGGCTCCTAGAGAAACTGACTCCAGTACTGCAATCAAACTCTTGACTGCTCTCCGCCAGAAAAGCTACGCCATCCCCGAGGTTGAAAAATATTCTCAGATAAACAAACTCCTCTGATGGAGTCAATTCTGATTTCTCTAGATTCACAATCCATCCTAGATCCTTTAGTAAGGCTAGGACTACCTGAAGATTGTTGCGCAGAGTGACTGGATTCCCCGCCTTCAGCAGCCAGTCGTCTATGTAAGTATGAACAGCTATGTTTCTCCTGCGAAGATAAGAAGTCATGGCGAGAACCACTTTGGTGAAGACCCTCGGTGCTGTGGTCAGGCCGAATGGAAGCGCATTGAATTCCCAAACATTGTCTTGGAATGCAAAGCGAAGGTATTTCTGAAAAGGAATTGACATTGGAATATGAAAATATGCATCCTTCAGATCTATCGACACGGCCCACATGCCTTTTCTCAGCCCTGTCATCACCGCTGCTACAGTCTCCATCTGAAATTTTGGAGAAAGAATAAATTTGTTCAACGGTTTGAGATTGAGAATTGGTCTCCATCCTCCGTTACGTTTCGGAACGAGGAACATCATCGAATAGAAGCCTAGGGACTGATTGTGGACTAGATGAATCGCATTCTTCTGCTGAAGAGCTTCGATTTCTGAGCAAATGGCATCTAGACGATCGGATTCCCTTGGAACGGGAGTCCACACTGGAGTCGATGTTAACGGAACTAACGATTGACGGATGAGCCAGTCCGGTTCGTAGCCGTTTCTTAACCTCTGACAGACTAAACAATCTCGCACGAGCTGTTCCCATTGGCTTGAGAACAGTTGAAGTCTGCCTCCGACGGTAGGAATCTGCACACAGCTGGCGGTCAAGATTGCACGATAAGACGCTAAATCGCTTGGGTGAAGATTCTCGACTCCCTTCATTCCTGACGTCACCGGAACTGATTCCGCCGGAAACCCGTCAGGACTGGCCTCCACAGCCGCCCCGCGGCTTCTTGGAATATGATGACCCGGAACCGCCACCACGGCTATCCTTACGATAACCACCGCGACCCGAACCACCACCCTTCCTGTCCTCCTCATATGGCCTCTTATTAGAGGACTTGTATGAGGACGAACGGCCAGGTCCCTGTGATCCGGATGCCCGATGGACATCACGGCAAGAAGGACGGAAGGGCGATCTCTGGCGCTGCCTCTGCTGCTCGTGCCGATGCTGTTTGTAGGACTGCTGCGGCTGTGTCCTCTTAGTCGACTTGCACGACTTGCCGACTACTTCCTGCTCAGCGACCATTGACGCGACCTTGGATAAGGCTTGCTGTGCCGAGCCGCCGAACAAGCCTGTACCAATGAAAGGCGCAGAAGATAACGCAGCCCTCATCTCAGGTCCTGGTTCTACACAATCGAGAACCATTCTCCTTCGCTCCGCCAATGATCTGGTGATCACCCTGGCCAGGCAATCCTGGGACAAGCGCATGGTGTCCCGAACAACTCCGGGAGCAGCCTCTGGCACTTGTCCACATTCCGTCACGCAGGCCAGCATACCCTGCAGGATGGTACATCTGTGCGAGAGCGCAGCCATGGCTGCCCTCGCCACATCTTCAATGAGCATTAGCTCACTAAACAGATCTTTATTGGCTTGGGAAACTAAGGGACGAGAACGCCCCTTCGATTTGCCAGCCAATGGCCTATTCAGCGCCTCTCGCTCCCCGATGGAAAACGGACCCTACTCCTTATCCCCTTCGGGGCTTTGGGCAATGCATACTCTGGCTGAACCAGATGATATGCCGCAAACTCCAACATGTCGGAAGTCTGCGTGTCCAAAGGGAGCGTCGGCATGGCCGAAGAGCCACTTGACAGAGCACTAGCCGCTTGCTCTGACATCCGTTCCATCGCCGGATCGCGCTGAGATCCTTGATCCGATGCCAACCCGAGACGGTCGGACATCCAGCCAAGGACCTGCACCCATTCAGCTTCGGTGCAGAAAGCGGACTCGTCCATCTACGACTACCGGTTTCATCTTCCTTCTCACCCTTGGATGAGTAGGCCACTGACGATCCATGCTGAGACCTATGGCCCGCACTTCTACCAACATGAGGCGCGTCCATAGCCCGACTACTAGCAGCACCAGTGGCCAAGGAATCGCCGGACATGGATTCACCACAGTCCATCGGCTCCAGCACAGGAGGCGGGACTACAGCCGCTTTCACCACGGTAGATGTCGGCACTCCGAGAGGAGCCGCACCTAACGCCACCAGGATGCCGCTAGGAACCGCAAAACACGGCTCCAATGACAATGCGGGTTGAGCAAAATCTGGGTGGAAAATGCCTGACGGAACGTCGACATCACCACCCGCTTGGCAAACCCGTACAAATCCCGAGGGAGATCCCTGGGATGTACTTGGTCTAGCTGTCAACGAAATATCCGGCATGCCAGAATCTTCCATTAGGATAAGATCTTCCTCCTCCGCCGTCGGCTCTTGAGCCAAGGTCGGAGAAGGGACAGGTGCTTGTCCCTCCGCAGAACTAGCCGGGCCACCTAACGGTTGCCCTTCACCAGCCTGCATCATGGACTGCAAGGACTCAAACATTGCCTTGAACTGGGCCGCCCATACGCCTAATGCTAAATCCATTCGCTCGTTCAGACGACCTTCCAGTCCTCTCACTGATGCCTGATCCAGCTTGGCCGCCATGTCCCTCACGATTCTCTCCAAGCACGCACGACAATCACGATCGAACTCTGCCACCATTTCTGACGACCACTTGGCGTACACATCACACAGACTTCCCATCTTGCACTTCGCGCAAGCTACACAATGATGGCCCGAGTACTTGCGCTTCATGAACCTGTTGCATTTGTGGCACAAAGTGTACTGGTTCTTGGCCTTCTGCGAACACAGAAAATAATTAAAACGCTGCACATGACATACGATGACGAGCAATACGCACAATTGACTTGATTGTAAAGTAGAAACATTAACTTTCTCTTAAATTAATGATAATCAAGCCTTTAGGCAGGAAATATTTGAAACCTTTTTGAGTGAAAATTAATAAACACAACTTGGAAGTTAACAACCGTTAATACAGCCAAGAAATAAACACTGATCGCTACAAACACCCTCGTCAATGAAGCGGGAGCTAAAGATCGGCATAAACAGAGTGCATAGACACGCCAAGCCAAACATAACGTTAATCATGGGCGCCGCCATCTTGGCCAAGGGCGCATCCATCTTGGAAGGAACCGAGTCGCAAGAGAAATAAAACGAGTACCCGGATAGGATTAAAAAGTTAACGGGTACCGGGCGACTCCAACAATGGCTACCATTTAAAAATGTGCCAATTTAAGGAAATTTCAAACAGTCATTACGGCATGAATGTATAAATTCTAGATTGATACAATCTGCCCCTGTGATGATTTTCTTTTTTCGTCCATCCTTCCAGCAATGAATTAAACAAACAACCGCTAATTCCGTTAAAAATTGCAAATTTTGAGAGCCACAAAAACACGACTAGCATGGAGAGCAAAATAGACGAATCTGACTGTGATTGGGAATTGACTCGGTACCTGGGGCTATGGTATTCCCGGACACAGTATGGGCAGGACCAGGAGAGTGCAGAGTTTTAATTGTTTATTTTGAGCTAGACTAGATAATAGACATTATCATAATAGTATATCTGGTAAGTATTATTCGAAGTAGAATATCATATCACGTGTTCACATGCCTCGTGCAATATTTTTTTTACATGAGAGTGTGAGATAATTTTGTGGGGACATTTCAATGTGAGAGGTGAGAGAAATGAAAAAAAAAAAAATTTAAAAACATGCATTGTGGGGACACAAATTCTAAATACATTTTTGGACGTTTCACGCTTATCCTGATCGCTTGAGCTACCGTTATTGTGGGGACAGGGCATTGTCCCCACAATCCAAGCATGTCCCCAGAGTATAGAGCCTATACGTGAAAATGTCCCCGGAATTACGGTAAAACAAGTTCTCTCTCTGTCTCTCTCACCTACCCCCTGATTACTTATGCTTAACTCGGTCTCATCTGAGATATACCCTGGATAAGGATGATTCCCTATGTACCAGTAACATAAGATCTTCCTCCCTCTCGCCCCTAACCCCTCCCCCCCCCCCCACCCCCGCGATTACTTACGCTTAGCTCGGGCTCATCTGAGAGATACCATGGATGAGGATGATTCCCGATGTACCAGTAATGTAGGATCGTCAGCAGGATACTTTCAACAAAGAGGATTAAGAGAAACGTGAGAATGAATCTGTTCATTGATCTAGAAGAAATAGATGGAAAACACACATGTATATTTCTCTTACTCATTCTACTTTCTATTATTGGGTCAAATATCGATGTTACACACAAACACGCCACATAAATGTTGATAATGAATGGGTGCTGTTTAACACGTTAACCCCCACATTTGTTCAAGCATAGAAAAACCAGCCGCAGCTATGGTCTTTAGAAGTGTCCATTTGCAGGCTAAGAGAAATATATGTTTGAAAGTTTATCATAAAGTGTATCATAAAATTGTTCAAGAAAATGCATTGTTCTCATAGAAAATGTCCATTTGCAGACCAAGTCAGAGATTGTCTTTGAAAATTGATCACTCGAATGACTGGCTCGATTATTGAACCAATCTTTTCAGTGGTAAATTTAAACTAGATGTACTGCGTCCTTCGTGTCTCGCCATTTAGATTTTCCGCATATAACACATCATGTGTGGCATGATTTCTTAAAATAGTATACACCCATGACAAATCAAATGTCTATTTAATAGTAACATTATTCTAATTCTTGCAAAGGCGACAAATCACACACAAATAAACTATGGTACGCCCAAACCATGTAAAAGCATGGTAAAAACTTGGTGTAATTCATTTTAGTTTTGCTGTAAACTAAATGCAATGTTGATATATAACAAATCTGTAAAGTTTCATTGGGATCGAATAAGCCCTTGATAAATTAAAAGACCATTGAAAAACTAACATTTGTCTAAATCTGGGGTTAAGCAGGATATAAATCACACAAAAATAAACTACCGTAATTTCTCGACTAAAGGCCGCCCTCGAATATAGGACGCTGTCCCAAATTTGACCAAAATCCACCCAAAAAACTCTTGTATTCAAGTATAAGACACTGTTAAATTTAGAAAAAACGTACCTTTAAAAAATCTAAAATTGGTATCAAAAATAACCATCACTCCGCGTCATGTTTAATGCATGACTAAAAATTATCATGATGTTAGAGAAATTATTAAATAGGACCGCCTAAATATCGTGTATCTTCAATAAAGATTGTTTATTACATCAAAATCAATCTAATTTTGGCATAAAATGTCTCCTTGAAAACCTCGAAATCGCGTGATAGAAACAGATTGTAATGGCTCTTTTGCGTTTGGAGGCGCTGTGTGATCTTATGCGCTAACGGGAGTTGGTTATCTGGCTCTTTTGTGATTGGAGGCGCTGTGTAATCTTATGCGCTAACGGGAGTTGGTTATCAAACAGGTACGGGAACATTCAGTTCCTATCGCGCAATGATGATATATAGCAAATTCCGAGTTTCGAGTCCAGAATATTTATATCCGAGTACTCGCTCTAATTAGAAAAAAGATCTTTTGCGATTGGAGGCGAATCACGTGATTTATACACGTATCTTTTCTCGACGCCATTTTATGTCAAATTCTGGATTAATTTTGATGTAATAAGTGATATGTATTAAAGAATAAGCAATATTTAGGCGCCCCAATTTAATAATTTCACTTCCGCTTGGTGTTTTTGGAGTATACATTAAACATAGTCGTCAGGCGGCGCGAATTGTCTAGGGTAACATTTAGTTCAATTTCCGTGGTATAATCTGTGACTTTTTAAGAAAAATTTCGACCCAAAAATGTGCGGAAGGAATGTTCTCGATTATAGTACGCACCCCCCTTTCTAGTACATGTGTTTTGACCAAAAAACTGCGTCCGTTAGTCGAATTTTAACGGTAAGTACAAACCCGGCAAACATAAGGAAAAAATTAGAAGACCTTATTACTGTCAGGTAAACTAATTGCACTGATGGCATAAAACAAAAATGTAAAGTTCTAATGGAATTGGATAAGTCCTTCATTAATTAAATGTCAACTGAAAAATAACATTCTTCTAATTCTTGGCTTAGGCAGGATATATATATCACTCAAAAATATTCTATGCCATGGCTAAACCCAGGAAAAGTATGAAAAAAAATTGAAAATCACAATCGTTATGATGGAGACTGGATTCAATGATAGCGCAAAACATATCTGTAACATTTTATTGACATCGGAGAAGCCCTTGATGAATTAAATGTCCATTGATAAACTTTAACATTTATCTAATTGTTGGTGCAAAATATGCTAAGTCCAAACCCCGTAAAGTTTATTAACATCATACAAATCCTTGACAAAGTAAATGTCCATTGAAAAACTCTAACATTTACCTAATTCTTGTTACATGTACGCCGGATATCATTTGGATCGCTATGTCGAGATCCTCCGCTTCATTATGGGCTACACAAAAAAATCATCTTCTCTTGGTCTACAAATGGACATTTCTCAAGACCACTGCAGAAGCCGTTTTTGACCAGCTTAAGCTAAAAATAGTTCTTAATCCTTCATCAGAAAATTTATATGATTTTACTTTAGACAGCATTAGCTTAGAGCAACACCAATATTTTCAAAACCAACCATAGGCACCACATGATGAATAAACCTGATTGACCCTTTAATGGTCAGGATTGGTCAGGAAAACCAGAATCTTTCTTGGTCAATATTCAATTTCAGGCCACAAGATAACCATTTTTGACAATTTAACACAAGAATGCCTGGCTCGTGCCATTATGGAGCCAGTCATTCCAACAGTAACTTTTCAAAAATACTTTGCTCCTGGGCTGAAAATTTACATTTTTCAATACCAGTGGGGGTGACCAGATTTTGGCTGGCTTAGCTATTAAAGTGCTAAACCAAGAAAACAATTTAAGAGTAAAACAGCGACTGGCTTACTTTTCTACCGAAGAGAACTTAGTTTTCGTAATCTTGGAATTCAAGGCAATCTTCGTCTCTTGACCCGTGTACACCACACATCCTGAGAAAAGAAAGAACCCGATAATTACTCACTTAACCCTTTAACACTCATATCAACCAAAAATGGCTTCTGCAGTGGTCTTGAGAAATGTCCATTTGTAGACCAAGAGAAGACTATTTTTTAAAACTTACCACTGGAATGACTGGCTCGATAAACGAGCCAGTCATTCCAGTAGTAAATTTTTTTAAATAGTCTTCTCTTGGTCTGCAAATAGACATTTTCTATGAGAATATTGAAATTTTCTTGAACAAATTCAAGGGTTAAATGGTTAATGCTAGGCTGCAATGAACATGACAATGACACCTGAGGGTCAAACTGCTAGGCTGATTAACTGATGATCTGATACACGTGACATGTACTGATTTGGGCCATTAGTCCTGGTACATAACCATCAATACATGAGTCAAAATGTGGGCTAATATTTTGTAAACGCTAGACCCGCTCCTGAATGAAAACACTTAATCAGTAATTTACATACCATAGATATACTGTGTGTTCCTCAGCCTTGTGCCTCGCAGTAGTAAATTATCAGCCGTCAGGGAATGCAGAGCCCCATTCTGCCCATCAAATGAGATACGACCAAAGAATGTATATAAGTCCACCTTTGGCTGTTCACACTCAATGGTGGCGTGGATCGCTTCCAGTTCTTCAGTCGTTCCAGCGGTGTGTGTCTCTGCCACGGAAACAAATGTCTGCAATGAAATAATAACAAAATCGTTGGAATGGTAATTTAAAGAACACATAGAATTGAAACTTCACCTTCCCAGTTTTATGTTAACTGGTCTTTATTTTAGAATCAGTGTTGCTGTAAGCTGTTGCTGTCTGTCAGCAGCATAGGTTTCAAAATATATAGTCTGTAGCGATAAACCTTTTGCCAGGATCAGTGTAGTAAGAATTGACCTTTCCATTTTTAGTTATGCCCCACCCATCTCTAGCTAAGCTCCACCCACATCACGCATGTGTTGGGATCGATCGATCGATCACTGCATTTCCTGACTATCAATTTCCAGAAAACTATACAGGTACACAATATTTTGAAACTAATTTTTGAAACAGCAACAGCGTCCAGTCAAATTAGTTTTAAAATATTCAACAGTATGTTTATTAAATAGTAGAGACACAATTCGTACAATGTGCCGGACTATTAAGAGTTAAAGACGGGCCAAATAAAATCATTCATGACATAATGATTATGATGTCATCTTATATGCTGCTTAGCTGAGTATGACGTCATATGACGACAGATAATAGATGAAAAGGAAAGGTGAATTGTTGCTAATAAATGTCAAACATCAGTGAACTTCACTTTTAAAGCGATTCTAAATGATGCCAGATTTTTGTATTGAAATAATAGTGTGACATGACCATATGATTTATCAGATTTCCAGAAACATTCGTTTATTGACAACCCTTCAATTACCCTTTAACCATAGCATTATTTTGTCATTAAGAGCATGGCCACCTTGTCTCCTTGCACAGTGATATCTGATGTCATTCACGCTCAAATGAGCTGAATTTAGTGGCAACTGCGGCTCTTCGGTGACAACTTGTTACTTGTGCACACGCCGTCAGTTATAGACTGCTTTGACAAGAGTACATAGCCAATTCTTAACCCATAATCGGTGCGATATAAAAACTAATCTGTTAAATATTTTAAAATTAAATTTGCAAAACGTTGTTGCTGTTTAGGACAGCAACACTTCTCATCAAGCTTAGTTTCAAAATATTCAACAGTTTTTCACAGGCTCGCAATGTAGGCATAATTGAAATTGACATGCAATCATACTACGGCCGTAAAGCATATTGGCCTATAGATGGCTTTATCGCTACGACAAGAATATAATTTACTAGCCTGATTTTACACCTGAGCCTGAATGACGTCTTGGATATTGGGTGAAATGCCATTTAATGGTGGCTGTAAACTTGGGGAATATATGGAAATTTCACAATCAAACAGCAAATATCTTTCTTTGATACGTCATACTCTTATTTTAATTCAAAATTTTTGCTCCATTTAGAATTGCTTTAACCGTGTAACCTTAATATCATCATGCTGATTCCGAATGGCATAGTACCGATCGGGGAAAACCAGTTCTTGTACCATGGTCACAGTTATCTTGACATTTGACCGTGTGACCTCAACGTAACCACAGTGATTCCCAACAGTAAAGTTAACCTTATATACAAGCTTTGAGCTGAGAGGCTTTACCAATCCTGACTTAACGTTGCCACTGCCATCGTAGGAAAAGTGATACTTATATCTCACTTCTACTTTGCAGGTGAGACACCAATTCCACTCTATGCATCAACTATAGGAATTTCCTATAGTAAGAGGCTTGCATCACGAGGCAATCTATGTTTAGCGACAGCATTTTGGCTGCCTAATTGAGGTTTGAATCTTACGGATTGCTAATGGAATATGTAACCGAATCAATACTATGCAAGCTAGGAGGACAGTATACCTTAAGATTAGTTTCACCGTCGAGATTCGCTGTTGTGACATAACAGCCTCCTTCTGGATCATGCGAGGACAAGAGAACCATGTCTGCTGGAAAGCCATGATTCACTTTTACACATACTATGTCACCAACCTGCAATGAACATTACAATGACCAATGACAATCAAGCGTCAAAATGCTGACGTGAGTACTTCACGAAGTCTTACCCAATACATGAGACACGTAGTGATTTCGGCCATAATAACCCTTTCCTAAATACCTACTAGATACATGTACAATGACTACTTTATGATGTAGGAAATTATCTTGAATATTGTGAAATTAAATGACCTAGAAATTAATTTCAAAATATTTATCAGATAGTACCGGATTAAGATACATTATTCAGTAACATTAGATTTTATTAACTCATTCGGTACCAGATCACAAAAGCGAAATAGCGCGATCAGTTTTGATGATCAATCATCAAGTATATTGAATTTCACAGTATAAACATGACAAAAACATGAAATGTTAAGAAACACTAAATTGAAGTTATCTTCAGGGTATTCCTTCCTCAAATTGAATTAAATCACCAAAGATTTGCGCTCCGAATCATAAGAAATTGGCTGGCACACGACCTAAACATGACGACTTTTCCAGCATTGTGATTTTCCACTTCTTTTTGTCCTAAACATGAATATTAATGAGACATCAGTTTAATAGTCAGAGTTTCCTATGGGCTGGTAAAAATTAGTTTTTACCAATCAACATTTGTTTTGCCGAAACAACTCATAAACTGACACACCGTCTTTTCGCAAATCTGTGATGTTTTCAGACGTCTCAGTTACAAACCACAATTTGTTATAATGTTTCCAGATGTTTCTGGTACTTAAAAAGTTAAAATGCCTTGCTGTATAACATATATTAACATTTTTCTTCATGGCCGGGAGGATTTGACTTTAATTATTCCAGCATTACCAAATGTATCAAAGGTCAACAATAAATGCGGTGTTCCATAGGCATTGTAGGACCTTGTGGGGGTGTTTGACACAAAGATACATATATGGTACCCTAACACATAAAGGTACTATTATCATTTGCAATTCACTCCTATATATATTACTTCTGGCATGGTCCTCATGTGCAGTCATAGTACTCACAGAATACCATCAACAAAGAAAAATCATCAGCCATGCTATTCTCACTGTCCACCAAAACAAAGATTGGCAATCTGACACTGGGCGGTACTCCACTCGAGTACGAGGACCAGCAGACATACCTGGGAGTCACCTATGACAGAAGATTAACATGGAAGGAGCACATCCAGAATGCAGAGGCAAAGGCCAGAAGAAAGCTAAACATCATGAGGAAGCTGGCAGGAACAAAGTGGGGTGCCAATGAAAGGATCCTCAAGACCATCTACCTAGGTGCTGTATGACCACACCTTGAGTATGGATCCAGCTCATCGATGACAGCAGCTAAATCTCATTAACAGAACCGCGACAGAGTACAAAACCAGGCTCTGCGCATCATCACTGGTGGAATGAGATCAACACCAATAGAAAAAAATGAGCAGACAGCAGGCATCCACCCACTTAGCAAAGGAAGGGAATGCAAAGCACCGATCCAAGATGCAAAGTTCAAATCGTTCAACAACCACCCGATGAAGATCAGGCTAGCACAGCTGTCATCAGGAAGACTTAAAAGATCAAGTTTTGTGAAAGAGACAAAAGCACTTCAAAGGAAACACCAAGAAATGTTTCCAGCACAAATAGAAGACCCAAACCACACCCTTGATCCTCCACCCTGGGAAAACAAACTAGAGAGCATAGCTATTCGCACCACAATACCTCATCTCACAACCAAAGATGAACACAGTGATGTGAGCAAGAAGGCCCTGACCCTAGCCATGGTGGAAGAAATGCACCCTCAGGAGACATGGATAAGGATCTACACAGATGGATCAGCCAAAGATGCAATTAGGAGCGGAGGTGCCGGACTGCACATACAGTATCCAAATGGCTGCAATACCGACAGGCAAACACTGCACAAACTACAGGGCTGAAGACGAAGCACTGGTTCATGCAGCTAATACCATCAGCAGAACAGCAGACCCTATTGCACAGATTGTCTTTTTATCTGATGCCCGCTCCGTCCTTGAGGCTATCACCAAAGGTAAGCTGCCACAACTTGAAGAAGCACTACAAACCATCAAATGCTTTCGGATAGCATTGCAGTGGATCCCCTCACACTGTGAAGTCCAAGGCAATGAGGAAGCAGACAAGATGGCAAAGGTGGGTGCAGAAGAGAATCAGACAGAAATCATGGCTACCCATACTGAGATGAAGACTATCATCAAGTCACTCTATAGAACACCTCAATCAGAAGATGCCTACCATCATCTCTCGAGGCCAGAGCAAGTGACCATTTTTCGTCTCAGAACTGGACATAACAGACTAAACCAACACATGTACAGGCGGTTCCACCTTACGAAACATCGCCCGCTTGTCCTTGTGGAGCAGCAGAACAGACCACAGAGCACATACTTCAATGTTGCAGTACGTATCAGCTGCTGAGAGAAGAGATCTGGCTTTTGTCAACCTCTTTTCTTGAACAGCTGTATGGGCCTGTGGAAGAACTGCAGAAAACCACAGATTTCATCTTGAGAACGGCTCTCCAAGTGTGATACCAGCGATCGAAAAGAAGAAGACAGAATACCTAGTGCACTTAGTGTCCTCAAGGGCAAAGATATACATGCATTACTGACTGTGATTAACCATTTCATTAATGAATTCCCCATATCTTATTTTCAAGACATGCATACAGGAAAACTGTTGAATATTTTGAAATTAATTTGACTGGAAGCCGTTGCACAGTTTTGTATCGTAAAGTTTTTTCCAGGATTTGTGCATAAAAGTATTAAGGAACCTCTCCGTGTCTAATCCAGATACCGTCATATATTGGACCATTGGCATTTAAACCATTTGCGCTTAAATAGACATGATGGATGATTTTCGGAAAATCCAAGATGGCCACCAAAAATTGACCAATCAAGACTCTCGTTTAATATGTTGTAGCCTACCATCATAGGATCGCTCAACCAAAGTTTTGTTGAAATCAGGATATTGATTGAAGGAGTATCATTTTTTAAATGGTTCCGGAAAACTTTCAGAAAAATTGGCAATCAAAATTCTATATGCAACTTCTAAAGCCTACTGCCCTAGGCTCGTTCCAGCCAGTCTGGTTGAAATCATCCAAGTAGTTAATGAGTAGACGATTTTCAGCTATTTTTCAGAAATTTCAAGCTGGCCACCGAATAAATTGACCAATACAAGCTCTGAAGGATAGCACTTTAGGGTTCTTCCAGTCAAGTTTGCTTGAACTCGTTCAAGCAGTTAATGAGGAGTAGCCTTTTAACTGATTTCCCAAAATGTTCAGAAAATCCAAGATGGCCGCAGGAAAAATTAACCAATCAAAATTCTGTATACAAGTTCGGAAATCTACTAGGCTAGTATCCTTCCATTCAAGTCTGGTTGAAATTGCTCAAGCAGTTATTGAGGAGTACTGTTTTAACCGATTTCCCACCATTTTTCAGAAAATCCAAGATGGTTGCCCAAAAAATTGACCAATCAAAATTCTGTACACAAGTTCTGAAGCATACTAGGCTAGGGCTCTTCCATTCAAGTTTGATTGACATCGGCCCAGTGGTTATCGAGTAGGCTTTTAAGTAATTTCAAGAAATTTCCAGAAAATCCAAGATGGTCACCGGAAAAATTGACCAATCAAAACTGTGTATACAACCCTAATATCCTTCCAGCCAAGTCTGGTTGAAATTTCTCATGCAGTTAATGAGGAGTAGCGTTTTAAACGATTTCCCCGCCATTTTTTTTGGAAAATTCAAGCTGGCCACCAGAAAATGGACCAATCAAAATTCTGTATAAAAGTTCTGACGGATACCACACTAAGGTTCTTTCATCCAAGTTTGATTTGAAATCAGCCCAGTGGTTATCGAGAAGTAGGCTTTAAGTGATTTCCAGAAATTTTCTGAAAATCCAAGATGGTCGCCGGAAAAATTGACCAATTAAAATTCTGTATACAAGTTCCGAAGCCTACCCTGATAGGGTCCTTCCAGCCAAATTAAGTTGAAATCTGCCAAGCAGTTAATGAGGAGTAGTGTTTTTAAAGCAAAAGTTGAGGGATGGACGGACGGATGCCAGATGGTCGCCATGCCATAAGCTCGCTTGGCCATTCTGTCCAGGCGAGCTAAAAATAACAGATAATACAAATGCTAGTTAGTCTTCAAGTTATAGCTGCATGCATGCACATGCAGACACACGCACGCACTCACGTACGCAGCTAAGTTCATGGTAACCCCTACATTCTGCTACATACTAATTAGAATAAAACAAACATTTATAAAGACAAATTTTCTTGGTTAAATTTGCTTTACCTTAATGTCCAGCGCCTTGACCTCAGTAAATTTCCCATCCCTGAGAACTTGTGATGGTCGGTTATTGACCTCCTTGTCCGCTTTGTGTCGCAACCAATCTTCATAAGCCTGAGAAAGTAACAAACACACCAACTGTTAATATAAAACACGTTTGACAGAAAACACACATTACGGGACAAACGATGGCCTCACATCTCCCACCCCACCCTAGTCCCACTAGAAACAGAGGGACCAAGCTCCAGTACAGATCATAAATAAATTAACATGTTTGCAAAAATTCCTGAAGTATGTTACTTAGTCCAATTTTGTACACGATGTAAGAAATCGTGATGAATATTTTGACCACAATGGACCTTTCCAGTTTTAGCCATGCCCCGCCCACCTCTAGCTAAGTTCTACCAACACCTCGCTCGTGTTGGGATCAACCAATCTCTAAACTCCCTGACTATCAATTTCACCGACCTTTGAACTTCCTATGAATATCCAGAAAACTATACAGGTACCATTCAACAGCATGTTTCTTAAATAGCAAAAACATACAATTCATACAACGTGTCAGACTATTAAGCATTAAAGATGGGCTTAGTCGAATCATTCATGACATCATGATTGTGACGTCAGCATACATGTTGATTATCATGTAATCTAATTGAGTGAGGAACTGGATTCATGAATTGGACAGGAAGACATTGCTGCCTTAGGCAGCAATGTCTTCCAATCCAGTTATTGTCAAAATATTCAACCGCTTCTTTCCTTTGCTTTTGGTTATTTCCGAGTTGTACTGTAACTTTTAAAAACTTAGTCGAATGTTAGTACAATGGACCTTTCCAGTTTTAGCTATGCCCAGCCCATCTCAATCTAAGCTTCACCCACACCATGTCCATGTTGGGATCAATCAATCTCTGAACTCTCTCACCATCAATTTCCAGAAAACTATACAAGTAGGCTGTTGAATATTTTGAAGCTAATTTGATTGGGTGCAGTTGCTGAACAGCGACCAGTCAAATTAGTTCCAAAATATTCAACAGCATGTTTATTAAATAGCAAAGACATAGAATTCGTACGTGTCAGACTATTAAGTGTTAAAGACAGACTGTTTGGAGTCACCCATGATGTCATGATTATGACGTCAGCATACACTTCACTTAGTTGATTGACGCCATATGATGCCAGGCGATTGATGGATAAATTTTGAAAGGCCCATTAGAAAATGACTAATAAAAGCCTAACATGCCCAATTGTAACAATATATGGCAGAAAATGGCTCCAGAAAATGGCCATTGTTCACACATTACGTAACATATACATTGGGTATAACAATCATTTCACCACAGAAAGCTCACCCAATTCATAGATTACATAACATACTGAAATGCAATCTAATATTTTGAAAATGGCTCAACTGAATAGTATGCTGGTTAGAACACACACCTGTTTAATAGCAGTGACACCGACTACAAATACTAACGGCGTCACACTGGTCGCCGGAGTTACTGGTGTGTCAATGATAAACTGCAACAGAATAGTAGAAGAAATTAAAATAACGTTGACTGCAGGCATAACATATAAGACATTGTTCCCCATAATAATTTATTTATAATAATATTGACGCATTCTTTGAATCAACAAACTGTGAAATAAAACCATGAGTCAATTGGGATATCTTCGATGTAACATGACGATAATAATCCAGGATGATTAATAGTAAAATTGAAATCTCACTAGTAACAGAAAGCAGGATTGGCTAAATATTTGAGTTTATGATTAAAATCATATTATTTATTATAATTTTCTAAAATAATTACCAGAAAACTTAATTGTAAATTACATCTTAAGAAGATAAATATTAATGTAACTATAGTACTTATATAACGCATTATTCTGACCAAATCATTATCCCTTTAGTGCACGGACTCACCAGAATAATACTGATACACAGGAAATAGAAGTTGACGATACGTCGGAACTGCTCGAACAAGTTTTTGGGCAGAAAATTCCAAGCGGTATACTGAAAATAATGAGAATATAATTTTAATTCAATCATATAAAAATTGTGAGATATAACTGATTATAACCAGTTAACCATTGAAATGCCAGTGTCTCAATGGAGGAATCCAGTTTTATCTATACCCCGCCCATTTTTAGCTCAATCGATCCCCGCACTTTCTGAATCTCAATTTCCAGAAAACTATACAGTATGTTGTTGAATATTTTAGCTAACTTAGTTTCAAAATATTCAACTGCATGCTTATTAACCCTTTAATGGTCAAGTCGGCCAAACCCGACCTCTGCCATAGCCTTGAGGAATACTCCATCTGCAGGTAAAGAGAAGAGTATTTTTGGCAATTTACTACTGGAATGGCTGGCTCGACAATCGAGTCGGTCATTCCAGTGGTAAATTTGCAAAAATATTATCTTTACCTGAAGATGGACATACAATAAGAAATATTTTAATTATCTTGACCAAATTTGACCAGAAAAGGGTTAAATAGCAAAGGCATACAATTCGTACAACCTGATGAACTATTAAGCTTTTAAGACTAACTAAATCAAGTCATTCATGATGTAATTGATTATGACGTCATCCTACACATCATCCTGCACGTCACATAGTTAATTATGACATATGATTGATGGATAAATTGGATTCCTCCATTTTAAGACAACCATACAGGAAGGCAGTTGAATTCAAAATATTTACTAAAACATTCCTTACATCATAAGGAATTTGCCATTAAATCTGTTCAGTGAAGGCTCAAGGTTAACTAATACAAGAGGGCCTGTATCACTCACCTGGACCATAGGCATTTCAACTAGAATGGTCATTAACAATACATGTAAGTAGAACTCTAATGAGTTGAGCAGACTTGCAACAAGAAAACAGAGGCCATGTTTCTTTATGTATCAACTTCTCTTGAACAAACTCTAATGGTCCTTAGTCATCAATATCATATCTCCCAAAAATTCAGCCCAATCCGTTCAGTGGCTCTGGAGACAAAGTTGCTTTCATGAAAACCAGGTCATCCAAGATGGCCGCTCAACCATTCGGCAAATCAAGTTCCCTTGAACAAACTTGGTTCAGCTAGTGGCCTAAATGATATTTTATGAGTTTTGAATCAATCGCTCAAACAGTTTTTGCGAAGATTTTTAGACATTTCTAAAAATCGGCCAAAATCCAAGATGGCCATCGGCCAAATTGTCCGATTGACTTCGTTTGAACAGACTTGAATCTCTACAACCTAAGGACGCTTCCTGCCACATATAATTGAAATCGGCCTAGTAGTTCTAGAGAAGACATTTTAAATTTCCTATTGCTTTAGTATGGGAGCTTTTGGCGGGAAAACGATCTAAGATGGCCGCCAAACCGTTTATCTGACAATTTTTAAAAATTGCAAATTTGAGAGCAGAATACCCCAAAAAATATATAAAACCAATTTCAGCCTCAAAATCCATTAATTTAAAAAATCCAACATGGCCGCCAAACACGCTATATTTTGATTGGCATGGCCGCCAAACCGTTTATCTGACAATTTTTAAAAATTGCAAATTTGAGAGCAGAATACCCCAAAAAATATATAAAACCAATTTCAGCCTCAAAATCCATTAATTTAAAAAATCCAACATGGCCGCCAAACACGCTATATTTTGATTGGCCCAATGCGGCCATGTTTTTTGACGGATCAACTTCCCTTGAACAAACTTTAGTGGCCCTCAGTCTCTAATCATATCTGCCAAATTTCGGCCCAATCCCTTCAGCAGTTCTGGAGAAGTCGTTTTCTCTAGAACTAGGTCAACCAAGATGGCCACCAAACCATGGGACCAATCAAGTTCCCTTGAACAAACTTGGTTGAGCTCTTGCCCTAGAGCACATTTCATGGGGTTTGCGTCAATCCACCAAGCGGTTTCGGAGAAGATTTTTCAAGACATTTCTAAAAATCTGCCAAAACCCAAGATGGCCACTGACCAAATTGGTCGATCGGCTTCGTTTGAACAAACCTGAATCGCTACACCCGAAGGATTCTTCCTGCCAAATATAATTGAAATCGGCCCAGTAGTTCTCAAGAAGAAGACATTTAAAATTTCCCCATACTTTTAGTCTGGGAGCTTTTGGCGGGAAAATGATCCAGGATGGCGCCAAACCGTTTATCTGACAGTTTGGAAAATTGCAAATTTGAGATCAGAAAACCCAAAAATATACTTTAAAAAAACAATTTCAACCTCAAAATCCATCAGATAAAAAAATCCAATATGGCCGCCAAACATGCTATATTTTGATTGGCCAACTACGGCCATGTTTTTTGACGGATCAACTTCCCTTGAACAAACTTTAATGGCCCTTAGTCCCTAATCCTATCTGCCAAATTTCGGCCTGATCCCTTCAGCGGTTCTGGAGAAGTCATTTTTGCTAAAACTAGGTCAACCAAAATGGCCATCGAACCATTTGACCAATCAAGTTCCCTTGAACAAAATTGGTTCAGCTCTTGCCCTAGATCATATTTCATGGGGCTGGCTTCAATCCACCAAGCGGTTTCGGAGAAGATTTTTAAAGACGTTTCTAAAAATCGGCCAAAATCCAAGATGGCCGCCAACCAAATCGGCCAATCGGCTTCGTACGAACAAACTTTGATTACTATGCTCTAAGGATGCTTCCTGCCAAATATAATTGAAATTCAACAGTTTTTATTCAATTACAAATTCATCAAAGACATAATTAGTTTTTAGATCATGGTGGAGTTAGATAAAGTCATAATGATAGTAAAGTCAGGCTACATGTGACATAATTGATAATGATGTCAGATACTTGAGTGGCAGTTCGGATTCATCTATAAATTGTTTAATGCTTAATAGAATATTTATCATATGCCTTAACCACTTAATACTTCAAGAATGGTCATGAAAATTTCTTATAATGAATGTCCACTTAGAAGCTAAGAAAGGACTATTCCCCCACCCCAATCAATTACTTCCTTCCCCCCACCCCAACCCCAACCAACCGCCATTTTAGGCTGGCCTGACCATGTAAGCTTTAATGTATTTGTCTCATAGGATGATTTTTGGGTTGATGGGGTAAAGACATAGATGAAGGCTCAGTATTTGAACATGATACCAGTGCTTGAACATGATAACATTATTTACTATTCTGACAAGAAACATATGAAATGTAAACATCTACTGAAACCGATTAAAGATTAGCACACACAAGCAGTGACACCATGATAATTTTAATGATACATGGTTTCAATGGCATGATAATGATCAGGCTGTATTAATTAAGCCACATTCTGACCTCCTAATCTAATTCCCTAATTCAGGACATCTGAAACTCTGTCTGTTCTACATCAAACTGCATGAGCATTGCTGTTTTCACTTCAAGAGTATACTTACCTCCCTAATACTTTTGATATTGCTAAATATTGGCTTTCACTCAATAAACACTCAGATTTAAAACAGTTAGGTGCCCCTACTGGGCAGGGAGTCAGAGCGTAGTCCGGCGGATGCCAGCCCCTCCACCGCGCATGCGCAGACTAGCACTTTCTCTTTGCTAGATTATTGGCAAAGAGAACACACATGTCTTTTTGAAACATAAGCTTTTCTTACTCTTAAACTGTTTAATTGGTGTTATTTTGGAGTGATAGTATCTGATTTGGATGGCAGGAAGGAACACTTCGCCACAGGAGGACTTGGGACCTTTAAATCAGGTGACTTCTAGTAAAATTAGCGAGTTTTCTTCCCGGTGTATTGTGTTTCCGGGACTCGCGTTTACCGTGATAAGCGCCTTGGTTAGTTGGTTTATGTCAACTCGGTGCTACCTAGGGCTAATTTCTCTTTCTGTTTATGTCCACAGGTCTGTATGACGCTAGGTGGTGACATCACAGCAGCAGAGAGTTAGTTTTCTCTCCACCATGGTTCCATTTCCTACTAACACTGTTAGGTTATCTAACCAAATGAAAAATTATGTCCAGTGAGTTGGAGGCCTAGTATAAAGGTCTTCTCACTTTGCCCTCTTGATCCAATTCCTTCCCCATGAGGTGGAGAGAGTTAAGAGGCGTGCAGATGGTGGAGTTCTCCGGTTCGTCACGTTGGATGGTTTGTCTATACAAAGTGTCAGGTATCTAGTTATTGATAATGTGGTGATGTTAATTATTGTAAACAAACAAAGGGAGATAATTAACATTTTTGCCAGAAAAGAGTTATCTATATGTATCTGATGGTTGTGTAGTCGACTTATCCATTCAGCATACAATTCGTCCTTGCACTTGGATGTTTTGTTGGGATCGAATTTTTCCTGTCACGGGATTAATGACGTCATAATCAGCCTGGCTATGTATTTATCAGCAATTCAAGCGCTATGCTGGTTTCTGATGTATATTGATCTTTATGATCGTTTTTCCTTCTCTTTGAGTTGGTTTGAGTTTCTAAGCTTAACTAGTTGCTCATACTCCTTGTCCTTTGCCCTGTTTCAGGGACCGGGTTGCGCGTCCTGTGGACGTTTTCTTCATGAAAAGTTCTGGCCTCATCTGTGCTATCAATGTAGCCCTTGTGGTCCCTTGGTTAATTGTGACATATGTAAGCACTGGGGGGGCGAGTTAATGTCCGAATTCTTGTGCTGCTTACAGGCGACGGACAAGGTGGTAGAGGAGGAGAAGAAGAAGAAGCGGAAACGAGAGGTTGTAAGTAGGAAGGGTAAGGGGAAGGTCTCGTCCGCGGTGGATATGGAGGCCTTCCGGACCGAGATGTTGGGAGAGATGAAGAGGACAATAAAGGATTTGGTTCCAGGGTTGCTTCGTGGCATGCTTCCTGGACCAAATCCTTTACTGTCCTCATCATCGGCTTCGGAGCAGGTAATCCCCGCCTCTGGATCGGTTTTCCTTAGACCGCTTCCGTTGTTCGACGATCCAGAGGTGGCCCCATTAGAGGGGGCGTTCCACGACCCTGGCAGCAGGCTTATTGCCGCGCCGAGAGGGGACCGTGGACGGTTGTCGCTGGAACCCGCGGGCTGCTTATCAGTCCAGGGGTATCCGCACGCCGCGGTGGCCAGTACCTCCTATGGCACCGTTCCTGGTCAGCCCGGGTTAGCTCTCTTTGCTGACCCGGGGTCTAATCTTTCTGACCAGGGTGATGAGGATTACCTGCTAGGGTCGCCGTCTGACGACGTGGACATGGATGAAGAGGTTTGTGCACCCCTCGCGGGGAATACAGGCGGCTTCTTCCACGGTTTTACTCACCCTGGAGTAAAGTCCGCGGCTCAGGTGGTGGCCCAGGGCGCTGCTGATGGCCAGCGGTACCGCATACCTCGGCTTGCCGAGGGTGTTGCTGGTGCTGGCCGGGCCCGTGGTGGGGCGGTATATACCCCGCGCTCTGCCACGGTGCCTGCTCCTGGTCAAACCAGTGATGTTGTCATGCCGGTGCTATCAGGCCCGCATGTTTTCCCTGGCTTGCCAGGTGTATCAGCATACCCGCCGTCAAGCTCTACTGCTTGCGCTCAGGAGGAAGACGAAGGACCCCGTCTTGTAGAGCGCTCGCAGTTAGCCACGGAGGAGGATTGGTCTCACGCTTGCCAGTGGTTGGTGAGCGTTAGGCCTGATCTGCCCGTGGAGCAGTCGCCTAGCCAGCGTGACCACAGGCCGTGGTTAGCTGGGAAACCGACTGCTAACGCTATGCCTTCTCTGCCGCTGGCGGAGCATGTCGTTGACATGTTCAAGGCGGCGGAGACGTCCATTAACTCGAGTGGACGTCTCGCGAAGGCCCCTCGCGAGGTGGCCAGGCGTTGTCGCATCGTGCCCCTGGATTACCAGCGGTACGGTGTGGTACCCAAGCCCAGCGTGGATGACCGCGCGGCCAGGCTCCCGTTCTGACATGGGGGTCTTGTGCTCGAACGCGTTGCGTTCGGCGAATACCGCGTTGCGTGATGCGGAGGAGAGTGGGAGGGCTTCGATTGCCGCTCTGTCCCACGTCTCCCAGCTGTTACAGGGGGTAGTAACGGCATCCGCATCGCGCCAGTCAAGCCCGGTCACGGTCCAGCGAGCCATCCAGGATGGTATTAACCTGGCGCTGGACTGTATGACTCGGGCGGTGACCAGGAGTGTCCGGGCAAGACGCACGTTTGCCCTGGACAATCTGTGCCCGTCTCAGGACCTGTACAACTCAACAGTTGTGACTTACATAAACCGCCAGTCTCTGTATGATGACATGGAAACTGCTTTGTTGGTGTCTGGATCACCAGATTACCTTGAAAGCAGTTCATATTCCGGGAAGGTTAAACCTGCTAGCAGACTCATTGAGCCGAAGGATGAGTGTTTTACCCACGGAATGGCAACTAAATCAATGTGTGGCGGATCGTCTGTTCGACCATTGGGGGAAACCCAACATCGATTTGTTCGCAACGAAGAAGAATGCGAAGATGACGACGTACGTCTCTCCGATTCCGGATCCAAGCGCTTTCGCAACAGATGCGTTAGCTATCAGCTGGGGGAGAATGTATGCATACGCATTCCCTCCAGCAATCCTGATTCCAAAAATTCTTCAGAAAATCAGACAAGAGGAATGCCAAGTGCTTCTGATCGCCCCGGATTGGCCAAGCCGATCATGGTATACGGATCTGCTGGACCTTCTGGTCTGCAATCCGGTTCCTCTGCCTCTGATGGACGATATTATCTTCCAGGGCAAGGCCCTTCACAACAATCCGTCAATGTTCAAATTGACTGCGTGGATGTTGTCAAGGAATCTAGAATTAAGGAGGGCTTTTCTGAGCAAGCAGCCATGTTTATGGCCAAAGCCAGGAGGGGGTCAACCTCCAGAGCATATAATTATAAAATCAACAGATTTGCAGAATGGTGCTCAAAAAGATGTATTGATCCAATGGATTCATCTATTCAAGTAGTAGCTGATTTCCTCTGTCACCTGTATGATGCCTATAGCCTCAAGCCTAACTCTATTGCTGGTTATAAGTCAGCATTAATGTCTGTTATTCCTTGCTTGGCTAAGAGGGGAAGTGATGAAGTAAATACATTAAATGTATTAATTAAAGGCATGGGCAATCTAAGACCAAGGAATCCACCTGTGATTCCGTCTTGGAGTTTATCGCTAGTGCTTCAAGTACTAGGTGATAAGCCTTTTGAACCACTTAGTTCCATTTCTATGAAACTATTAACACTGAAGACTGTGTTTTTAATTGCTGCGGCCTCGGCTAGGCGTAGGAGTGAAATTCATGCCTTATCAGCCGAGGATGACCGTTTTGTGGTTTCAGGGGAAGGCCTTAAGCTGCTACCTAGGATTAATTTCTTGGCTAAAAATCAGTCGTTGAAATATCCAGGTCAACCTATTATTTTGCCTGCTTTAACTAGATATGATCCTAATTCTAAAGCATGGTGTCCCGTCCGGGTGCTGCGCCGGTACAAACAACGTACGGCGGAGTGGCGCACCGACCAGTCAGCGTTATGGTTGTCATATATTGAACCCCATGGCAGGGCTTCTAAGGACACCATTTCCAGGTGGATTGTGGAATGCATTCAGTTTTGCCATAAATCCGCCACCGGGAAGCAGGTTGACGTGGCCAAGGCTCACAGTGTCCGCGGCGTAGTGACATCCACGGCCCTATTTAATGGGGTCCCTGTGGATGATATTATGTCGGTGGCTCAGTGGCACTGTGAGTCAAGTTTTACAGACCATTATCTCCGTGACACCTCTAATCCTCTCGCCTTGTCGGTTTTGAAAAAATAACTCGGTTTATATTTTTTGAGGAGGTTTTTCCTCATTACTTATATATTTCACAATTAATTTATGGAAACACCCACTTTTTTGGGCCTGCATCAGTCTTTACCAATGGGAAGATGATGTCAGCAGCCGTTTCAACAAGGTCAGTCTTGTTCATGTGTTGTCCGTTGTTGATTGTATTGTCACGATTACCCGTTATTTATATGGTGATGGTTTGTGTATTTGTGTGGTTCATTGTTGAGAGTTACGAAAATGGAGTTTTTTCGTCTCTGTCCTGTAGTACATGGCACTTGTACGTAGAGAGCGTATAGGACATTGAGGTCAGTCGACTCTTCCTCCCAGGAAGGAGGGGGGGGAGCGCATATGACATTCGGTCATCTCTCATACATCGGTGGTGTTATCCGATGGTTAGTCAAATCCTGACTGTTTTTTCTTACAGTTTCAGAAGTTTAAGTGCCTTAAACGCAGAAAAGCGTATAGGGATGAGCTGGTCTTTTGACCTCGCCTCCCTCCCGCCAGATTCACTTTCGAATTCTGGCAATATCAAAAGTATTAGGGAGGTAAGTATACTCTTGAAGTGAAATAAACGAAATCTAGGATTTCTTTTTTCACGAGAGAGTTGATACTTACCTCCCTAGATACGGACCCGGCCTCTCCACCCCACAGAGGCTCGGTCTTCAGGCTCTTAATAGTTGCATGTGTGTCAGCCAATAATCTAGTCAGAGGAAGTGCTAGTCTGCGCATGCGCGGTGGTGGGGCTGGCATCCGCCGGACTACGCTCTGACTCCCTGCCCAGTAGGGGCACCTAACTGTTTTAAATCTGAGTGTTTATTGAGTGAAAGCCAATATTTAGCAATATCAAAAGTATTAGGGAGGTAAGTATCAACTCTCTCGTGAAAAAAGAAATCCTAGATTTCGTTTAATTTAAAGCTATCTTGCACAATTAAGTAGATTGATTGCTAGATGCAAAACAGTGTTTGAAATAATTGTGCTAAATTTGAATATATAAAGACTTTTCCATTAGGCCTTTAACCCTCGGATTTGTTCAAGAAAATTCTCATTTTCTCATAGAAAATATCCTTTTACAGATCAAGAGAACTATTTTTGAAAATTTACCACTGGAATGACTGGCTCAGTTACCGAGTCAGTCATTTTAGTGGTTAATTTTCAAAAATAGTCTTCTCTTCGTCTGCAAATGGACCATTCTCGAGACCACTGCAGAAGCCGTTTTTGGCCGATATGAGTGTTAATAAAGGGTTAATGGCTAGATTTGGTCAGGAAAATCTAAATATTTGCTTATTGAATGCCCATTTGCAGGCCAAGATAAGACTATTTTTGAAAATTTACCACTGGAATGGCTGCCTCGGTTAGTGAGCCAGTTATTCCAGGGTCATTCCGTATAAGATGGACCAATGCCCGTCAACTCATAGTCACGGATTTCCTTCAAACTTTCTCAGTGTGAGCATATGGATGTTTTAGTGGAGCATGACAATGTCTTAACTGATATGTGAAATACTTTTTGAAAAATGCCCTCTCAAAGACCCCTATGCTAAAATTGACAAAAGTTCCAAGTACAAATCCAATGTTTGAGACATCATATCTCATCCAATATACTGTTTACAATACTAGATCTTTTCATTCTAATGCTCTGGTCAGCATACTTGAGGAAAATAACAAGCAATATGTGTTGACTTGTTTTGGGTGTGTTTTAGGGGTCACTAAAAACGTTAAAAACAGCTAATTTTCCTGTTTCAACCAAATTTGGTGATACAGTAAAATGTATATTATAGTTGCTGTAACTAAATGATTTCTACCCAGTTCACTAGAGCTAATATTAGCTTAGTAATATTTACTGACTAACAGCAAGGTTTGCTCATCAAAAAATTTTGGGGGCCCAATGCACCACCCCTGTTCACAAAAGAGGGGCAACTTCATCGCCTATTAAGTCAAAATAACCCCTTTCAATTTTTATTTTATTTTGGTGAATGGTAGATATATGGTCAATAGTTACATGGTTAAAAGTTGCACTCTTACATTTGTTCCCTTTTGGAGCTATGGCATATTAGAAATGTGATATTTTTGTAAAACTTGTACGATATTCCATTTTTGGGGGTTAATAATTTTAAAATTATAGGGCCTAGAGGCATGAAACAAGCGATACAACCAGTTCTCCTGCTGTATTAGAAGAACCAATCAGCATTCCCTGGTTATATAATACATAAACATCGATTTTCTAGACCCAAAGACCTGACTCTGTTAAAATTTGACATTTTTCGCGACAATCTAATTTGTTTTAAAAAGTTAAAAATATCTCCACTTTAGCATTTTAGATACTTTTTCATCATAGGTGGACATTGAATGGTATATTATGGTCATATTAGTACAGCTACATGGACTTCTATGGCCATTTATAGACAATTTTGACACACTGCGACCAGGCCAATATGTGTAATCTCTCATACTAAAGTATGCCTAAATGTCACCCATTTCATGGAATTATTTAATAAACTGAGACAGGCATTGGTTAATACACATGATATAATATAAAAGTGTTAAGAGATAGTACATAATACTACATACCTCAGCAATAATTGATGATACGGTACATGATCCAGCATATACCGCTCCTCCAAATTATTTAAATAGTCCATTTATAAAGTCGATATCAGTTTGTGGAAAAGTGTACTGCCGGCCAGTTGCTGTCAATGGTGTTGACACCTTACTTAGAATGTCACAAAAAGGAACCCAGCACTGGTCTGTGCGCCTTGGCCAACTAAAGAATCGAGCTGGTCCATGCGGCTTCATAAACGAAATGAGACAGTCCTCATTTTCTAGACTAATTTCTAACACTATGCCAAACCACCAATTTTTGTCATACAATGCACCAACATAGTCACTCAAAGACAGTTCCATAGGGATATTTAAATTCTGAATCTCTTATGACATACCAGGTTGTGTGTTAGAAAATGACCGAGTGTATGAAACATCATCAGTTGAAATTCGCTTTACTGTGATAGAGTTAGTGTCATTTGGAACAAACGAATGGAATGACCTGGTTCCTTGCACTGTTTTGGCAAGGAGATACCGCTCTTCCAACATTGTATGATGGCTCTGGATCTCATCTTTACTAACTAAGAACTTGATCTTGCTTATGTTCTGTTGGCTGAATTCATACAATTCACTAGCATTTCGTATAAGCGCTGTTTGCAGACTAGCCCTTGCGGCTAAGCGCTTCACTGTGCCACCGATACCGTCGCAAACACCTTTAACATGGCTGGTAGCAAAGAAATGCCATTCTGCCTTTAATATCAAAATCTGAATAATGATGGCATACATTAATAAAGTTTTTGAAGTTCTTGTATTGTCCTGCACACCCATCACTAAAGTATTTAATTATATGAATATTGGGATACTTTTCCTTCAAATATCTTATAAAAATCTCCTGAAAACAGTACACAGTATTTGTTTCGTGTTTCAGACACTCAGAGATGAAGCATACATTTTCTTCATTCAACTTTCCATAAGCCTTAACATAAAATGCCAAAGGATGTATCGTGACTTGAGAATTGTTCCAATAAAATCCCTGTACACAATCTTGCACAATAATGCTGTAATTTTCAGCAAAGTCGAGAACAACAATGGCAGTAGTGTCATCTAAATCATGTTTGCACGCTTTCAAGAATTCACTTTGAGATTTCGCTATGAAGGAATGTGGTGTTAATTCTTGGATCCGTTGACATAATATAGAAATAAAATCTTCAACTGATACTTCTCGGCGCATGATTTCAATTCGGTCTGTGGATACCCATTCATTGAATTTAATGATGTCATCCTCATCCATGTGCTCGTAAAGGTCTTGCTCTAAGTAAGTTTTGAGAAATGCAGTTCCTGGACACTTTTCACATCGTTGCAGCATGCAACTTCTAGAACTACTGTCACATACAGATTTGTCAATTAGGTTATGATAGTCTTCAGAGATAACATCCACCATAAACTTTACATTTTGGTGTTTTTCGCATACACAAACATTGTGGCTGCCGCTAGAAGAAACAGTTACACACCATTTGGGTCTTAACTCAACAAATTTAGAGAAACCAATTTTAAGTCCAGTTTCTGTTTTGAAATTAGCATGTACTTCCTTCAAATTTGTCAGGATTAGCCGTTTTTGCTTATGTTCTTTGGTACCACAAATTCTTATAGTAACAAAATCATTTTTCCCGGGTAATAGTCTAGATACAGTATCATCTTGGTAGTAGTTAATAACACTATCTAGTGTATGCTGATCAAGCTTATTTCTTTTAAAGGTTTCACGATCAGCGAGTATTCCATCATTCTGCGCAAGTTGTCTGGCTTGTTTCACCATATAACGTGTAACACCACATGCCTGAAAAAACTGAACAGTTTTATCTATCGACCATGATTTAGGTGTAATAGTCAATACTTGTATCTTTTGATTTCGTGATGACACAGACAGTTTTTCATTCATGTTCGATACCAAGTAGTCCACATCTAACTTAGAATCACATGTACATTCAGTTTGTGAAGTATCAGCAACTAATTTATTATGTGGAAAACCTAGGTGGGATGCCACGTGACTTGTTGTTGCTTCTGCCATTTGTTTGATTTTTCGTTTACCATATGATACTTTCCTTTCTGAATGGACACTCTTTAGGGGAGAAACTCCAACTGCTGAGAAACTAGAGTTGAGGCATTCAGCATTACTGTACAAAGTATCTGCTATGGCCATTGATTCCGGTTCACTGTCACTACAATCTGTCAGGTTATTAATTTTCTGCAAACAATGATGGCAAATCTTTTGGCTAGGTTGTTTTCTCTCTCTAGTTTTCGACTGTATTAATGCCACAATTTCTTGATCTATATTAACTAGTCCCTTTTTAATAAGCTTTTTGTGAACTTTTAGGGGATCACAACATGAAGTGTTCTGCTTCATCATCGAGAATATATGCAGATGGTGTTTCTTGTGGCAACAGCACACTGTTTCTAAACTATCCTCACTCTGGCCGCTTCTCATTGCAACACGTGTTTTATCTGTAGCCGTCAATTGCACAACATCATTTACAGAGCATTTATCCGTAAACTTATGACATTTATCATTAGTGAGACGTCCAACTGAACAAAATGTCTCTGGTAGTTCAGCCAGTTCAGTGCAACGTGTCCTAGTCAAAGTTTACACTTTTCAAATTAAAAGGCCTAATTTATCATTAAAATGTATAGTGAATTATTAAATTTCTAAAGTAAATATCTAAACATTTGTGTATCAGCAACAATGTCAATGTTTCAAAGCAGTAATTATTAAACACTTTCACTGGTCATGCTGCCTAATCTTGATCACTTAAAATGCTTGACTGAACTCTTGTTGATAGCAATACTTGCATGCAGATCTCTGAGAAAAACTGAGACCATGTGACTAATCAATATCACCTCACTACCTATGTCTATTACAGCAATTGACCTAATTATATACAACGCTCTGAAGGTTGAGTTATTTTCTCTAGATATGAAATCTCTCAACACACGTGTCATGC
>CM067368.1:42748842-42835710 GCA_034401795.1 Chaetoderma sp. LZ-2023a | reverse complement strand
CACGACACGACGATGTTGCATACTATTCACTGCGCTGTATAGCACTGTACTGCGCTGTACCGTGCTGTACTGCGCTGTGCCATATAATTGAATATAAAAGACTGCGAGTGGTGCGGGGGGGGGGGGGGGGTGGAGGGGGGGGGGGGGGGGGGGGGGGGGGGCGGGGGTATGGCGTTATTAGGACCATAATATTAAGTATTAACATAAATATATGGAATATATATATATATTTATACATGGTAGTGAAATCCGCTGTACAAACCAGCGGAATGTCAAAAATAACAAACAACGGTTTTGCACACGAGCGAACTGGCAATGGGCGGTGATTGTGCTATAGATACACCACGCTGATAGGCTAGTTGTGTCAACCTATTGGTATGACTGGCTGATCAGGGTGAAATATAGCTCGCTTGTATTGATAGGCTAGTTATGACTGTATATAGCCTATCGGCTTCCTTGATGTGGTAGAATATTATTCAGGAGTTGCTAAAACCTGCGTGCCCGGGCGGGCGGCATTAATAGCAATAGGGCCAATAGCGGATGCATTTATTTAAAATCGAAATAATTTTGTTTAAATACGCCACGACTAATATTATTTAAATTAATAATAATAATTAATTCAGATTTTTTTTAATTTTTTTTTAATTTTTGGCTATTTATTATATTTTATATTTCAGAATTTGATTGATTAGACATCCTGAAGAGTGGACTGCCTCAAAGAAGTAACACGCTCTGAACAATAATATGCCAATGTTCCCCACCCTAGCCATTCATAGACTACCATCAAAGTGTGCACGTACCCCCAGCAACATATAATAAATATGCCAATGTGCTCCTACCATCCTACTCTACCCTATACCCATCCATATGCTACCAACAAAGTGTGCACGCATCTCCAGCATAATATTTTTAATCATCATCATCGTCGTTGTCTTCACCACCACCACCACCACCACCATCATCATCATCATCATCATCATCATCGTCATCATCGATTTAACACAAGTATGTTAAAGGGTTAACCAATAATTCAATACGCGTATATCACGTAATTAAATCTGACCAGTTGATTACTAAAGCAACAATCATTTGATCGCTCAGGCAATCCTGTGATAATTAAACAATACTTGTAACAAGCAAGCCCCACATTTCACGGTCTCCTATTTCAATAGGCGTATTATACCCGTCGACAACAATTCATTAACAAAAATTTGCCGATGTAACCTTTGATCTCATTTAGACTTAGAACAATGCAAATATTTCTCAATTTCTTAATGAAGCCACATCACCCAACAATATGTTTGCGCAAAACCAGCTATATATAGCGGATAATTTTAATTTCGAAATCGAAATTTTCCAAAGTTCATCATATATGCGACCATCATTACTCAACATTATCGTAAATCCTTATCGGTGAAAGTTTAGGCCTAAGTATATTACAATTAGTTTCAAGTTTTAAAGTTCTGGTTTAGGTTAAAGTTGTAGGCATATTGTTTGTTTGTGTAGTAGCCTGTATGTACACGCATACGGACATACTTTCACATGGATTTCGTAAGTATTAATTTTAATTTTATCTACAGTAACGGTCTATAATGGAGGTGTTTGTTGATCTCCGCCTTTGGTTATCTCCGCCCGGCCAGTCAAATTAGTTTCAAAATAGTCTACAGAAATAGAATATTCCTTACATCATAAATAATTTGTAGGTTTTTTTTATCTGTATGGCTTAAAGGGTTAATGCTGCCACCCCCTCTCATGCTCGCAAAAACAGCTTCTGCAATGGTCTTGATGTACGGTATGTCGATTTGCTGACTGACTGGCTTGATTACTGATCCAGTCATTCAAGTGATAAATTTACAATGGCAAATGGGCATTTTCTATGAGAATTTTTCATGAATAAATTTAACAATTCAAGTTAAAAAAACCAACGTGTGGATAACAACAGCACCCAGTTACATTAGTTTAATTATTAATAATTATTATTTAATTAATAATTTGCATATTTTTTCTGGCTGCGTTGGAATTGACATGCTAGGATTACTGCGTAAATACTGATTACTCAAAATGATTGATATAGACTAATTAGTAATCGTTTATCTCACCACTCGCTTTGAGCACATCATTTCAAAACAAGATTGCATACACGTGCTGAGAGATGAATGGGGAATAACCCACTTTTTATTGGCCCCAACTGTTTTGATAAAAATTATAGTGATTGATCACATGTTTCCGACAAGAGAAAGAATGTGGTTGATTTGTCCCATGTTAAGCTAACTAAACCCATCCTTGTGACCAAGTAATCGTTGTTGTCTTCGTCTTTATAATCAAGACAAAGATTCTACAAGCGCCTCTTATTCGAAACCTCAGCATTTAACAAAACCTACAGTTTTGATTACTAATCAGCATTTTAATTTCAGATAGATATATAGCTTACATGCCCATCTCTATATAATCTTGCTTATGTTATATATCTTTATTTAACAGTACAATGTACGTGTTATTTTGTTTTGGAAATCAGCTAACTCCAGTTAAATTAGTTTCGAAATATTCAACAGATATGATCAGAAGGGATTGGTAGGATAGGGCCACGTGCGTGCATCGCAAAAAAGTAGTAGTATTCAACATGAATGATATACAGATGTCTGTGAGACCATGTGTATTAAATGCATTGAATGAATATGGCCAAGCACAGGTAGTCATCATAGAATGTGTTCAAGCGACCACATACATTACAAGACTTGGAATTTGAGCAAATTACAATCCTATTCCGTCAAACATTCATTATATTATATTTAGATATCAGTTTCTCTGAATTACCTATCTCCTTATTATCTCTATATTAACTTATAATGCTCATGTCTATACAAGGGGCGAAACGACCTAGGGCGAACGGGAATAAGGGGGCGAAACTACCTGGGGCGAACAGGACAGGGCGCGAAACGGTATGGGTGCGAATGGGATAGGGGGCGAAACGACCGGGAGATCACCAAAAGAGTTGGGCGGAAATGGCCGGACGGAGATGGTCAAATGCAGAGATTACGGTAAATCATAATGGATAGATAGATAATGAAGATTTACCATAATCTCCGCATTTGGCCATCTCCGGGCGTGATAATTAACGACCTTAGTTTTGAAAATGTACCACTGGAATGAATGGCTTGGTTATCGAGTCAGTCATCCAGCATTGATTTCAAAAATACTATGTTCATCATATTATTTATTGAACTTGTAATTGATGGCATATTTTAGTTAGGACAGCGGCTGTTTTTATCATTATTATTCCTTAAGCTATGTTAAGATTTATTGTGTTTTATTACACATAGGACCACAGTTTAAGCCTCTAAGAGTATACAATTTAAATAATTTTATTTTGAAACATTTTGGTGTGAATACGCACCTTTAATCTATTTTTTATTATTATTATTATTATTATTATTATTATTAGTATTATTATTATAGGGGAAACCAAACAGACGTCGCGGAAAGCGGGTGTACAGATGGGGAGGACCACAGTGGCCGTGCGGTGTATGTGATTTGAATTGCCCCAACAACTGCCTATTCTGCAACAAGTGCGAGAAGTGGTATCATTCCAAGTGCGAAGTCCTAACAATCATTGAGCTAAATCATCTAGGAAAGCTACCAGATGAGTATGTGTGTCGCGGATGTACCAATGTTGACGGACAGTATGATTATACAGGTGCTCTGGAGAGACTTACCATTGTGTCTACATGTGGAATAGAACAGCTGAAATCGGCGGCCAAGCTGGAGCACATCCTGCTAAGATTTAAAGAGGATTTGAGATTTGACGATGTTTCCATAAGTGCATCTGGTAGGCCCTCCGATTATGTATCATGGATGATAATTAACAAATACCCTATTAAGAACAATCCAATTCCCTCATTTGTAAGCGGAGATGGAAATTGTCTATTCAACTCGATTGTGATGGCTATCACGGGGTCAGAGGCATGCGCAACCGAATTACGTTTAAGAACATGTATAGATCTCCTCGCCCATCCTGATATCTACCACCAACGGATCGCGCAGACCAACCTTCTCAACGTTTCTCCGGACTACGAGGAAGCCGTCACAAAATGCGCAAAGTATGGCGGATATTCATCATCTTGGTGTATGGCTGCTGCAGCAAATGTTATTCATCGCAATATTGTGTCGATGTATCCATCGGTCAACGGAAAGACAGACCAGGCCATTAACATCATGAACACCACATTTACATGTCAACAACCATCAGGCGAACCAGTGTACATCATGTGGACTTCCTCATTTGAACCCGACAAGATATTATGGAAAACCAATCACTTTGTACCACTCATCTACTACCAGAACACACACACACACCACACATATCTCCACGGTCATATTCAGAAGTCTTGAAAAGCCTACCCATACCACCACCGCCCATCAAGAAAGCCAAATATTTTCAACACCAGTCAGCAGAGATACCATTAACTTTAAACCGAACACAACGACTATCCGCAGCTGTGGGACTTGAACATGGTAAGCCCATCATCATTATCATCAGTTTCGTCATCATCATTGTTCTTAGCGTCATCATCATTATCATCAGTTTCGTCATCATCATTGTCATTATCGTCATCATCATCAGTATCATCATTTTCAACATTAACGTCATTATCATAGTCGTTATCATTATCCTTATCTTAGTATTATTACAGCCACGCGGCGCCAGAAGGATTAACGGCGTATCCGAAGCGTCCAATGTATCTGAAGCGGCTGAAAAGGTAGGTTCTTATAATATCTTTTATACCATAGGCGCCCGCAAGAATTTTTCCAGACGTCAAAACCATGAGGGGTCCAAGATCTTCTCCCGAGAAATTTTGAAATTTAATGCTCCCATATGCCATCTTCATTTGTATGTATAATATGTGTTTGTATTTGTCAAAGAAATACCCAGAAATACCAGTCATTCCAGTGGTAAAATTTCAAAAATAGTCTTCTCCCTATAGAAATTATGAAATTTAAATTCACCCATAGACTGGCTCGCTTATGGGCCATTCCAGCTAAAAATCCGCAATCTCTCTCTCTCTCTCTCTCCCTCCCTCCCTCCCTCCCTCCCTCTCTCTCTCTCTCTCTCTCTCTCTCTCTCCCGATCTCTCTCTCAGCCAGCCAGACGACATCACTAAAACCCGAGAATAGGTTTTCGCTACTGGAGGACGAGACTCAACCCGCTGTTGATGAAACATCGACTGAACAGACCGAGACAAAGACCAGAGATTGGCGTCCACATGGAGCTGTTCCATTGCCCGGGAATTCCTTCATGACTACAGATGAATTACTTGACTTACTGACTCACTCTGACTCTGAACTAACTAACATACCACTAGGATGGAAAGAAAATGTGTATATTGTGCTGAACGACACCACGAACTATGATCGACGACAACGTGGACAACGCAACAACTACGGTGATGATAGTGGTGTTTGGTCGTCCAAAGGCGCTAGTTCCAAGAAAGATCATTATCGCATAAGCAAGGAAATCACAGAATCTCTTGACCGAAAAAACTATCTATATTGTAAACACGTTCAACGCAAGCTAGTTCCCATGGACCCACAACCTGACCCAGACAGCTTCATGATCCTACACAGATTTTATCAAGTTCTTAAAATGACAACCTCTGTATAAAAGACGATGTTCATACAGCGACCAATTCCTAGCCAATGGAGACAGAGAACGGGTAAACCGTCATTTAGCAGTAATTGAATATGTAGGCGACTTTCCAAATGAATCGGCTCTCCATGGCAATGCGAAACTGACAGAACAAGAGTATACACGTTCGAAGCCAACAACCACAGACACCATCAAAGAGAAGATCTGCGAAGGTTTGCCACCTAGAACCATTTACCAACAGTTACGGAGATTAGACAATTCCAGTGACAAGCCCCGTGATTTTAAGCAGATACAAAATATGAAATATAATGTAGAGAAAATGGACAGAGGAACCAGCAATCACCGCGCAAACGCCGCCGATGACATTCTATTTGCCATCAACAACATCCGGGACCATCCACTAATCCAAGAAGTCGTCAGTTCTAAAGATTCGCCACCAAATATCATTTTATATATACCTAATCAAATTAGAGACATCAAAAATTTCTGTTCCCCTAGCGTTAAGAAACCAAGTGTTTTAGGAGTGGATAGGACATTCAACTTAGGCGCATGTTACGTTACCGCCACTGTATTTCAGAATACCAATTTATATGGAAAGTCAACTTGCACGCACCCTATTATGCTAGGACCAACATACTTACACTAGGATGGGCGGTATTACACATATCAGAGATTCTTTTCCCATCTAGAGGCTACATTGTATGATAACATTCACGGTGCGGAAATTGGCAGCGGCAATTTAATTTTTGGCTCGGACGAAGAAAAGGCGTTGATGAAGGCTATACGGTAGCGCTTCCCCACAGCTGGCACCATTCTGTGCATTAGACATCTTCAGGAAAACCTTAAAAGACATCTCCAGGACATCATCGGCGTGGACGAGAAAACTAAGAAACGTGTCGACCAAATAATATTAATAGTATATTAACACAACCAGACGAGTATGAATTTGATAAGCGAAGATTTGAAATCATAGCGGAAATGGACAAGATAATACCAACTTTTTCTGGATATTTAAATAGATTTTGTGTCACTTTGCGAAACGATGTATTCATACCCCGGCAAACTAATAAATGGATTCAACTGAATTGGACCAACAATGCGTGTGAGTCGGTGAATTTCTTGCTGAAGCTAGAAACAAATTGGAAAGTGTGCAAGATACCCGACTTAATAGAGAAAATATACGACATCATCAAACTACAGTATGATGACATAAGACGGGCATTACACGGGCAAGGGAATTATGAACTGGTACTGCGGGCTACAAAATTCCGTATTCAACAGATTAATTGGGGGAGTATGACGGCTGAAGAGAGAGACAGAGCGTTCGACAAATTCATGAAAGGTCTACCTAAATCTGAAAAAACTGTGACATCAACAAATGAACAACTAACTATCTCGAAAACCCCAAGAACAGCAAAGAAACCAGGCCAACGGAAACGTGTTAAAACATGTCGCAGTACCACTATTAAGTAATTCTAATGTATCTAATGAGTATCGGCCCAAGAGAAGACTATTTTTGAAAATTTATCACTGGAATGACTGGTTCAGCAATTCATGTTATTATCATTGTCGTCGATATTAGAGCCAGTCATTCTAGTGATAAATTTTCAAAAAGTCTTCTCGTGGACATTTTCTATACATACCTCTCAATTGGATGCAACACAGTTACATTCCTACACTGGTGACAGCAAGGTAATATAGCAGTCACGTATCTGTAATAATTATGATTAACAAACATAATTAGACAATGCAATATTCTTGCTGTTTAAAAAAAGTGTTGAATATTTTGAAAGAATTGTGACCAGAAGCCGTTGTTGCCTAAGGCAGCAACGGCTTCCAGTAAAATTTCTTTCAAAATATTCAAGAGATTAAGTTTTACATCGTAAAAAATACATATGTGTAAATTTGGTCTGATGGGTTAAATGGCTACCAAGTTTAATGATAGTTATATTTTCATGATTTGACGAAACATTTTTGGGCAAATTATTGGTATGGCAAGTGCCCTACCTACCATACCGCCCAGAACGCCCCTGTGTATACAGACAAAACTGTCTATGGCAGAAATGTGTTGTATGTGTATGCTATAGCTATAGAGGTTTTTCAGTCACGTGACCTCATTGCCTAAGGCCATAATTACACACCATCTTGCCGGTCAAACAAATGATGAATGGCATTGATGCTAACTAGTAAATTACTGCATATAGCGCGATGAACTATACATTATCCTATGCTATATATATTGAGAAATTAAATATACACGACATAAATGACCACATACGTTTTGCAACAACTCGCTTAGTGCCGCTGTTGTCTTAGAGCACAGCTTACAGCAACAGTGTTTCTAAAATAAACATCATACCTCCACTCTGTCTCTCCCCCTTCCTCCCTCTATCCCTCCTGCCATCTCTCTGTCTCGTTCTCCCTCCTTCCCCATCACTCCCTTCCTACCCATCTCCTCTCTCTCTCTCTCCCACCCTTCCTCCCATCTCGCTCTCACTCACTTACTCCCCATCTCGCAACCCCCCCCCCCTTTCCCCACCAAGTTATATTGTAATAGTGTATATAATTTTATACTAAAAATGTTTCACTTTATATTGCACACTTTCCAGTCATGTATATATAATGTTATTGTAATTTGGTGTGTACCCCTATGTAACGATCTTGTGCAAATAAATTATTCAGATTCTGTAATTACATTAGTCTTTCATTTCATCATTGTGATTAGCATTTTGTATATAATTGCATATATATTACGCTACTAATAGTAATTAAGTAATATTAAATAACTAAGGATTCATGACAATCAAACTTCGGTTAATAACTGGTATGGGTGAGCCGCGCTGATGAGCTCATAAAATAGCGAAACATGCAACGTAGTCTGTCCGTCTGTCGATCAAATAATAATTTTAATATTATTATTCCACTGTCCATCTGTCCCCGATTCAGCATGACTCCATTGACCCTTGTCCTTGCATGGTCCCATATGCCATCTGATCTGAAACATACAGATCTATATATTATTTTATGCCCCGTCACCTGTGTGCGATACGCATCCTGTTAAATTGGTCCAATACTGGTGCCTGGTCTCTGCCATGAGTCTGTGTAACAGGCTAATAAGCACTGCAAACTATCGCGTGAAATCGTAAATAAAAGTGTTTTGATAAATATGCTAGATGTTAATATCTACCTTTATCTGCCAAGTTTGTTAAATTTACGCAATATATAGCCAATTTATATCAAGTTATTGAGTTTCATGTGTAATAAACAGTACAGCACGGTACAGCGCAGTACAGCGTGGTACAGCGCAGTACAGCGCGGTACAGCGCGGTACAGCGCGGTACAGCGCAGTACAGCGCTGTGAATAGTACCGCCCCTTTTGTATGTCCGATTTTTGCTAAGACAAGAAATCCGAATCAACTATAGGATTAACCGCAAAAAAATGACGGCGCTGCGACTAAATATAAAAAATTATTAAACTTCTATAATGAAATTTCGTAGGAATATGATATGTATTATGTAATTATTTTAATGATCGCCTTAATGGGAAAATCTGAGAGGCGGAATTTACACAACAAGAAGAAATTTTTTGACAGAAAATATATGGATGAAATATATTTACGTGTCAATTTCTAATAGCAAACACTTTGTCTACAATTATTTATATACACTCGTTTATAGATGGATTTTATCTGATACACCAAGTAATTGGTAAGCAATAAGCTGCCATTCTCAGATGAATTAAATGTTCGGTTTCCTGTTTAATTGTTATGTATTTCCGTGATTCATATATCAATTTCGGCTGTGCGGGTAACCGTAGTAGGCCGTTGGCCTGTCAGCCGTTCCTGGCATTTATTTGACGAATCTTGTGGTTCGAGAACCATAAATTAATTTTTTCCCCGCATGTATTTACCATCTGTCTAAGGCAAATATATGGAAATCATGACAAAAACGATTTACTAAGCACTTATTCTAGCCGTATACAAGTTTTGAATGATAAACCCTAATTCAGATTTATGACAATATTTTGAATTATTTTCCGAGTAAGTTCAACCCACACCCATGATAATGTAATCATCCTAGAGTAACACATACCTTCCTCGCTTAAATGGTTTAATTTACCAGCAAATATCGACATTACAAGCTAGTAAAATGTTGTTATCATGTGTATTACACCATCTCAACATATTACAGGCTTATAAGGTCTACGTGGCACGCATGCTCTGTCAAAGAAAAAGCGAACGTGACATATTTTCTTTGTTATTTGCAAAATCGACCATGATTTCCGAGAAATACAGTGTTCAAATTATTCTTCTAATCATTGTTCCATTATGTTTTCATTGGCTATTATAATGAACACCAATCAGTATATCCAATCAAAATGCGATGTGCTTTCTCTGATTAAAATCGAGGGTGTTCAGCGCGCAATTGTTACTACCGCAAATTGGTCAATGTCGTAAAATGCTAGATATAGATATACAATTACAGAATAGATCGCACTAAATGAACTACCAGTAAAACCGCTGTTTAGAACAGTTTTCTCGACCAACTGCATTTATATGGGCGTATTTTTTGCAAAATGTTATGCATTCTAATTATCTAGTAATAGCTTGATACAAAATCCAGTTCAAAGTAGCCAAGAATTTGTATTCAGCAAAACTATTTTAGCTGTTTAAACTCAAGGAGATCTATCAGATCTAGATATCTGTGTTGTTTAGATGAGATTCCCGTTCTAGCCTGGTTTCTTGTATCGATTTATTTAACTAGTGTCGTCTATAAAACGGCATGAAGTAACCAACTAACCATGCAATGAAACTTATTTGAGTGTATTGCACTTATCTGGCTGTTATATACCAACCATTTGTTGTGTATTTTGTCACTAAAACCACTTGGAATTTGCAAATGATTTTGTGTGTCACAATATTTCTAATTCTATTTCATCAGTTCAGATTTTGAATATTAGATGGTTCGTGAACCGACTAGCGTATCGCGAACCGGTTCAGTTCGTGAAAATCTTCACGAACCACAGCCCTACCAGCTCTGATATACACACACACTTGTATATATGGAAGGTGTACTTTCACACCTTTCCTAGGTCATAGACGTTCTACCGTGATGTATGGAAAGTGTGATTTCACATACTTTCAAAATCAAACACTTTATATAGTACATATGGAAGGTGTAATTTCATACCTTTCCTCAAACTGTTGTATCTATATACATACACCTACATATACAAGTATATGGTAATTTCACACTTATCCTTGATCTATTGTATCTATATACATACACCCATATATATATATATATATATATATATATATATATATATATATATATATATATATATATATATATATATGCATATACATACATATATATGGAAGATGTTCTTTCACACCTTTCCTAAGTATTATACGATATGCAGTGGTTTTTGGAAGGTGTAATTTCACACCTTTCCCAATCCTTATAAGCTATACAGTTACTATGGAAGGTGTGATTTCACACCATTCCCCTAGACAAATCTAAATATTTATATTGTACAGATGCGGTTAAATTATCAGATTATTCCTAGGTAACTTACATGTAGGCTGGTGCGAATTCACAACAAACCTTAACACACTTTGTCCTATTATACAATTTTCAATAAATAGTCTACGTAAAAGGGTGGTGTGATTCCACTCCAACCCTTACTAACACGTGAATTTCTAGATGGGATGCATATATTGGGCCCATTCCTTGTCCAATCTTGACTTAAAGCTGTTCCGGGATGTTGCTGATATGACATGCTCTGGCAATGCATTCCACTTGTCTACAACCGGTGATGCAAAGAAGTTCTGTTTGAGTGACGTTCTGCTGTAGGTCTTCTTTAATTTCATGGCGTGCCCACAAGTTCTTGAGAGGATCTGTAGTCAGTAAGTCGCTCTTGGTGTCGTATATACCATGTATAAACTTGTAGACCTCGCTTATGTCCCCTATTTTTCTACAGCAGCATAGACTTTGGAGATCAAAGGCGGACAACCAATTTTCATACTGGAGCGAGGATAATGCTGGAATTAGCTTAGCTCCTTTGAACCCTCTCCAGAAGCTGAACGTCCATGACATATCTTGGTGACCAGGCCGGGTTACAGTATTCCAAGTGGGGCCACACCAGGGCAATGTAGAGATGTTTCAGTGTCTGTGAGTCTTGATCCAGGTATTCATAGGAACGTCTTATCAGCCCAAGGATCTTGTTGGCTTTGTTCACTTGGGTCTCAATGTGATTGGAGAATTTTAGCTCGTTATTAACATTTACACCCAGGTCTTTTTCTATCTTAACAGACTAGAGTGCCTACCCTCCTTGCTGCTCATCTCGTGTTCATAGCCAGGGTTGTTGTACCCCATGTGGATGACTTTACATTTGCCTGCATTATAGCCGAGTTGCCATGTTGAGAGGTTGTCAAGATCTGATTGAAGCTCATCACGGTTTGACTCTGAACGGATCTGAGTATAAACCTTGGTGTCATCCGCAAACATTTGTGCCATACATGTGATACACTCTGGTAGGTCATTGATGAAGCAGACAAAGAGGATAGGGCCTAGAATGCTTCCGTGCTGGATCCCACTGAGGACTGAAGCCCATGCAGACACCACTCCATAGACAAGCACCCTTTGTCATCATACAAAGGGAGGTTATAAGCGGAAGCTGATACATCGTGTAATTTATTTAATTTTTTCTCGGCGACATTTTATCTCAAATTTTGATGAAATAAATAGTGTTTATTAAACTATACGCAATATTTAAGTGGTCCCAATTAATAATTTCACTCCCGCGATGATGGATATAATGTATACATTAAACATAGACGTAAGATGGTAAGAATTCGTCACATGAAAACGTGTTCTAATTTCGTGATATTTTTGTATCATTTATTTCAACATTTTCTAGAAACAAGTCACGTTACCCCCCGTTTATACTTTTGGGAATTTGGACCCACGATTTAATCGAAAATCGCGATTTTTTATATAAAATCGATCGCGATGTTTCAAAGCAAAAATTGTGCAAGCCTAAGACAAGCGTCTATTGCTCAGGAAACCTTTAATCCAATCCAAAGTCTGACAGTTGATGCTGTAACACCTTAATTTCTCTAGTAGCCGGCAACGAATCGAACACTCGCGAAATCCAGATATACTGCGTCAATTGGTATTCCATCGTCAATTGATTTTGTCCAGTCATCCAGTACTGTAAGATTTATTACGGTAGATCTTCTGCTCACGAAACCATGTTGACGATCTGATAGAATGTTTATTACTTTCATGTGTTCAATCAGATTATCGCTAACTAGAGTCGCGAGTGTCTTGCACACAATGCTTGTCAGGTTGACGGGGCGATAATTCCCAGGACTGCCTTTTTTCCTTTCTTAAAAATTGGTGTCACATGGGCATCTTTCCAACTTTGGGGGAGTTCTCCTACCTGTAGAGACTTCATAAATATATGCCATAGTGGTATGCTTATCTCTTGTGCAAGTTCAACAAGTATCGTGGGGTGGAAGCCATCTGGTCGTGGACATTCTCACGTGCGCATCGCTTAGGCGATGTCATCAAATAATATGTCTTTAAATAGATACAGGATTTTTACACCACAAGTGTAAAGTTTTAAAAGATGCGCTTAGGACAATTGATTATTTTATGCATTTTGATGACAGTGTAGTGAAAAACATGTATTTTCACTATTACTTTTTTTTACCCATGATAAAAATACCGATAACTTGTAAGGAAATGATACAAATCAATCCAGTTTTGGCGTCCAGCGACATCTGCCAGTTACTGGTCTGTATAGCATAGCAGACTCGTTGCCATAGCAATAATTTACTTCTCTCGAAGCATGAAACTGTCATGGGGTGCTTATATAGTTTTCAGATCTAGATTGATTTTTCTCTACCCGCAATGACGATTCAAACAGACCCTAGTTACCACATACAACATAAATTTCAATAATTTTTTTCCATTTTCCGGTAGACTAAAGACTTATGTTTATTTTCAATATGACATTTACCAATTTCCAAAAGAAAAATTGAAAGATTTTAACTTTAGTGTTTTGCCTGAAATTTGCTACTACCCGGTTATCACGAAAAGCGGAGTATAGCCTGATTTGGATTTACAACTACAAATTACGTTCTGTGCTTGTATCAGACCCGTTTATGGCATTATTGTCGGTGACAGACCCGCTTTTGCTCAAATCATAAAAATGACATCAATTCACCGCCTAACTAGAATTGAAATTGCGCGATTACATCACCCTTGAAAATACATGGCGCAACACTGAGATTGCATCTGTAGACCAGGTTGTGGATATTTATAAGCAGTAAGTTTATTTTAAGGTTTATTTTTATGCACATTTTATTTCTGTGAATGGTCGCTAGTTATGAAATTGAACAAATTTGTTGATAAAATTCCTACTTTTGTATTAATTCGGCGAAAATGTGCTTACCCCCTCGAAAACCCATTATCCGATGATACCAAAATGAAATTTGGGGTTATAAGGCAGTTGACATGTTGATTAAGGGCGAATTTATTAAATTAGATAACAAACTCCTTCATAAAAAACTGGCCAACAAATTTTACAAAAGTCCAATAGGAGTACACACATTTGCCTCAAATTTAGCTACAAAAGCTGAACTGGGAAAATTTCCATTAACAATAGAAATTGCTATTACTCTTATAAAACATTAGATGTGGATTCTGACATTACCAGATGATAGACTAGTGAAACAAGCATATTTAAGTGACTTAGAAATAAGCAAGGTAATCTCTACACGCACCAACAACAGTTGGTTATCTAGCATAAAACAACCCAAATTGTCAAGACATCTTGAGGATCAATATAGACATAATTTCTTTAATAGTATTAAAACAACATTGAAACTCTCACCCTATTATCTACTAAAAACTAATTACGGAATTGAATCATATGTGGGAAGTAATGTTCCTTTCAAATATAGAGCAGCAACAGCAAAACCTAAGAACAAGCTCAAATGACCTGGAAATTGAGACAGGGAGACATCTAAAAATTGACGGAGAAAATAGTTTCTGCAAATTATGTAATCAAAGTGTGGGTGATGAACCACACTTTTTAATAACATGTAAAAATCTGAAGGATCTCCGCAGATCAATATTTACAGCAATCTCCACTGATAGAACCACTACCACAGATCACATGTCTAAGCTCATTAGCATACTGACCGTTGCCTCATTACCAGTACATCAAACATGTAAAGCAATCTATAAGATGGTCGAAAAAAGAAAAGAACTCATTGCCAGACCAGCAACGTGATCAACTACTATTCCAAATCCGTCACAGTACCACAAAATTAGCTGCTTATGCTGGACACAAGCTTAGTTCCCAGTTATGCTTATGATGTCTCGTATCATGGGGCTACAATTTGTTCTATGGAGGGAAGTCACTGGTAATCCGGTTCTCACCTTGCATCTCAGCTTTTGCAATCAAGTTGCCTGACCTCTACACTTCTATCTGCTTTATCATCCTTGTTGTCAGGGAATTGGCACTCCTTATAAGGATATGTCATGTATTTTGCTGTACTGACCAAGGCATTTAATGATACGTAACCAGCACATTGCTTCCAGAGTGTCTTAGATTTTTTTTCATACATTATTTATATGTGGGAAGTTTATTGTGCTAATATGTTTAGTGATTGTTTTTGCCAGTGTGAGATATACGTGAGGTGTATTGCAACGGGTGTGATTTTCTTAGATGATCCTTAAATCTCTATGGATCTTACTGTGGCAACATTCTTGGCATTGCATCATAGACATATGGAGTCACAGAATGCAGCTACTGCAATATATGATTACTAGCCATATTACAGTGCCAGTGCTAGCTGGTGTGATAGTCCAATAGTAATAGTGCTGGACATTGAAAGATGTCCAGCCAATCATATTATCTATGGGTACATGATATTGTATGTCGGATTGACTTCCCTTGTGGCACAATCGCATCAGTGTATACCATTATTTGTTTAAGAAGTTCAACTAAGTACATGCATTTAGTCTAAATCATCCTATTGTCAGGGGTTGTGGTCAAGCCCCAGCATGTAGTCCACGGTTGCGTTGGTGTTCTTATAGGTTGTTTGGTTTGAATCGTTGATCCTTATCCATGGAAGCATGCTTCAGTCTTCGACCAACTCCCCATTATTCGCTGCATTCATTGCTGTTTGGCATTAAATGGAATCTGTACCTGCCACCTGTGATACAGGTCCACTTGACATTGAACACTGGTGGGCATGGCGAGTTGTATGGGTTGGCTGAAGGTTGAATAGTTACTGATAATGTCGGATGGCGATTACCTAATCCTGTAATGGCAGGTTCAAAATATTATTTACCATGGACCAATATATCAGGTAATGGTGTTTAATGTCTGAAGAGAAATCTACATACATGTACATAAATACATATATATGTATATATGTTGATATTTTAGATTATATTGTAACATTGTGTAAATTGTCATATTTGCTGTTTAGCCTGTGAAGGCACAAAAAGCAATACAATTTTATCTTTATCTTATCATCATCATCATCATCATCATCATCATTTTACGAGGCATAGGCCATTGGCTTGTTATTGCCTCCATGTTGTAGTTGAAGTATGGCTTGCTCAGTCCAATTCAAAGTTCTTTCTTTGAAGTCCATTTCTAGTTAGGTTCTTGAATGATTTTACTCTTGTTGATTAATTAACCCTGATAGCAAGCAAACATTGGCCCATTGTTTACAACTACATTGGGCCAACGTAGTTTTGCTCACCGGCCCAACATTGGCAATACGTTATTGAGCCAACGGTGAGCCAACTGGCATAAATCTAAGAAAATGTTTCAAATAGCACACCAGAGAGCATAAATTTAACAATTTAAAAATTAAAATTTGATTACTAGTTTTGTTTTGTTTGATTTAATGTGAAATTTCCAATGCTGGCCCAACATTGGCAAACAAGTGATACAGCCAATGTTGGGCTAATGTTGTAATGCCAACTGCGATCTGCCAACCTGTTGCCAACTTTGGCCCAACGTCTACATGTTATCAGGGAAGTCTCCTCAAAACCGTTAGATTTAGGAGTTCAACCCTTGCCACTCCGACGTCAATATTTTATCTTTTGCTGTGTAAATAACAAAGAGACCGGTGTACACTTTTCAACAATTTGGTTGATGATCATTATGTTCGACAGCAACATCCTCTACCAAATTTATTAGAAATCGGTGTCTGTTGATCTCCGCCTTTGGTTATCTCTTTTTCTTTCTCCTGTTGACTAGCCTTCTTCAACTTGCTGAAGATTCTGCTAGTTTGTGGGTGTGTACAACGCCCGGAAAAGGCCATACTTTGGGCAGAGGTGGCCAAATCTATGTGAGGTCATAGGCAAGTATATAATATACCTAGATATATATGTGCCTTCTCTTTAGTGGAATTGTACTTGATTGTTCATTAACGATTCAGTAAGATCCTGTCAATGTCACCATTGTCACATCATAGTTGTACAATATGTCATGCAGTTTCGGATCACTACTCCAAAAAATATTTTCTATGAATTTATTTATGGAATATTTTAAATAAAACATGGTAGATTTTGATGACACTTGTTTGTACTTTATGCAAACATAAAAAGATTTAGTTTGACCTTTGCTCTTCAAAGAATTTCACAATATCATGAGTCGACTGAATACAGCAATTTTGAATTTTTGATCACTGGATAGTTCCGGATCACGTCATGTAATGTGTCAGTTTGACAGCTATAAAATACTATTTTCGAAGCCAGTCTTATTCCATTGTCATGTTTTGACAAGTCAAAATTAAAACAATCATATGAATAAAAATCATTGACATATAAATATGTGCTGCCTATAGAAGGGCAATTCCGTGGTGCTGGCCATACAAATGGGACACATGTTTTGATGCCCTATTAATTTACTATTTATGCACCAGTAATTCTTCCTGAAAATAAGCCATCAGCTCTTAAACACATAATTCCCACTCTTGATTGGTAAGACAGGCCTCTTAATTGGGATACAGAGCAAGATAAAGGCAAGGTGCCGGACGTATTCGCAAAATGCATTTTTTTCTCACATATGTCAACTCCTAATGCAATTTTCTGTGAAGTTATCAAAGCTATGATATGATGCTGATTTTGAATTTTACTGGAGTTTACACTTTATATTTTTTATTTCAGGAATTTTTAACTTCTAATAGGTCAACAGATTAAACTATCTTCATAAATCAAGTGCCAGACGTACATTTTTTTGGTGCCGGACATACCAGTGCACAACAGATTTTAGAAAAAAGCATTTCCAAACTTTTTAATCAACTTTATTAAAGAATTGATGGTATAAAGTACCATTACAATTTAAAAAAACAAGTGCAAAAGATTAGACAGTGGCAATGTTAGCATTTTAAGTCTTAGAGGCCAGAAATGATAAATTCCTTATAATGTACATGTACAAAAGAATATCCTGTTGAATAATTTGAAACTAATTTGACCGTGAGCTGTTTGCTGCCTAGCAACAGAGTCCAGTCAAATTAATTTCAAAATATTCACCAGCTTTCCTGTACAGCAGTCTTGAAATTGAGACAATGGAATCATAAGAGTAAAAGGATTGATGTATGAGATTGTGGTACAAGCAAATTATTTTCAAAATGTTCAACAGCTTACCTGTACAGTGGTCTGGAAATTGAGATAGTGGAATCTCAAGAGTAAAAGGGTTACGGTATGAGATTGTGGACAATTTGTGGTACCACATGAACAAATTGTAGCAAAAATGTATCATTGTCAATCTAACAGTTTGCAATAAAATTAAACAAGAGTCCTGTACCATTAGGTGAGCTAAAACTCACGACGAAAGTGAAAACATCCAGAATTAATAACAGAAATTAATGACATTTCACACAATGGGTTCTATACCCCAAGTGGGCAATACAGTAACGTTTCAAAATATGGATATTAATCTTACACTTTCATATTGAAACCGTGTACATGTATCTAGATATGATATACAGCTGATGTTAGTATGTTTTGTTAAACTTGAAAATGTGTCTCAGAATAGTCTGTTCACGATGTTGGTAAAACCAAGGTATCATCAGGTTAACCACAACATTGTACTCCATCCAATAAGTGAGCTAGATCTAAGTTATGAAATGACCATGTCAGAGGTAATCAGCTTTGTTTTGTGCAAAGTATATTAATTAATCAAAGTTGAATTGTCCGCGGTTTCCAACAACAGTTGGAGGATTGACTATACTTATGATGTCCATTTTGTAGTAAAAGATTTCATCAGGTTTATCGGGCCAATGTCATGTTCTCCCTTGCTTGTTCATGACATTGACTTTGATCTCATCACCAATGACATTGGTTACTACACCATAGTATATCTTATTTTCATAACCAACTGCAACCCACTGTCTAAGTTGAACATCTAACATGTCTAAATGGAAATGTGTCCGATGTTGTGATTGGTTCTCCGAGTCTTCCATTTCCTCAGCATCTTGATTGGTATTTTCACTATTCTCATTCTCAAATTGAACACGAATACCGCATTTTGTAATTGTTTCGGCCCGAGTTGTTCAAGTCAAGCATAGCAAATTCTTTCAAAGTCAAGTAGATCTGCGTCCACAACGTTCTATAGTGCAATGACTTGCTCATAAAAACAATGTAGATCTATAGGCAGAGACACCCGATAAAGCTACATGTAAAAACCTACTTCTCCTTCGATCAATACTCACCATTCTGTTACTTCTGATATACAGCTGGCCTTGACAGCGGCTCTAGGACTATAGAAAGCTTTACCGACTCCTGGGAACCGGGTACTCGGCTCCCAACTGCCGAGTACCCGTTTACCATAGAGCTCATTCTTGTTTGCATAGCAACAAGAACAATACATGCTTTCTGCAGGAGAAGATTTTAGTGTCTTTTGTTAAAGAAATCTAAGTCTTTGTCTGTGAAGTGATAGTTTGTGCGTTCTTGAGGATTTAACTGGATACTATGGAGAATACCGCCGATGAAAACCAGGTTGTATCATTCTTTATTATCCATAGTTAAAAGACTTAGGTCTCTAAATTTCGCTGTGTCGCATGTCCTGATTTCTGACCCCAGAGAATCTGGGATGTGTGCTAACAACGATATATGCCAGACGATTGCCTTCTTTAAACCCCAACAGGCGATCGGCAGATATGAAAATAGGTGTTTGCTACGGTATTTCTAACACGAATATCGGCTGACGTCGTTCTCCGTAGGATCTGAGCAGGTGATGTCACACCCGGTCGCTCGGATGTTTATGTGAAGAAAAATTTTTCATTAATTCGCGCATCTCGTTCTGGGTGCTGCGTACTAAAAATGGTACCGGAAACTTTAGAATGTTCAAGTTTACATGCGATCACGATCGGTTTGCAATGATCGGTGGTTTCAAAATTCTTGAGTAGATGCGTGGTCTGTGGCTTTACCGTGTGATACAGCAGTTTGTTATACATTCTGTTGTTTTCTTCACATATCGTTTGGCTTTCGTTAGGGAGTATAATTTATATTGATTGGTAAATATACCCCGAATGCTATGCGATATGATTCCTGGAGCCGTTACACATCCTGGAGGATCTAATATGGGTGTGTTTTATGCCCGCTTCGTTCTTGTCGTCATAATCAATGCGATCTTTGTTGTAACGTGGCGGGGTGGGGTGCGGGAGGGATGCGGTTAATTTATGAGTCAAATTATTTGAAAATTAATTGTCTGCCTTCCATCAGGGTCTCGTTCCGCTTGTTATTGTAGGTTTGTGCTTATTTTATAGGCCAAGCCAACCCCGCCATCATGTGATGAGTGCCATAAATTTGTACGAGTCGTATTCAAGGACCATGTCTGTTTTAGGTGTTCGCCCTGTAACCTAGACCATAGGTGTAATGTGTGCGCAGTGTGGTCCGTGGATATGATGGTTAAGTTCCTTGCCCAGAAGGACTTGGCTGGGTCTGACGCGGGGTCAGGCGGTCCGAGAGTAAATCGTGGAGCGCCCGGTTCGGCCGGTGGGGGTGCTCCACGTCCCCAGCTGGAGGTGGCGGAGATGGCACCGCCGGCGTGGTTTGGTCCGGCTATGCAGGGTTTTCTGCATAGCGTTCTGCCCACGCTGGTGTCGTCCCTGCTACCAAAGGTTGGGGGGCAGTTTCTCCCCATGCCTGGTATGGACCCTGTCCTCGGACAGGGTTCTGGACTGGTTTCCGAGGGGGCCGTCTTGTACGGACCGCTGGCAGTCCCGTCTGGCTCCAGCCAGACGGGTTCTGTTTCTCTGCGGCCACCTCCGGGTGGTCCAGTAGGGGTGGCCGGTCCGTCAGGTGTGGGAGCCGTCCGCGGTTTCCTCATCTAGTGACGACTCTTCGGAGTCTGAAGACGAGGAGGCCGAGGAGGAGAGGTTACTGCGGCCTGTGATGCCGCAGGTGGAGAATATGGAGGTCGATTCCGTCCTGGACGGAGCCAGCCTCCATTTGTCTGGCTTGGCGCAAGCCAGGGCAGCGGCTCCGCCTGTGGCTGAGGCTAATCTGGTACCGGGCACCGGTTCCGTGACGGTTGGTTTGGCACCAGCCAACACGGTAACGGGTTGGCCGGGCCGGGCGTGGTACTCACCTATCTCGCCTGGTCCGGCAGTCGGACGTGGGGTGCCGTTGGCGTCCGTGTCTGGCTACGGTTCCGCGACTGCTACGGGTCCGTACGGTTTTCCGTGCGGACCTACCCCATGGACCGGAGTGTTTCATGGGGTGGCGGCGGAACCGTGTGGTACCGGAGTGCCTGGCGTGTCAGCCGTGGCTCCTTGCCGGGAGGCCGTGGCTGGCAGGCCCGTGAACACGTCAACGGGTGACGTGTTTGCGGGTGTGTCTTCATCGGAGATAGATTGGTCAGAGGCTCTGGCATGGCTAGCCAGGGTTGACCCGTCTGTGGTTTCGGCCACGGCCGATGAAGATGCGCCCCGTCCGTCGGTTGCGTCGATCAGGACGGGGAGTTTGCCCGCGGCCCGGATCCAGTCTGTTGGACTGGATCCACGGTTCATAGAATTGTTGGAGGCTATTTATAGCAAACAACTTATGACCAAGGGTCAGCTCCCTGCGGCCTCCAGGGAGGTGCGGGCAAGATGTCGTATTCCGCGGGGGGAATACGACAGATATGGTGTAGTCCCGTCGGTCACCGAGGATGACCGATGGGTACTGGGCGTTCAGAGTGCCGGGGCGGGTGGCCCCGGTCCGGCACTTGTGGACAAGGCTCAGGTACACCAAGAGGAAGTCCTGTCCCTATGCGATGAGGGTGTGAGGGCAGCTATGAGCGCTGTCAACCACTCGTATCGTCTCCTTCAGTCGGTGTGGGCTGAAGCGGGGGCAGGCCACCCTGTGCCACCTGTGGCGCTTTCGTGCGTAAATGACGGCCTGATGTTGTCTATGGACGCATTGGCAAGGGTGCAAGCGCGAGTGACTAAATCCAGGAGGCAAATGGTCATTGACCATATGCGTCCGGCTACGGCAGTCAGGGAGCGTCTTCTTGGGACGCCCCTGACAGGGCCTAGTATCTTCGGTGGCCAGGCACAGGCCATCTTAGAGGATACAGCCAGTATCGCGCAGAATCGGTTGGCGGTCAACCTGCAGCTAGAGCTAGTGCGGCAAGCACACGCACTAGGGGCTGTAGGGAAACCGCTAGCGGGACAACCTTCAAAGAAGCAGAAGAAGCATAAGGGCAAGGCGAAAGCTAAGGCTGTTGCGACTTCTGCTTCAGCTGGCTTTTCTCAGCCGCCGCCGGCGAAGAAAGCCAGGAAGGTTGTAGAGGCGCCTACCCTCCCCAAGGTTGCTCCTGACCGCCCTAGAAGCGGGAAGGGGAAGGGTAAGTCCTCAAAGGGCGGACAGAAGGGGCCGGATCGTACCTGAGGGTACGAGAGCTCCCTTCATATCCGTCTGGACCGCGCCTGTGCGACAGGAACAGCGGTGCCAGTTATACCCGTCGTGCCTAGAACGAAATGGTTCTCTCTCTGTCGTTAACAAAGAGGGGGGAGCGGACTACGAGCCGGACAACCCCGTTAGATGTCGAGGCATCTATGGTGGGTGGAAGGCTCATGCGTTTCGTCGAGGCCTGGCGAGGTGTGACGTCAGAGAGTCTGGCCCTGGGATGGTTATCCCAGGGTTACATGCCGGAGTGGTGGGACTTTCCACCACAAAATCTGTCTTTGGCACCTGTCTGGACACCCGTACCAAGGGAGCCAGACAAGTTAGAAGCCGTTCAAAAGGAAGTGTCGGGTTTGCTTCTGAAGGGAGCAATAAAACCAGCAAATCGAAACACTCCAGGCTTCTATTCAAACATGTTCCTTGTCCCCAAGAGCACAGGGGGATGGAGACCCATACTCAATCTCAGGCCATTAAATTGGTTTAGCCATACGCCTCGGTTCCAGATGGAAATGCCGAGGTCGGTAATGCGGGATTGAGGAAAGGAATGTGGTGTGTATCGATCGATCTGAAAAATGCATATTTCCACATTCCTATGAATCGGAGTTGGCACAGGTTTCTGAGATTTGCGTTTCAGAATCAAGTATGGGAGTTTACAGTCTCCCGTTTGGCCTGTCGACAGCTCCGAGGGTTTTCACAAGAGTGGTCCTTGCGGTGACAGCGTTTCTCAGAAAAGAGAACGTGGCGCTACACACCTACATAGACGACTGGCTGCTTAAGGCAGACTCGGCAGCCAGGTTGAACGTGGTTACTGCTCTGACTCTGAAGTTACTTTCAGATCTACGCTGCATAGTCAACGAGGAGAAATTCGAGTTGACGCCCACTCAACGTTTCGTTTATTTGGGGATGCGATTCGACCTTGAGGAGGGCAGGGTTTACCCATCAGAGCCCAGAGTGGTGTCTCTGTTAGCCATCCTCAAGAGTTTTCGAGTGGGAAACCACATTCAAGGCGAGGCGGTTCCTTCAGATGCTGGGCATGATGGTCTCCATGGAGCAGGTTATCCCGTACGATGCTCTAATGCGAAGGCCTATCCAGTTGTATCTGATGTCTCTGTGGAAACAGAGAACAGAACCCCTGTCAAAACTGTTGCCAGTTTTGGAGCCGATAATATCGCATCTTCTATGGGGGAAACAGCGTCAGAATCTCCTATTAGGGGTTTCGCTGCACCTACCCCGCCTCCAGTTGTCCGTCTACACGGATGCATCGCTGGAAGGGTGGGGTGCCTGCCTGGGAGAACCAGGTCTCGGGCACATGGACTCTCCCGGAGAGTCAGCTGCATATCAATCTGTTGGAAATGATGGCAGTGGAACTGGCGTTGGAAGAGTTCCTTCCGATGATCAGGGGCAGGGTGATATTGATACGGTCGGTCGATTCGACAGTAGTATCATATGTAAATCGCCAAGGCGGGACCAGGTCGCCCACTCTGTGTATCAGGGTGTGGCACTTGATTCAATGGTGCAGGAATTACTCGGTTGTTTTGAAAGCAGCTCATATTCCTGGCCGATTGAACATTCTGGCGGATGCTTTGTCTCGCAGACAGAGAATCCTGCCAACAGAATGGTCCCTCAACCCTCCAGTTCTGCGACGGATCTTCGAGCATTGGGGCAAACCCAACGTGGACTTGTTCGCCACAAAGGAAAATGCTCAAATCATGACATATGTCTCGCCGATTACAGATCCAAATGCCGTCGATACAGACGCTCTGGCGATAAGCTGGAGAGGGATGCACGCTTACGCGTACCCACCCACCATTCTTCTACCGAAGGTTTTGGTGAAGGTCAGGGAGGAACCGTGTCTGGTCCTGCTAATAGCGCCGTATTGGCCGAGCAGGGCGTGGTTCACGGATCTTCTAGATCTGCTGGTGGAAAATCCTGTGCAGTTGCCCGAGATTCCGAACATAATCTCCCAGGCCAAGGGACGCTTCCTACACGAGTGTCCCGAAATGTTCAATGACTGCGTGGATGTTATCAAACAACGTTCCACGTCGGAAGGCTTTTCTCGACAGGCTGCTGATTTCATCGCGGCTGCGAGAAGGAGGTCAACCTTCAAGTCATATAACAACAAGGTTAACAGATTTGCAGACTGGTGTGAAGAAAAGGGTATTGATACCTTTCAATCCACTATCAGCAAATAGCAGACTTTCTCTGTGAGCTGTTCTTTTGAGGACTAGCTCCCGTCACAGTTGCTGGATACAAGTCAGCTTTGGCATCAGTTATCCCTTGTCTAGCCAACAGGGATAGTCCAGAGGTGGCCCAGTTAAATGTGATGTTGAAGGGAATGAGCAATCTCCGACCGAGACAACCGGTAGTCATTCCAGCCTGGAGTCTATCTTTAGTGCTTAATGTACTGGCCAAGCACCCTTTCGAACCATTGCGTTCGGCTAGTCTAAAGCATTTGACTCTAAAGGCGGTCTTTCTATTGGCAGCTTCCTCAGCTAGAAGGCGCAGTGAGATCCATGCGCTTTCGGCAGAGAGGAACCGATTTATTGTTTCTGGAGAAGGTCTGCGTCTTCTGCCAAGAGCAGAGGTTATGTCAAAGAACCAATCTTTGAGATATCCCGGCAAACCGATCATTATACCGAAGTTAACTAGGTTTGATCGTGATGCCAGTGTCTGGTGCCCGGTCCGTGCTTTGACTAAGTACAAGAAACGGACTGACTCGTTACGGTCGAACGATAGACATCTGTGGATCTGCCATAAAAAGTCTTATGGCGCCGCATCCATGGATACTATCTCTCGTTGGGTGGTCGAATGCATTCAGACTACTCAGGAGATGGCGACTGGGCACCAGGTGCAAGGCGTAAGGGCAGACAATGTCAGAGGAATAGCCGCCTCGACCGCCCTTTACAATGGTGTTCCGTTATAGGACATCATAGCCGTTGCACAATGGCACTGTGAGTCCTCATTCACGGATTACTATATGAGGGATGTGTCAGACTCAGCCAATCCACTCGCTTTAGCTGTTTTGAAACGATAGTTAGTGACCACACTGCTTTTCACCCTTTTCTCACTTCGGTAAGAAAAGAACCTAAAGCAGGCATGGTCAGGCGAGAGGATGTCAACCAGATTGTGTCACTGATGGCCGAACCGGTGAATGGTTGGAGGCGGTACGTCTGAAGTCCAATTATCATAAGGTAATTCAATAGTGAGAGTTTTTTGTATTATGGATATGTATCATGTTCATTCATCTTATATATTCATGCTCATTCCCAGGCTAATACATGGAGTATGCAGGGAGCAGTTAACCCTCTTGGCATATTTGTGTTTTCAGGCGAGATACATGTTCGTTAGTTCTCTCCCTTTTCTTAGGAGGAAAAAGGGGGGAGGACTGTGACGCGAATGTGATTCGGTTCCGTGAACTTGACGGTCCTTTTAGGTCTCCGTTAGTCAAGTTTGAAGTCTAAAATCTTTCTCCAAGGGGCAAAATTAGCATTTATGGCTTGCCCCTTCCCACCAGGTTACTGATCAAATCTGGTGTATATCAGAAGTAACAGAATGGTGAGTATTGATCGAAGGAGAATGCAGGAAATGTCAATTTCCCTTTCTCCGAGATCTAACAATACTCACCATTCTGTTACGGACCCAGCCTCCCAGCCCCACGGAGGCAAGCCATAGTTTTCTCTTGTTTGGTGGCTATGCAAACAATATGAGCTCTATGGTAAACGGGTACTCGGCAGTTGGGAGCCGAGTACCCGGTTCCCAGGAGTCGGTAAAGCTTTCTAAGTCTATAATCCTAGAGCCGCTGTCAGGGCCAGCTGTATATCAGAAGTAACAGAATGGTGAGTATTGTTAGATCTCGGAGAAAGGGAAATTGACATTTCCTGCAATCTCCGACCGAGACAACCGGTAGTCATTCTATCCTGGAGTCTATCTTTAGTGCTTAATGTACTGGCCAAGCACCCTTTCGAACCGTTGCGTTCGGCTAGTCTAAAGCATTTGACTCTAAAGGCGGTCTTTCTATTGGCAGCTTCCTCAGCTAGAAGGCGCAGTGAGATCCATGCGCTTTCGGCGGAGAGGGACTGATTTATTGTTTCTGGAGAAGGTCTGCATCTTCTGCCAAGAGCAGAGTTTATGTCAAAGAACCAATCTTTGAGATATCCCGGCAAACCGATCATTATACCGAAGTTCACTAGGTTTGATCGTGATGCCAGTGTCTGGTGCCCGGTCCGTGCTTTGACTAAGTACAAGAAACGGACTGACTCGTTACGGTTGAACGATAGACATCTGTGGATCTGCCATAAAAAGCCTTATGGCGCCGCATCCATGGATACTATCTCTCGTTGGGTGGTCTAATGCATTCAGACTACTCACGAGATGGTGACTGGGCACCAGGTGCAAGGCGTAAGGGCACACGATGTCAGAGGAATAGCCGCCTCGACCGCCCTTTACAATGGTGTTCCGTTAGAGGACATCATGGCCGTTGCACAATGGCACTGTGAGTCCTCATTTACAGATTACTATATGAGGGATGTGTCAGACTCAGCCAATCCACTCGCTTTAGCTGTTTTGAAACGATAGTTAGTGACCACACTGTTCTTCACCCTTTTTTCACTTCGGTAAGAAAAGAACCTAAAGCAGGCATGGTCAAGCGAGAGGATGACAACCAGATTGTGTCACTGATGGCCGAACCAGTGAATGGTTGGAGGCGGTACGTCTGGAGTCCAATTATCATAAGGTAATTCAATAGTGAGAGTTTTTTGTATTATGGATGTGTATCATGTTCATTTATCTTATATATTCATGCTCATTCCCAGGCTAATACATGGAATATGCAGGGAGCAGTTAACCCTCTTGGCATATTTGTGTTTCAGGCGAGATACATGTTCGTGAGTTCTCTCCCTTTTCTTAGGAGGAAAAAGGGGGGAGGGGCAGTGATGCGAATGTGATTCGGTTCCATAAACTTGACGGTCCTTTTAGGTCTATGTTAGTCAAGTTTGAAGTCTAAAATCTTTCTCCAAGGGGCAAAATTAGCATTTATGGCTTGCCCCTTCCCACCAGGTTACTGATCAAATCTGGTGTATATCAGAAGTAACAGAATGGTGAGTATTGATCGAAGGAGAATGCAGGAAATGTCAATTTCCCTTTCTCCGAGATCTAACAATACTCACCATTCTGTTACGGACCCAGCCTCCCAGCCCCACGGAGGCAAGCCATAGTTTTCTCTTGTTTGGTGGCTATGCAAACAATATGAGCTCTATGGTAAACGGGTACTCGGCAGTTGGGAGCCGAGTACCCGGTTCCCAGGAGTCGGTAAAGCTTTCTAAGTCTATAGTCCTAGAGCCGCTGTCAAGGCCAGCTGTATATCAGAAGTAACAGAATGGTGAGTATTGTTAGATCTCGGAGAAAGGGAAATTGACATTTCCTTCAATCTACCTGAAGTCATTTATGTCACCAGGATTCATAGAAAATCTTCAGATGAATATATTTAATCTAGCTATCAACTCTTAGAGCTACCAAAACTAATTTATCAAAAGCATAATATACCTTGATTTCTAAATCTTTATTGGACTGAATATGAAAAAAAAAAATTTTTGGTGCCGAACGTACATTAGCGAACTGAGTCGTATTTCAAAGCTTCCCATTTTCCTCATAGCCTTTGGCGGTAAAAGTTTTCTTGGGTATATTAAAATAGATGTATTATATGTTACAAATTTAAATCATTTCAACGTATCGCTCATTCTCTGTGTAATAGGTTGCGGTTCAAAGATCTTGTTTTTAAATCAGTATTTTTTTAAAGAATCAATATATCTACATTCCTTCCAATTTCTACTCAAAAAACTTTCAAAACCAAAGAAATTGTTAATATTTGTAATCCCTAATAAATTTCCAACAAAAGGATACCAAATTTGTCAAGTTACAATGAACTTTAAAAAATAGTATTGTGGTTGATCTACATGTATACACGGAATTGCCCAGAATCATTTTCAGCATACGCCGCTGTAAGAGATGAGATTGTTTTAATGTTGGCCGTAATGGACGGTTATCGTGACAGATGATGTATTAATAGCTTACCTGGCCTGAAAGTCCAAGTGAGCTTATGCCATGGCGACCACCTGTCATTTGTCCGTCATCCGTCAACTTTTTCTTTAAGCGACTTCTCAAGAACCACTGGGTCGATTTCAATTATATTTGGCGGGAAGCATCCTTAGGGTATAGAGATTCAAGTTTGTTCAAACGAAGCCGTTTGGCCAATGTGGCCGGCAGCCATCTTGGATTTTGGCAGATTTTTAGAATTGTCTGAACTGCTTGGGGGAATCGATTCAAAATTCATGACATATCATCAAGGGCAAGTTTGTTCGAGGGAACTTAATTGGCCAGACCCTCTGAAGTGATCTGGCCGAAACTTGGGAGATGTGCTTAGGGACTAAGGGGCATTAAACTTCAAGGGAAGTTGATCCGTCAAACAACATGGCCACCATTTTGGCTGCCATTTTGGATTTCTTTATTGCTGGCTTGCTAATTTTCAAGCCGAAATTGGTTTTATATAGGCTTTTGAGTATGTTGATTTCAAATTTACCACATTCGAACTGTCGGATAAACGGTTTATCAGCCATCTTGGATCGTTTTTCCGCCCAAAGCTCCCATACTAAAGCAATGGAGAATTTAAAATGTCGTCTCGAGAACCACTGGACCGATTTCAAGTATATTTGGCAGGAAGCATTCTTAGAGATCCATATTTGTTCAAACAAAGCCGATCGGCCAGTTTGGCCGGCCGGCACCCGTCTTGGATTTTTGCCGATTTTTATAAATGTCTAAAAATCTTCTCCGAAACCGTTTGGGAATTGATTTCAAACTCATGAAATATCAGTTTGGGTAAGAGCTGAACCAAGTTTGTTCAAGGGAACTTGATTGGCCAAATTGTTCAGCGATCATCTTGAATGACCTAGTTTTCGCGAAAACCACTCCAGAACCGAATGGGTCGGGACAAAATTTGGGAGATATAGTTAGGGACTAAGGGCCATTAAAGTTTGGTCAAGGGAAGTTAATCCGTCAAAAAACATGGCCGCCCTGGGCCAATCAAAATGTGGCTTGTCTGGTGGCCATTTTGATAGATTTTGAGGCCGATATGTTTTTGGATATTCTGATTTTAAATTTGCCATTTTCGAAACTCGGATAAACGGTTTGGCGGCCATCATGGATCATTTTCCTGCCAAATGTTTGACAGGAAGCATCCTTAGGGTGTAGCCGATCGACTAAATTGGGCCAGTGGCCATCTTGGATTTCGGCCAATTTTTAGAAATGTCTAAAAATCCTCTTCTCCGAAACCGTTTGAGGGATCGATTCAGAACTCATAAAATATCAATTAGGGCAGGCGAATTTGTTCGCTTGTAAACTTGATTGGCCAAATGGTTGGGCAGCCCTCTTGGATGGCCTGTTTTTCATGAAAGCCGCTGAATGGATTCGGCCGAAATTTGGAGTCATTAGAGTTCTACTTATTGTTAATGACCATTCTAGTTGAAATGGCTATGATCCATGTGAGCGATACAGGCCCCTTGGGCTTCTTGTTTTAAATGTTCTTGGGATTTGAATGTCAGACCTAAATATTTACCAAATTTTTCACAAAATAGAACCCAGTCTTGTGCAAATGAACTGTTGGGAAAGTACCATTTCAGAGAGGATAACCATATTCTCGCAGTAAACAAAACAAACAATATTATCAGTTTACTGTGGCCCCAGCTTAGTCTAACCACAGAAAATATCAAGAATGCTTTCCAGGTTAACAATGTTGGACAAAACACTATTAATTATTTGAAATTCTGTCAAAATCTTGATTCTCAGGCCAATATGTAGTATGTTATACCATAGTTTGTTTGTAAGCTGTGTGATTGGGAACTTCGATATTTCATGGAACCTTTAGGTTCTGGTAGCATGTCGGTACTGTGTGAGCGAAATCATGGAACCCATTTATGTAATTTATAAGCATGGTTATTTCACAGAACTGAAATTCAGTTTCTGATACATTCCTACCAACACAGATCACGGAACCAAAAAACAGGTTCCAATTAATTCTGAAATATGGAGGCATGCTCCTAATATTATTACATGTTATGATGGAGCGACTTTCTGTGAGGCAGACAGGGGTATCAGCAGGTTTGAAAACTAGGTTGGGGTGGGCATGCCAAACATAAAAGGTTTTGAAAAATAAAATTTTATTAGAGCAGGTTGAAGTGTCTGTATATATGTGCATAGACCATGTTACATATGTGCCAAATACTAAATATGAAATTCACATGAATTCGTAAGTCATAACAAGTCTGGGGTTTTTTGAGAATTTTATGGGGTACCATAAGGGGTGTGGGGGGGGGGGGGGTCACCCCTGAGGCAGTGTTGCTGATCTGCGACCAACATAAATAAATTAGCAGAGGAAGTGTTTCTGTTTAGCTTCATGTATTGGTTAGTGACCAGTGCATTTTTGAAGTAGTGTGCAATGTGCATGCACATGTGTTATAAAGTCGACAGTTCTTTTCTGAGAAACATTGTAACTTTCTATTTTACTCAAGTGCTACATGTAATAGACAGGAAATTTTGGAAAAAATTATTTGAAATATTCTTTCATTTTCTGATTACAGTGTCACCATGGGCAACAGCCGATAACGGGTATTGTTTTTTATTTATACCAGAAAATCTTATTGCTGTGAGAATATGGAACCCGTGAGAATATGAGACAGCAGTATACATGTATGCTATCTCAGATTTCCGAATGTGCATGTGAAGCTGACGTCAAGTCAAAGATCAAAGCATATAAACAAACCAAAATATTCTTGATGTTTTCTCTGTGTTTTGAATAAGCTAGGCCACCGTAGATAATATTCTTTGTTTACCATGAGAATATGGTTATCCCCTTTGTAATACAACCACCTACCATGGTCTTTCATGAACTGATGTAAAAACTTTCATCTGCACAAAACTGGATTTTATTCTGTGAAGAATTTGGTAAATGGTATTAGCATTCACATACCAAAAACATTTCAATCATGTTAATCATGGAATAGAATATGGAAAAACATGATACTAAATCCTTTAACTCTCAAATTTGTTCAAGAAACTCAATTTTCTCATAGAAAATGTCTATTTGCAGACCGAGAGAGAGAGTATTTTTGAAAATTTACCAACTTGAATGACTGGCTCGGTTATCAAGCCAGTCATTGCAGTGGTAAATTTTCAAAAATATTCTTCTTGGTCTGCAAATGGGCATTTCTCAAGAACACTGCAGAAGCCATCTAGGATTATCCGCAAATATTCTGAAACACTTTAAAACTTATCTCTACCTACTCTTGGCAGATTTGAGGCAAATTTGGCTGCCTTCATTTTTAGCCTGCCTGGCCAGAATGGCTGCCTTCATTTTTAGCTCGCCTGGCCAGGATGGCCCAGTGAGCTTATGCCATGGCGACTGTCCATCTCTTTGTCCGTCAACTTTTCCTTTAAACGATTCTCAATAACCACTTGGTCAATTTCATTTATATTTGGCAGAAATTATCCTTACGGCATAGAAATCCGAGTTTGTTCAAAGGAAGCTGATGGCCCAATTTGGCTGGCGGCCATCTTGGATTTCGGTTGATTTTTAGAAATGTCTTTAAAAATCTTCTCCAAAACCGCTTGGGGAATCAAATCAAAACTCATGCAACATCATCTAGGGCAAGAGGTAAGCCAAGTTTGTCCAAGAGAACTTGATTGACCATATTGTTCGGCAGCCATCATGGATGACCTAGTTTTCGCGAAAATGACTTCTCCAGAACCGCTGAAGGCTGAAATTTGCGAGATATGATTAGGGACCAATGCCCATTAAAGTTTGTTCAAAGGAAGTTGATCCGTCAAAAAACATGGCCGCTGTTGGACAATCAATATGTAGCGTGTTTGGCGGCCATATTGGATTTTTTATTTGATGGATTTTGAGGCCGAAATTGGTTTTGTGTTTTTTGGTATTCTGATGTCAAATTTGCCATTTTTGAAATTGTCGGATGAACGGTTTGGCAGACATCTTGGATCATTTTCCCACCAATAGCTCCCATACTAAAGCAATGGACAATTTTAAATGTTTTCTCGTGAACTTCAGGATCGATTTCAATTATATTTCACAGTAACAAGCCTTAGGGCATGGAGATTAAATTTTGTTCAAACGAAACCGATTGGCCAATTTGGCCGGTGGTCATCTTGGATTTTGGCAAAAAAAAATTTTAGGCATGCACTTGAGGCATGCATTCAAAACCAATGAAATATGATCTAGGGAAAGAGCTGAATCGAGTTTGTTCAATGGAACTTGATTGGCCAAATAGTTTGGCGGCCATCTTGGATGACCTAGTTTTCATGAAAACGACTTGTCCAGAACCGCTGGATGGATCAGGCTGTAATTTGTGAGATATGATTAGGGACTAGGGACCATTAAATCTTGTTCAAGGGAAGTTGACCCGTCCAAAAACATGGCCGCCGTGGGCCAATCAAAATGTGGCATGTTGGGCAGCCATATTTGGGTTTTTTATTTGATGAATTTTGAGGCAGAAATTGGTTTTATATATGTTTTTGGATATTCTGATCTCAAATTTGTCATTTTCGAAACTGTCGGATGAATTGTTTGGCAGCCATCTTGGATCATTTTCCAGTCAAAGTCTCCCATACTAAAGCAATGGACATTTTGAACTGCCTTCTCGCGAACTACTGGCTGATTTCAATTGTATTTTACAGGAACAATCCTTAGGGCATGGCGATTAAATTTTGTTCAAATGAAGCCAATTGGCCAATTTGACTGGCGGCCATCTTGGATTTTGGCCAATCATTTTTCTCCGAAACCGCATGTGGCATCCATTCAAAACTCATGACATATGATCCAGGGAAAGAGCTAAATCATGTTTGTTCAAGGGAACTTGATTGGCCAAATAATTCAGCGCCCATCTGGGAGGGCCTAGTTTTCACGAAAATGACTTCTCCAGAAATGCTGAATGGATCAGGCCGAAATTTGGCAGATATGATTATGGCCAAACGCCATTAAAATTTGTCCATGGAAAGTTGATATGTCAAAAAAACATGCCGGCCATGAATCAATGAAAAATTTGCGTCTTTGGCGGACATCTTGTATTTTCTGCAAATTTCAGAGAAAATCATAAAAAGACTTAGTTATTAACCACTTGGCCAAATTTATTAAAACTTACCTTAGTTACCTCGTTTTGTTCGTTTGTGCCAGTGGCCAATAATTCCAGGTGAGCGATACAGGCCCCCTAAATAGCCTCTTGTATTGTGGTAGGCTCCAGGACAGCTATTCAGACTATTGATTGGTCAATTTTTCGGGAAGTCAGCTTGGATTTTCACCTCAAAATGCTAGGTTGCAGCACTGGGAGGAGTTACACAGGCAGGAATCATCAGCGACTGATGTTTGCAACAATTCACCTTTCCATCTATCATATGACGTCATAATCAGCTAAGCCGTGTGTAGAATGACGTCATAATCATTACATCATAAATGATTCTGTCCCGTCTTTAACTCTTAATAGTCCGAGACATTGTACAAACTGTATGTCGCTAGTATTTAATAAACATGCTGTTGAATATTTTGAAACCAATTTTTGACTGGATGCTGTTGCTGCCTATCGGCAACAGCACCCAGTCAAATTAGTTCCAAAATATTCGATAGCTTACCTGTATAGTTTTCTGGAAATTGATAGTTAGGGAGTTCATAGGTCGATCGATCACAATACGAGCGAGGTGTGGGTGGAGTTTAGCCAGAGATGGGCGGGGCATAGCTAAACATGGAAAGATCCATTACACAACAAATAGCATTTATTTACATCAACAGCCACAATGCTGTCGTGTATTTGTAAAGTTTGTGATTGATTTGTACTGAGAGACACATTCTTCTCCGTCACATCCGAGCGAAGCACAACTACGGGCTCGATATCCAAGCCAGCCATTTCAGTGGAAAATTTCCAAAAATAGTCTCTTGGCCTGAAAAAGGACATTCAATAAACAAATATTTTGTTTTTCATGACCAAACTTGACCATTAAAAGGTTAAATTACGGAAAAGCATCAATTGTTACCGTTCTTTGTTTGTGTTCCCTTTAAATATGTTTTTTCATATATAGAGCTCTTGACTATACCGTGACAAGGTTGCTTGGGCAACAATAATTCTTTACCTATGAAAAAACTAGAATCAGTTTGATCAAGTTTTGAATATAGGTCACTTGATAGTTTTCTTGACTTGGTATGTTTGAACAGAAGCTACCACTCCTAAAACAACTGTCATTATGGCCTCGTTTCTATAGAATACAGGCCAGTGGAATGCTTTTCGTATTAGAACATATAATAAAATATTCAACTATCACATTTTGTGTTATTTTAGTTGTTTGAATAAAATTTGTTGAAATTTGCTTGTGAATTAAACTTTAAAGCATGTGTACGCTTAAGGGCTTTGAAATGTGTTAGGCAGCTGATCATCAATGCCCTTGGTCCTCTTGTAAAGCGTTTAACCATGAATTGTGTTAAGAAAATAAAAATTTTCTCATAGAAATAGTTGATTTCCATCCTAAGGGAAAATTATTTTTGAAAATTTATCGCTTGAATGACTGGCTTGGTTAGTGAGCCAGTCATTCCAGTGGTAAATTTGCAAAAATGATTTTCCTTTAGAATAAAAATGGATATTTTTCAAGAACACTGCATGGGCCGTTTTTGTCCAGCTTGAGTGTTAATGGGTTAATTAATAAGGAGTTCCCAGAAATCTTGTTCGATGAAGCAAGATATCAAACTTGCTGTATATTTTTGGCTCACCTGGCCAGAATGTCCAAGTGAGCTTACGCCATGGCCACCGTCCGGCTTCTGGCTGTCAACTTTTGCTTAAAAACGCTACTCCTCGTTAACGGCTTGGTGGATTTCAAATTAATCTGGCATGAATGATCCTATGGGGTTAGGCTTTAGAATTTGTATACAGAATTTTGATTGGTCAATCTTTTCAGTGACCATCTTGGCAGGACGTCGTTTAAAACGCTACTCCTCATTAACTACTTGGGCAATTTCAACCAGACTTAGCTGGGAGGATAGTACGCTGTTATGTTTTTTCCAGCAGCCATCATGGATTTTCTGAAAATTTCTGGAGATCGCTTCAAAGACTACTCCTCAATACCTGCCAGGTCGATTTCAATCAAACTTGGATGGAAGAACCCTAGCCTTGTATGCTTCAGAACTTCTAGACAGAATTTTGATTAGTCCAGTTGTTATTACACCACAAACATCCATTACCGTTTAATCACAACTTGCTAAATCAAACCATCTGCATTTAGCACCAGAAAAAGAATTTTATGCTTGCTTTCATGCCCCCATACGCCTATACCAACTCATTGCACCCATAACCAGGCTTCTGGTAGAGTACACTCTCACCATACAGCCTGCATTAGACTGGCACCAGTCTATACTCACTCCTCTAAGGCCTAGGTCAAAGTGCATGCAGAGGAAACTAAGAGTAACATAGAATCACTTTCAAATTTTTCTGCTAACAGAAAGGTTTGTTTGCGTCGGTCTAAGCTTTTTGTGCTTGCCAACTGTGTTACAGCTATCTTTTAAGAGGATTACTTCTTATAAACATGCCTAATATGAAGTCCCTATTATCTAAGTTACATGGTAGAGTAACTTTATTGTTTTATAATGTTTTACTTGTACTATTGTAACTTTGTTATCGGTTTTCGTGGTGATCAACTATGCCTAACCATTCATTCACTGATTAAACCAGCTAAGTAGGAGTTCTACTAATCTAAGGTTCTCTTACTCTTTATTCTGAGGAGTTCAAAGTTTATTTCTGTAGTTTTCTAAAACAAACTGTGAATTTGAATCTTTGTTTTCCCACCTTTTCTAGCGTGTGCTTTCTCTGCGTTTGTTAGAGACGGCTAGCGATTATCAGAAGCTGTATGCTTCATCTTTTCCTATTTTTTCATCTACTCATTAACTGCTTGGGCGATTTCAACCAGACTGGCTGGAACGAGCCTAGGGTGGTAGGCTTTTGAAGATGCATACAGAATTTTGATTGGTCAAAAGGTGAAATGCGGCGGCCATCTTGAATTTTCCGAAAAAATGTCCGTAAATCATTTAAAACGCTACTCATCATTAAATGCTTGAGCAATTTCAGCCAAACTTAGCTGGAAGGATACTAGGCTGGTAGGTTTCAGAAGCTGTATACAGAATTTTGATTGATCAAATTTTCAGGCGGCCATCTTGGATTTTCTGAAAATTTGGGAAATCAGTTAAAAGGCTGCTCCTCATTAACCGCTTGAACCAGTTCAAGCAAACTCGGCTGGAAGGACCTTAAAGTGGTATGCTTCAGAACTTGTATACAGAATTTTGATTGGTCAAATTGTTCAGTGGTTATCTTGAATTTTTCAGGAAACGGCTGAAAGTTTTCTACTCATTAACTGCATGGGCGATTTCAACCAGACTGGCTGGAACATTCCTAGGGTGGTAGGCTTCAGAAGATGCATACAGAATTTTGATTGGTCAATTTTTCCAGCTGCCGTCTTGCATTTTCTGAACATTTTGGGAAATCAGTTAAAAGACGATATAATGTAATTGTTAATATGACATTATATGGTTGAGCAACAGATTGGATTCATCCATTAACCGCTTGGCCGATTTCAACCAAACTTGGCTGGAAGAAGACTAGGCTGGTAGGTTTCAGAATGTGTATACACAATTTTGATTGGTTAATTTTTCCGAACCTGTATACAGAATTTTGGCTTGATTTTGATGGTGGCCATGCTGGATTTTCTGAAAATGGGAATTCATATAAAACGGTACTCATTAATCGCTGAGGCGATTTTAACCAAATTTGGCTGGAAGGATCCTATTGTCGTAGCCTCTGAAAATTCTATTCAGAATTTTGATAGGTCAATGTTTTGACAGCAATCTCTGATTTTCTGTTTGAATTTTAATGGTTTAAATGCCAATGGTCCAGGTGAGTCACAGGCCCTTGGGCATCTTGTTAAAAATAATTGACTATTAAAGCAATTTGTCTAATTTAGCAGTGACTCTCAGTTTAATAATTTACAAAAAAATATCTGATTTTTAGGGGCTAGATTAAAAAATATAATCTTCCATTTATCTCTTTGATGGACAAAATCGTTCAAAGACAGCTTCTGTAGTGGGCTTGAGAAATATGTGTTTTCAGGCAAATGGAAGACTAAAAATTTCTGATCTCTTGAACTAGAAATGGACATTTACTAAGAAAAAATTGTTTATTTTCTTGATAAATCTAGACTTGACGCTTTAACCCTCGAAATTGTTCAAGAAAATTTCAATTATCTCATAGAAAATGTCAATTTGCAGACCAAGAGAAGATTATTTTTGAAAATTTATCACCGGAATGACTGGCTCGGTTATCGAGCCAGTCATTCTAGTGGTAAATTTTCAAAAATATTCTTATCTTGGTCTGCAAATGGACATTTATCAAGACCACTACAGAAGGTGTTTTTGGCTGATATGAATGTTAAAGGGTTAAATAGTTAAAGAGTTCACTGATTCCATGAAGAGGTATAAATATGATTGCTTTGTGTTTAGTCTCTACAGTCTTTAACAGTCTGCTTGCTGGATTTTTGCAGAGTACATATTCCATTGGGTTTAACTGTGGATATGCTGAATGTTTTGAAAACAATTTGATTGAAAGTTGTTGGTGGCTTAGCCACCAACAACTTTCAGTCAAATTGTTTTTCGAAATATTCAGCTGGGCCATAGTTATTGCCCGTTGAAATTATCCTCTGGTGACTAATGGTTGGTCAGTCAGACAGTTAACTCCATGTTTATGAGAAAATGAATAGAAAATAGCTAGAGTGATTGTGTAACAGCAATAAAAGGAGTATTTTAAGATTTCCTATTCTCACCTGCAGCCCTTTTTCATGGAAATAAAATTAGACACCTGCTGTATTGTTCAAGGGTTGAGGTCCGGGACTGGTTAACCTACATGTACTTCATCCCAGAAAGCATACCTTAGAATCTACATAGTCATGAGTGGTGTGTGAATGTATTCAATAAATATCTCACTTCAACATTTAGGATGAAGAGGGTTAAACATGAATGTATTGTATGTATGGTTGTTGAACCATCTGTTTAAGAGAATTAACTCTTTATATTCAAACTGACAAAAACCAGCCTCTGCAGAGATCTTGAGGAATGCTCATTTGCATGACAAAAGATGATTTTTTGAAAATGTACGACTGAAATGACTGGGTTGGTAAATTGAAAAAAATGGTCTTCACTTTGCATGCAAATTGTCATCAGTAAACAAAATGTTTTGTTAACCAGATTTGCCCATGAAAGTGTAAAAAGTGATAAACTTATATACAGGCTAGCTTTAAAAAGTATATACGTATTGCTGGGCATTTAAAAAAATTCTATCCTGGCATATCCCTTCACTAGATAAGCTGTTCAATATTTTTAAAACCAATTTAACTGCGTGGTGTTGCTGCCATGTCAAGTCAGTTTCAAAAGTTTCAACAGAATGTTTGTTAAATAGTAAATCCATCAAAGACATACAATTCATACACTAGACAAACTATTCCAGTTTCATGACGGAGTATTTCTGTCAATTATGACGTCACCCTACATATAATGTAATTGTTCATATGACATTATGCGCTTGAGCAACAGATTGGATTCATCCATTAATGCAGTGGTGGCACATTACTAAAAGGATCCATTATGCAAATGAGCATTTAATACATGTAGTGGTACTGATACATGGTACAGCTTCCTCAGAATTCACCTTTCCAGAGTACCCACCCATCATATGACATCATAATGAACTGTGTGATGTGTACAATGACATCATAATGAATGACGTCATGAATGACGTCGATAAGTACGTCACGAACGCATATGTGAAGACGGTCTATGCGTTGTTGTACAAATTGTTTGCTTTTACTATTTAATAAATATTATGTTGAATATTTTGAAACTAATTTGACTGGGCGCTGTTGCTGCCATAGGCAACAGCACCCAGTCAAATTAGTTACAAAATATTCAGCAGCTTCCCTGTATAGTTTTCAGGAAATTGATAGTTAAGGCATTTGGGGATCGATCAATCCCAACACGGCGAGGTGTGGGTGGAGCTTAGCTAGTGATGGGCGGGGCATAGCTAAAAATGGAAAGGTCCATTGTCCGAGTCGGAACGTGTTAGATCAATAAATCTGCACCGCTTTCTTGGCACTTCAAACACTACTGCAGAACTGATTCTTTATGTTAAGGGTTATGTGTTGTACCCAGGGTAACTAAGGTTCAGAGATCACATAATCAAAGATCAATGTCCCAGTGACCTTACAAAAAGATCATCCCCGGAATCTTAGGTTAAACTATTCCTTAGAAAATTGCCTCCACCTCCTCTCTGTCTTTGTTCTCGCAAGACACGCTCCTTGACCTTTGATGTGAGCTTTGTCTACAGTGAGGAAGACGGGCAAAACATTTAATGCTGCACACTTTTTTCTATTGATCCATTGATTATGTATACCTGTAGGCGAGATATTTGCCGTTTTTTAATAGTTCCTGTTTATTTTTCATTCAGGTCTGTAGGTGTATGGCGCAGTGATGTCCATATTTACCAAGGACTAGGCACTGGTAGAGATTTGTTAAGAAGACAGTAAAGTTTGGCACAAGACAATGCTGTGATCGCAAGATGGCGTGTTGTTCCCGACTACATAAAGGATCGGTGCTGTTTGTATATATGCAATGCTGTGAGTATATATATTCCGCTTTATCCCCTCGTGTGTCAATGTGGCCAGTCTTCATAAATGTCCCTTTGCAGCCCTGGAGAAGACAATCTTTCGAAAATTTACTACTGAAATGACTGGCTCCATAATCGAGCCAGTCATTCCAGTGGTAAGCTTTCAAAAATAGTCTTTTTTGGCTTATTCCAATTTTCATGACATTTAGACCATTGATGGTTTGTTTTAGTTCTTTCTATACTTAAATCTTAGTATATTAATTTTTACGAAATTAACATGATAGCCGATGAGTATTTTGAAATTTATTTTACTGGACAACAGTAGTAGTTCTATGTCACCTGTCTTGGTATCACCTGTGCCTTAAGCAATCAAAAGTCTACTTATATCAATTAACCCTTTAATGGTCAAGACTATTTTTGTCTCACTTGCGAAGTAGAAAGTGAGACATATGTATCACTTTTCCGACAGCAACTGTGTCAACAATGTTAAGACTATGCGTTAAAGCAAAACTTCAGTGTATATTTCGGGATCATTTAATCCTATTGCAACTCAACTTGGCTATATGGTTGCCTATGCTGTTAGGAAGCAGCATAATGATAATGAGGTCACAAAGGTCAAGGTCACTGTGACCATGATACAAAACTGTATTTTCAATGTTAAGTTTTTGCGTTTAGCAAAACTTCTCAGCTTATCTTTCAGCATTGTTACCTATAATGTTAGGAAGTAGCATGCTGACACTGAAGTCACAACGTCGAAGGGCAAGGTTATTCAGACCTCTACATATCTTTATTATTTTTCAATGTTAAGTTTTTATACCCCGCCAAAAAATTTGGTGGAGTATTAAGTAATGGCCCCGTCCATCCGGGCGGGTGGTCGGGCATGCGGGTGGCTTTTGGGTGGTTTTCGGATGCTAACTCTGTTACCATTTGTCGGATCACATTGAAATTTCATAGGGTGGTTGGACTAGGTCTTGGGAAGAAACCTATCGAAATCGATGATGATCCAAAATCCAAGATGGCCACCAACCACCGGCGGCCAGCCTGAAAATTGGTTTCCGGATGATAACTCTGTTACCGTTTGTCGGATTGCATTGAAACTTTATAGGGTTGTTGGACTAGGTCTTGGGAAGAAACCTATCGAAATCGATGATGATCCAAAATCCAAGATGGCCACCAACCACCGGCGGCCAGCCTGAAAATTGGTTTCCGGATGATAACTCTGTTACCGTTTGTCGGATTGCATTGAAACTTTATAGGGTTGTTGGACTAGGTCTTGGGAAGAAACCTATCAAAATCGATGATGATCCAAAATCCAAGATGGCCGCCAGCTACCAGTGGCCATCTTGAAAATTGGTTTCCGGATAATAACTCCATTACCATTTATCGGATCGCTTTGAAACTTCATGGAGTGGTTGGATGAGGCCCGGTGAGGAAACCTATCGAAATTGACAATGATCCGAAATCCAAGATGGCTGCCAGCCGCTGGCAGACCTGCCAACCCCTACGGATTATCCGTAGTTTGTATGGAAATAGCATCCAAACTACGCATGTATGCGAGTGAAAATATGGAAATAAAAAATTTTGCAATTACGGTAATACGAACATGTGGTAAAATTACGAATTTCTGTTTGTGAATCTATAAAAACGGCAATCGCTTATCAAAGCACGTCGGCTTCCATTATGTCAAGATGTGATAATTGCTCCATCTAGCCGACATTTGAGAACAGCCCATAGAGTTAAAATGGCAGTAGCATGCTTATGCTCATACCTTTATTTTGGCATATTATATACATACATGTAGCCTCAAAAAGGGACTCAATTCTCTTGATAATTGGAAGAGAATTTGAATAGAGGCAAATTTATATATTTTTATGAGAAATGAAATTGTATTGGCTCTATTAATCTGACACTATTCAACTACGTAATAGAATTAGCATACACACTTTAGGGCTATTCTATATCTATGAAACAGCCTGCCAAGATTCTCTAATCTTGTTAATCGGCATCTTTCGCCTTATTACAGCGTTGGATTAATAGAATGCGAAGGTTGGCACTATGCGAGAATAACGGAAGTTTGTTTGTTTATAATGGCTACAGATATGCAATTCAACTAAACATACCTATGTAAATCGATAATTATCCGTTCAAAGCGTGAGAAAATCAAAATAATCTTTTTATATTTTAATATAATAAGTCTTTACCGAAATATTGTGACATGAATTTCGTGGTAATATATAATTCTGTGACCGCGGTATGAGATTTTGTGCACAGTGGATTTCAGTCGTTGTTTTCCAATTTTGGTGTCTAAATATGGAAAATAATCACCAAATGTCATGGAAGCACTCAGCGCAATCTTATCATGCTGCAATACCAATAAAAAAAGAGTTCAAAAGACATGTGTATAAGCGAGAATATACAGAAAGATGACCGGTTTTAAAGAACAGAAAAAGGTGATACATACATGTACATGCACATTCTGTTTCTGATTCTATCCAAAATGTAATTGTAAATTAACTCACACAATAATTCAGTACTACTGTAGATGACTATAGTTAAATTTTACCACCTGAATGACTGGCTCGATAACAATCAGTGGTAAAATTTCTTAGATATTCTTCTCTCGCCTTGTTTAAAATCATGTGTTTTGCTGCTTTTTTAATCACTACTGAACTACTGAAAGGTTCCTCAATTTACTGAAAATCCATTACTGAAAGAGTGTGTGAAACTACTGAAAATCATGTTTTTTCACCTGAAACTACTGATTGCTTGGTGTGTGTGTATTGTGTGTGTGTGTGTGTGTGTGTGTGTGCGTGCGTGCGTGCGTGCGTGCGTGCGTGCGTGCGTGTGTGTGTGTTATGGTTGGTGGGGGGGGGGGGGGGGTTTGGCAGCTCTGCACCGGCGGCCATCTTGAAAATTGCTTTCCGGATGATAACTCGGTTACCGTTTATCGGATCACTTTGAAACTTCATAGAGTGGTTGGACTAGGTCTGGGGAAGAAACCTATCGATATTGACAATGATCTTAAATCCAAGATGGCCACCAGCCACCGGCGGCCATCTTGAAAATTGGTTTCCAGATGATAACTCCGTTACCGTTTTATCAGATCGCTTTGAAACTTAATAGAGTGCTTAATAGAGTGGTTGGACTAGGTCTGCGGAAGAAACCTATCGATATTGACAATGATCCGAAATCCAAGATGGCCACCAGCCACCGGTGGCTATCTTGAAAATTGGTTTCAAGATGATAACTCTGTTATTGTTTATCGGATTGCTATGAAACTTCAATAGGATGGTTCGACTACCTCTGTGGAAGAAACCTATCGACGTTGATAATGATCCAAAATCCAAGATGGCCACCAGCCACCGGTGGCCATCTTGAAAATTGATTTCCAGATGATAACTCTGTTACCGTTTATCGGATTGCTTTGAACCTTCATAGAGTGGTTGGACTAGGTCTGGGGAAGAAACCTATCGAAATCGACAATGATCCGAAATCCAAGATGGCCGCCAGCCACCGTGGGGCCTTCTTGAAAATTGGCTTCCAGATAATAACTCTGTTATTGTTTATCGGATCGCTATGAAACTTCAATATGGTTCGACTACCTCTGTGGAAGAAACCTATCGAAATTGACAATGATCCGAAATCCAAGATTGCCACCAGCCACCGAGGGCCATCATGAAAATTGGTTTCCAGATGATAACTTCATTACCGGTACCGTTTATCGGACGGCTTTGAAACTTCATAGGGTGGTTGGACTAGGTCTGGAGAAGAAACCTACTGAAACTGACGATGATCCGAACTCCAAGATGGCCGCCAGCCACGGGCTGCCATCTTGAAAGTTGGTTTCTGGATGATATCTCCGTTACCACTTATCAGATCACTTCATAGGGTCGTTGGAATATGTCTGATGAAGAAACTTATCGAAATTTACGATAATCTGAAATCCAATATGACTGCCAGTCAGCAGCGGCCATCTTGAAAATTGGTTTACGGACGATACATCCTTGACTGTTTAATGGATCGCTTTGACACTTCATGAGGATAACTGGTCTGGGTTTAAGGAAGAAATAAATATTTTCTGATAGCTCTGATTCATTGGTTTGTCATGATGGCGGGGTATTATGCGCCGTTTGCGGAGCTCTTGTTAGGCGTAGCAAATCTTATCTGGTTATATTTCAGGATTACTTAACCCTAATGAGACGCAACTTAGGTACATGGTTGCTTATACCAAGATGATACAGGATAGTGACATGGAGCTCACCAGGTTAAATGTCAAGGTCATTCTGACTTTACCATTTTACCGCTGCTTTTTCAACTTTGTTTTTCTGTGTAGCAAATCATATACATTTGTATTTCATGATTACTTAATATTACCAGACCTAATCTTGGACACCTAGTCCCCTATAAAATAAGAAAGCTGCGTGTTGATAGTGATATCAATAGATCCACGGTCAAGGTCATCACAGCCTTGATATTTCACTTCCGTCATGTTTGTATTTCCAATATTATGTTTTTTTGTTTTCCTACATTTTAGCATTGCTTAATCATACTGGAACCAACCTTGGACACATGTTTTCCCATACCATACCGAGGCATTATGATGATAGTGAGCTCATTAGGTCAAAGGTCCAGACCATTCTAATATTGCTATTTGACCTCTGCTTTTTCAACATTAAGTTTTTCCATTCAGCAAATCAATCACATTTCAGAATTGGTTAATCCTATTGGAAATAAATTTTAATACATGGTTACCTATAATGTTTGGAAGTAGCATGATAACACACAGGGCACAAGGTCAAAGGTCAATGCCACTTTGATAAACTGGAGACAGGTGAGTCATTTAATTCTGCGGAATTCTTGTTTTGTAGATTAGTCACACAGAATTTACAAAAATAGTTGTCTGTAATCCTGCAAATGTACATTTCTTGTGACCACTACACATGCGGCTTTGGCTGGCTTGACCAATAAAGAATTAATGGTCAAGAAAGTCAAAGTTTTTGCTTAAAGCATGTGTCCATTTGTCAAGCAAAGAGAATGCTATTTTTGAAGATTTCCACTGGAATGAGTGGCTCATTTATCGAGCCAGCCATTCCAGTTGTAAATTTTCAAAAATAGTATTCTCTTGACCAGAAAATGGACATTCCTAATGACCATTACGAAGGATGTTATCTCTGGCTTGACCATTATTGGATGGGTTAATTTGGCACATGATGGGTTTAATTAATGTTTATATTATTCGACAAACTGTATTATAAAGAGTATAGTGTGTGAATGGCTTTATAATGGGTGTGTGTATGTGTTACATGTGCTATGGAAATATAAATGTATAGTATGGGGAATAGTTTTACTTACATTGTATAATTTGTGAGTTGCAGATTTCTTTTATTCAGATTTGTTTCTCTCACTCCACATTATCCTGGAAAGGAATTATTATTATTATACTATATATGCATAATTAACGCTTACACAACCACAGCGTATTTGGATCTATTGTAAGACCTGGCAATAAGAAAGTTAAAGCGGTTATATATGGGTTAGTCACCTTTTCCGTTTCAAAATTTACCATTTTACGTTTCACAAATTTGTTGATTCCATTTTACTTCCGTTTTGTAAACTTACTTGCACTTGTCTGTGCTGCATGTACACTTAATGAAGTCAATAAAAATGAATGACTCGACATAAACTCCGTCTTTAAGGCTTAACAGTCGGACACGTCGTACGAATTGTATATCTTTACCATTTAATAAACATTCTGTTGAATATTTTGAAACTAATTTGACTGGGCATTGTTGCTGCCATAAGCAGCAACAATGACCAGTCAAGTTAGTTTCAAAATATTCAACAGCATGAGCGAGGTGTGGGTGGAGCTTAGATGAAGATGGGCGGGGCATGGCTAAAACTGGAAAGGGCCATTAGGGTTACAAAGATATGAGTGTGTAGTAATTTACAATTTTGCACGAGGATAGTTCGCTGTCGCATTCTGGAGGAAAACGTATATTTCCATTGGTTTCTTCTTGAATATAACCTTCGATTTCCATTTACAAATGGCTTGCAGAAAACTGTCATTTTGCATTGATTTCCATTTGAATATCACTTTTCTGTTTGAAATTTCCAATTCCGTTCATTTTCTGTTATGATGGAAAACCTCGGCCCCTAAATGTAGCCAGTGGAAGTAAGATATTGTGTATTCCACATTTTAAAAGGTCAGTTTTGCTTTCTCTGAATCTTGCTTTCAAATCTCATGGTCTTCATACACTGTCATCACTAGTTATCGAGCCAGTCACTTTAGTGGGAGAATTAAAAAAAAATTCTATTTGGCCTGTAAATTGACATTTCACGAGACCACTGCAGAGTCTCTGTTTGGCGATTAACCATTTCACTGACAACTCCCTGAAAAAGTAAAATATGATATAAATCTTATTCTGTTGAATATTTTGAAATTAATGTGACTGGACTCCGTTGCTGCGCGGCATAAGACAGCAATGGCTTCCAGTCAAATTAATTTCAAAATATTCAACAGAATAAGATTAGAATAAGATAACCTGTATGGTTACCATGCTTACCCTGAAAATGAGATATGGGGAATTCAATAAAGTTCTGCTGGCTTCATAGAGTTTTGTAATATAATATATATTTTTCGTTCACAGATTTTGTGACCATAGCAACAATATTAGGAACAGGAGTACTGGGTGAGTGTTTGCTCGAGACATATTACTCATTTAGCTGGCCTTACTGTTTCCTTTCCACAACCTACACTTCCACCCACCCAATGCCCAAAGTCATCGAAGGCAGATACAGAAAGTAGCCTGTAGGTTCTGTCAATAGGCTCTGTATACATGATTCATTGCCAGAGTATTGCTTCAGCATGCCTGTGTGTATTCAAATTTATATATACCATCAGTCACTAAAGTATCTGATGTCATAATCAATTAGTCACTTAGCAGCGAGCATCACAATGAAAAGGGCGTTGCTCTGTCATGAAATAAAACTCTGTCAGGAAAGTGTATGAATTATATGTATTTTATTAATTTACAGTTTAATAATCATTATTAGCTCACCTGGCCAGAATGGCCAAGTGAGCTTATGCCATGGCGACCTTCCGTCCGTCGTCCGTCCGTCAACTTTTTTCTTTAAACGACTTCTCAAGAACCACTGGGCCGATTTCAATTATATTTGGCAGGAAGTATCCTTAGGGCATAGCGATCCCAGTTTGTTCAAACAAAGCCGATCGGCCAATTTGGCCGGTGGCCATCTTGGATTTTGGCCGATTTTAGGAAATGACTAAAAATCTTCTCCGAAACTGCTTGGTGGATCGATTCAAAACTCACGAAATATCATATAGGGCAAGAGCTGAACCAACTTTGTTCGAAGGAACTTGATTGGCCAAATGGTTCGGCAGCCATCTTGGATGACATAGTTTTCGTGAAAACCACTTATTCTGCAGAACCGCTGAACGGATCGGGCTGAAATTTTGGGGATATGATTATGGACTAAGGGCCATTAAAGTTTGTTCATGGGAAGTTGATTGGTAAAAAACATGGCCGCCATAGATCAATCAAATTTTAGCGTGTTTGGCTGCCATATTCAATTTCTTTTATTTGATGGATTTTGAAGCTCAAATTGGCTTTCTTAACTCTGCTACTTGTCAGTCAGCTGTCGTATAGTGATGACCCCATCCGTCTTCTGTATGTCCGTCCATCCATCTGTCTGTCTGTCTCACTAACAATGGCGGCTCATTTTGTTATTTCTTGACGGATTGACACCAAACTTGGCCACAATGTTAATGTCGGCATCTAATATCTGTGTTGTGAAAATGAAACTGATAGGACGTCAAATGCCAGAGTTACCACTCCTTAAATATTTGCAGTCTCACTTTCATAGGGCAAATATAGGTTTGTTTCCACTGTCCATTGATTTATCACTATGTCAGATTTTATTGCCAAACTAGATATTAAATTCCAATTAACAGATTAACCTTTCCAATACTGTCGAAATATTTAAGATATGTATTATGTGCTCTGACATCTATGCTCTTAAAAATATTTTGAAATGTATTTGGTTGAAAGTTGTTGCTGCCTTAGGCAGCAGTGAAAGTTGTTGCTGCCTAAGGCAGCAATGATTTCAGTCAAATTATTTTTTAAATCAACTGCAGCTCACCCTACCTCTGCTGCTAACTTGGCGATTCAGCCAGATGCGCATGTGTTAAATGGATTGTGTGGTGGTGGGGGAATAACCTGCTATAAAGACCACCTACCTGCCTTTAGAGACCATTTTCTTCAATTGTATTTAAACCTCTAATAACCGTCTGACTGAGTTTTTGCAGACGACATATTCCAAAGGTTATATCTCTGAACCTGATAAATATATTGAAAACAATTGGACTGAAATTGTTGGTGGCTAAGCTGCCAACAACTTTCAGTCGAATTGTTTTCAAAATATTCAACAAGTGAAGAGCTTTTGAAAATTGAAATTATTGGCTGCACTGGCTTGCAGCAGTGAGACAGTTAAGAAACCAGCTGTAGTTAGCACTGATATCATCTATTTTCACTTAAACATTGTTCAAAATCACTAATGCAAAAAAACAGTCCAGAGATTGTTGTCAATATCTCGAAAACTAAACCATTTGACTGAAAGTCATTGGAAGTGACACCGATGGATGTAAAACCTAAGTACGATTAGTTGAAATGCCAATGTTCCAGGTGAGCGATACCTTGTGTTGAATATTTTGAAACTAATTTAACTGAGAGCTGTTGCTGCCATAGGCAACAACAGCCCACAGTCACGTTAGTTTCAAGACATTCAATGTATTACCTGCCAGTGTATAGTTAATGTGAAATTAAGACTAGGAATTCAGGTTTCAAAGAATTAAACTCGATGCCACCACACTTACATTGGGTGGAGCTATTTAAAATGGATGAGGCATAGCTAGTACCCCTCTTAGTGTCACCCTTCTTATCTCGTCAGTTTCATCTTTTGATTGAGCCATTCATTCCAGTGATAAAGTTTTAAAAATATTCTCTTGGCCTGGATATCGACATTCACTAAGCAAAAATGTAAATCTTATTGACCTATCTTGATGGGTATGGCGGTTGACTGCTGAGTTTTTGCAGACTACATTTTCCAGAGGTTATATCTCTGGACCTGCTAAATATTTTGAAAACAATTTGAGTGAAGCCACCAACAACTTTCAGTAAAATAGTTTTCAAAATATTCAGCAAGTCAACAGTCTTTGTTCATTAAAATTATTGTGTGGTGGCTTGCAGCAGTGAAACAGTTTTATAAAAAAACATTCCTGTAAAATATATGAAAAATTATGTAAGGTAATCATTGAAATTTCATTATTAGCTCACATGGCTTAAAAGGCTAAGTGAGCTTATGTCGTGGTGAGTACTGCCGACCATCCGTCATCCGTCTGTCCATCATCCATCAACTTTTTCTTTAAACAACTCAAGAACCACTGGGCAGATTTTCTTTATATTTGGCACAAAACATCCTTTAGGACACAGAAATCCAGTTTTGTTCAAACCAAACCGATCAGACAATTTGGATTACGGCCGATTTTTTAGAAACGTCTTAAAAAATCTTTGAAATTGCTTGGGTGGTGGGGGGGGGGGGGGGGGGGTGCAGTGCAACAGCTGAACCAAGTTTGTTCAAGGGAAACTAATTGGCCAAATTTTTTTGCTAACCATTGTGAATGACCTAGTTTTTACAAAAATAACTTCCAGAACCTTGAACGGGTCGGGCCAAAATTTGGGAGGTTATAATTGGGGACTAAGGGCCATTAAAGTTTGTTCAAGGGAAGTTTAGACGTAAAAACCCATGGCCGCCATGAGCCAATCAAAATGTAGCGTGTTTGACGGTCATATTTAATTTTTAATTTTGAGGGATTTTAAAGTCAAAATTGGATTTGTATAGGAATTTGCATATGCTAATTTCAAATTGGCCATTTTTGAAACTGTCGGATAAATGGTTTTGGCGGCCATCTTTTATTGTTTTCCTGCCAAATCTCCCATGCTAAAGCAATAGGAGATTTAAAATGTATTCTTTAGAACCACTGGGCCCATTTCAATTATATATGATAGGAAGCATCCTTATGACATAGAGATCAAAGTTTGTTCAAAGGAAGCCGATCTATAGGATCATAGAAGTACTCTGCCACGATCCTGACAGCAGGGAAGCAACGTCTCCCTGCAAGGATTGTGAGAAATTCTGGATCCACCAACTCCATTGTATGGATCCCATCGGTATTAACCACGCTGATTGGTAACCCTTTTACTACATGTACTAAGGTAGTAAAACTTAATATATGAACCAGAGTTATAAATGTATGCTATGTTACAGGGCTACCGGTCACGCTTGCACACTCTGGCTTGTATCCGTTCCTGGTGACATTCATCATAGCATTCTTCATGCAGGCACTCGTCATATACTTCGTCACTGATATTCTGCAGAGAGCTTATGCTGTCCAGCTACAAGCTGTTAAGGTACTCATGTTGGCTCAGAAAATAGAAATCATAGATTCGTTTTACAGTACCTTGAGTCTGTCCAATTTGAATGGATTTTAGCCATTTTATCGTGAATCCGGTCAAAAATTATGTGTGTCATTGGGCTGGAGACATGTTTGCAAGCCAAGGGAAGATTATTTTGTTAATTTACCACTTAAATGACTGGCTCTACCAAGCCGATCATTTCAGTTGTAAATTTCTGAAGAATGACCATTCCTCAAGACCACTGGAATATATGAAACCACTTTTAGCTATTTTCTGCCCATCTCTAGCTAAGCTCCACCCATGCTTTGCCCATGTTGTGATCAATCGAACCCAGTACGCCATGATTCTCAATGTCCAGAAATCTGTAGAGGTAAGTTGTTTAATATTTTGAAACTAATATGACTGGGTGCTGTTGCTGCCATAGACAGAAATAGTAAAGACATACAATTCGTACACATCACAGACTATTAAGAGTTCCTGATGGACTTAATGTAGATACATCATTCATGACCTATTTTAATTGTGAAGTCGGCCTACGTGTGACGTATTTTATTATGACTTGATTGATATCTTGGATTCCTCTACTTTAAGCAGCATATTCACAGCTTGAACATTAATAGACGGATCCTATCTGTTGCTCAAGTATATGATGTCATAATCACTTACGTAAGAATCATAAAGATGTATAACTCCTGCCGCAAAAATGGAAAAGTCTGTCATGAGTGTACAAATTGTATATCTCTGGTGAATGTACGGTATAATGAACGTTCTGTTGAATTTCTGAACGTAATTTTACAGGGAGCTGTTGCTGCCCTAGGCATCAACAGCCACTAGTTAAATTAATTTCAAAATATTCAACTGCTTAGCTGTATAATTACCATGAAAGTGAGGGTTCAAAGGTTATAAATCTATTCCAACACCTGTACCAAATGGGCTGAGCTTCAGTAGAAATGTGCTATCATATATCAGATTGCTTTGAAGCTTCATAAGTTGGTTAGACTCTGTCTGTGTAAGAAACCCACCAAAATCGATGATGATGATCTGAAATCCAAGATGGCCACTAGTCACTGGCTGCCATCTTGAAAATCGGTTTCACAATGATAACTCTTGTTGCGATGTGTCCAAATGTTTTCTTATGATATTATATATAAAGGCATGCTATGAGCTATTTTCTGACAGCTCTTATTCTTTGGCTTATTATCCTGGCATGGTATTATGCATGATTTGCAGAGCTCTTGTTAATTCTGCATACATGTAGGGTGAATGTGCCGGTTATCGGCCACTTAGTCAACCAACCAAGTATTTGCCTAAATACTGACAACATAAATCGTAATATGGATACTATTTTCTTCTTAAACAATTCAGGAGATGTGACGGATGTAGTTAACTGTGTCAGTTATCGGCCACGTGTCGTAGCTATGCGTAAGAACCGAATTTGCCAAAAGGGGGGCTTTTATTTCAATAATCGACCATGCAAATTTTAATTCCGGCCATTTTTTATCTAGTAATCGGCCACTGTGGCCAATTACAGAATTTGGCTGATCTGAATCCGGCCATAAGATATTTGACTGAAGGTAGAGTCTATGATTAGTTTTATTTAGGCTCAACTTGTACTTAGGCATTGCTTCTCAACTGAAAACATGGTTATCTAAAAATTATGGCAATTTTGTTTGATGGCAAGGCTATGGGAACAACGCAAAGCGAACCACTTCGTCCATGCATCACTTGACCTGGACAGTACCTGCATGTTCACACTGATAATCTACTACTCAATAAAGCTGCAAAAAGCCCCTCTGCTATGTGCATCGAAGAAATGTGGAATCAGTCGGAAGGGGTGGGGGTGTAACTGAACTGATTTTGATTATACAGTTTATTGTAGGATGCATCCATATACCATGTTTTATGAGGACGCAAGAGGCCCAGAAATATTGTGGCAATATGGTTAGGGCAAAGTTCGAAGAAGGCATTCAGAGGGAAGCCTATTATTATGCTTGTAGTGACAGGTCTATCTATAGGTTTTGTAATCCCACATAAGCTTATACTAGTCTTGAATATATGAACATAATAAGTCCATATTGTGATTAGAAATTACAGATGGACAGACAAAAAGCCAATACATGTTCCAGGAAATTTGTAGGGAGCATAAAATTATATCAATGATTGCTTTATTTTGTTTGCTTTGATTTATTGTTTTATCAATCAGTACCAATACATACACGTCACAAGAACAGAAATGCAAAATATAAAGTCTGACATTTTACATCCAATACTTAGTAAGAATGTAATCAACGCATACAACAATCTATTGCATGTCTGCAACAATATTGTGCACATCTGTTCTTTTTATAAAGACACGTATTTGAAAATGTATTTAAGCTGTAACGGACAAACTGAGAATAACTGCATGATTTTCCCTATAGAAACTTTAACACCGATATGTACTCCGTCGTGTGGCTGGATGTCAGTCAGGCTTTGCTTAAGCAGATTTCACACAGGAAAGATCCATCCACAGGAATGACAGAACATAACTCATGTGCCCAAAGTTGGCAGGCCATGCATTGAATCCAGTTTTCTTTAGGTTTGGACTGGCTGAACAGGCCTTTGCAGTACAAGCATGACGTGTCTTCTGTATCAATGATAACCTTTTTGTTTGGTCTAGCTTTTTGTTGCATTTCTTGCGCTTAGGCTCTCGCATAACGTCTACAATTGTAGATGACTTGTGGGTATTTTGTGTTGCAGATGCTAACATTGATGGACGGGCCGAAGAATTGCTGCTAGTAGTTGAATGAACGGACGAAGGGACAGTCATACACGATTTAGACTGGTCATTTGATATCTTGACTTGTGGGTCTCCTATCGACCTTTGGGCCTTCTTCTTCCCTGACTTTACAACTGCTAAGCTTTTTAGCTCCATTGCCTTTGTTTCGATTCTCCTTTGCCGTTTGACGATCGAGAGCCTCTTTTTCATTCTCTGCATACATCTTCTTCCATTCAGCAGAAGATACTGCGTAGGGTAAGCGTTTCTTTGCTTTGTTTTGCTTTGCCTTCGGATTAGATATTTTTCCTGGCCAGAAAAGATGCTTCGAAAAAGCTGGTGAAAATCCTTTGCCCTGGGATGTTTTACAGTCATTGGGAGTTGGATTCCTGTTGTGGTTCTGATCTGACGATTGGCTTGGTGTGGGCAAAGTGTCATTAACATGTGTTTTGTCCGCATCATTAGCTGCAGGCGCTGTCTCATTATCTGCAACTTGCTGGAGTAAACATTGAATATCTATGGGAACAGAAGGGCCTTTCTCCTGCTCATCCTGAGTTTTCTGTGTGTGTGATGGTGGCTCTGGCAATGTGTTGGATGACGCTTTGGTGACACCTGATGAAATATCCTCATTTGTTTGGGCTCCAGGCAGTGGGAGATTGATAAGGACATCGGTGAAGGGCAACTGCATATACTGCTCATCCTGAGTTTTCTGTGTGTGTGATGGTGGCTCTAGGAACGTGGTGGATGACGCTTGTGTGACGCCTGTTGAAATATCCTCATTTGCCTCGTCTCCAGGCAATGGGAAATCGATAAGGACATCAGTGAAGGGCAACTGCATATCCGTGTCGGATAGAACATCGTACTGAACAAGAGTTGATAAAGCTGCATCAATATTTGTCAAAGCATCTGCAGAGACGAATGCAACATTGCTATCGATGGTTAGCAGATCTGCGTTCCCCAAGTCGTTGACGGTAAGCACGGAAGTTGGTTGTTCAGTAGGGATTGAACGATCAGTCACAACTGTAATCAGATTCTCATCATTCGAATGTGTGGGCTCGGATGGGTCTGGTGATACTCTACTCTTTAGAGTTTCTAGCATACTGTCTAAATCTCGTGGATGCCCGTCATTCAAGATATGTTCAATGACAGTCAGTGCTGTTTGAAATTGATGTTGCATAGTGTCTGTAGTATGTGCTTCTTGGTGGAGAGTTTCTACATTCAGCACACGGCTATTCTCAGTTTGTGTTACTGCCTCAATACATTTTAAATAATCAACCGCATCTGGGTTAAAAGGAAACAATCTGCATGCTCTAAAACCTTTTGCAATGGTTGTGCTAGATAGGCTGTCCATAACAGACTGAAGTAATGGTGCAACATGAACCCTAGACAACCTTACCACTTTTCGGACACAACTGAATATCAGTCTCATCTGCATTCAGTATACGATTGGGCTCGTCTAAAATATCAGAATGTGCTTCTTCCTGAGGATGTACTTCCAGCGTGTGAAACCATTTGCGAATATTTGTTTCCATTAAAGCCGCCCTTGCTTTGTTTACAGTTTCAGCTGTTTGCGTCACAATACTCGGATGTCTCTTTAAAAAGTTTGTATACCATGTCTCGCCGGGTCTACCGTTGCAAAACGGAGTTTCTCGACCATCTTCCATCACGATATTCTGCACGGTATTGAGAATATCAGCCTTTTTACGCGGAAATACAGCGTTGGAGAGGTCTAGAAGCCATGTCTCAAGGGTCATTTCTTCTGCTGACATAAGGACCGTACTGGGACCCATCTTCCTCCCCTCTGGGCTCTGACCTGACAGTTAATCCTGTAGCGTTCCCCGTGGAACACCAAATTCTTGACACGCACTCCGTTGAGTTGCCCCACCTCGAACTGCCTATAGGGCGCGTTGCATATTGTCTGCTGCATACTGCAATCGATGCGTCATTTTCTGCCAACATAATAAGAATTTTGCTGTCAATCTCATTTATATTGACCACGTACATGCATGCACACACATACACACCGATCTGAGAGAGAGAGAGTTTGAGTGAGGGAGAGAGAGTTGGAGGGAGAGAGAGAGAGAGAGAGAGAGTTGGAGAGTTGGAGGGAGAGAGAGCATTGGAAGGAGAGAGCGAGAGAGAGTTGGAGGGAGGGAGGGTGGGTGGGTGGGTGGGTGGAGGGAGGGAGGGAGATAGAGAGAGAGAGAGAAGAGAGAGAGGGAGGATGGGGGTTGGGTGAGTGAGAGTGGTAGGGAGAGAGGAGGGGAGAGAAGGGAGGGGGAGAGAGGGGGCAGAAAATACAGGTAGACATACAGCCGTTCAATTCCCACAACAGTTATTCTGTTGAATATTGTCTTACGTGTGAGCTGCTGCTGATAGCTTACAAGGAAAGTACTTTCACTTACAATATGTTTTTATTACTTCAAATTGAGGTATAGGACTTTGTATGTTCAAGCATCTCTATATGCCTTCGTGTACATTAATTTCTTTCCGAAAGTAACCCGATATTATTATGTACACACTACCTGACTTTATATTACATTATATCATTATTTATCTACATATAAAATGTATCGGGAATAGTAATTTACATAAATAAATCATTCTGGGGACATGGAATTTAATACACCTATAATGATTAGTTGTGGCCGATAGCTGAATACAAGTACACGTTTTGAGAAGGAGGTCAGTCATCGGCCACCCCGGCCGATTAATGATTTCTCCCTACAAAAGCATATCAGTTTGATTAACATTGAGTGAAGCATCTCTGATTACGTGAATCAATGGGTTTCTATAAGGAGTTTTGCATCTAGGCATCTATTCAGTCATCGGCCACCCTTAATTCTCAGTCAATCCTGCAGTTCAGTAATCGGCCACCCACCTCCAGAAACATTCTCCGAATATTTTGACACAGGAATTCCGTCAATGTGTTGCCAGATGTATGCGGAATATATTTATGACTAATTATAAATTATTTACTATTTCTTGCATGCGTAAAATTATATGTTATATACTAGGTCTACTACAACTTTTCACAGCAGTTCTCTAAAAGACTATGAAAACTTATACTCACGTTTTATGCCTGCTGTACCGGCCTCGTGACAAATTGTATTCCCGCCAAAACTTAAAAGGAGGCTAGAGGAGAAATCATTATTTATTATAACATTCGTTGGCATAATATTCTAGCGTAAGTTTTCTTATTTTCGTTCAATTTTGTCAATGTGGCCAATGATATGGCAGTGGCCGATAACCGGCACATTCACCCTATGCATTTTTGTTGAGAAAATAACCAGGTAAGTTGCTGATCAATATTGCTCAAATTCAGACGATATTTAGATTTGTTCATAGCCACAGCCACTCCTAGATCCTCTAAGTTAGGCATGCGTGATTATTGCTTTAAATGATCACGATCGATTATTTTAAAATAATCGTGACTACTCGATTAATCTTCTTTGGTACAAATTACCCAGACAATGTTCAACAATACCATATCAATGACGAAATCTATGATGTTGTTTAGACGTGTCCATTTCGAGGACAAAGAGAAAACTGGCAGTTTCCATTCCAGTGATACATTTTCAAAAAACAGTTTTCTCTTTAGCCTGGAAAATGGACATTACCAACCAAAATCTCAATTCTTGACTGGTCGCATAAGAGTCATTACAATGTAGGTTTTGAACTATTTTATGCAGTAGACGTTATTCACGATTATTCGATTATTTAATTTATGATCATATAATTTCACGATTTAAAAATTAATTGTGATTTTTTATTTAATCCCGGATTCACGCAAGTGTTTACTCCAGCTGTTATTAACCTTTTAACACTGGCCAGAAACAGCTTCTGCAATGGTCTTCAGAATGTCCATTTTTAGACCAAGCGAAGACTATTTTTTTGAAAATCTACGACTGGAATGACTGCATTCTAGTGGGAAATTTTCAGAAATATTTTTCTTGGTCTACAAATGGACAATTTTCTTGAGAAAATTGAAATCTTCTTGAACAAATTTGATAATTATATGGTTAGTGCACCTTATTTTATTCTCAGGAATGTGGGCGTGGCGAAAATGTTCCATTATACTCATTGGACGATGATGAGGACCAAGATCTCAATAAAGATAGTGATGGTATTTGTAATCTGTGTGCATGTGTGTGTGTGTGCGTGTGAATGTACATGTGCATGCATTCGTGTGTATGTACAGTATTTAACCAGCATGTTTCCTATTTACATGTAGCACCATTGAAACCAAGTTATTGTGGATTAATAATTAAATTTGTTAACCTAATCTCATAGACTCTCATCCAGCTTTTACTAAAATGAATTGTGACGTCTTCAAGTGTGGTATAGCAAGGAAGCTATCAATCTCTATGCAGCATATTCTGTCCTGATCTACATCCCAGAATTACAGTGGCGAAAAACACTTCAAAATAAATACCCTGTAAGCAGATACTAACTCAATCTGACTCATCTGCATGACAATGCTGCAATTTAAAATCAGAAAATTGCTATCAATTGAACGATGTATTTTTATGAAGGTGAATAAATAAGAATTAAATTTGTTAACCTAATCTCATACTCTCATCCAGCTTTTACTAAAATGAATTGTGACGTATTCTACTAAAGTATTTTGTTTAGTAAATTATTTCAATAAATCTCGCTAAAAATTATATTTCCAATTATACTAAATTTAATTATTTTGATATTAACATCATTGAGATAAATCTTTCAACATCTTTTGAAGAGTAGTATTTCTGTTTCAGGATCAGAGATGAACCATCATGATCATGTACACGCTAGCGCACAGATCCTACTTCAGACAGAGGATGAGGTACGGGCGCCAAATCTTCACATGCTGGGCGAGTTCTTTCTAGGGTGCGGCGTCAGACAGCTCTTCAATGTTATCTTAATACTGGGATTGTAAGCATTATTTCATCATAGACAATGTATTAGATCTATTAAAAAAATTCTGATAGAAAATGTCCATTTGCAGATCAAAAGAAGATTGTTTTTGAAAATTTATCACTAGACTAACTGGCTCAGTTATCAAGCCAGGTATTCTAGTGGTAAATTTTCTAAAATAATCTCTTGGTCTACAAATGGACATTTTTCAAGACCACATCAGAGCAGTTTTTGGCCAGTTTGATTGGTAAATAGTGTATTTGTTACATTGTTAACACTTTTCAGGCACCAACCTACATGTACCCATCTGAAATGATTAGCTAGTAGATTAGAATATTTTGTAATTTTAGTAGCCATATATTTACTCGTACCTAGTAAATTAACATATTTTAGGCTTTTATTAGCCAAATATTAAAGCTGAGCAGTCATTATGAAATTAAGAGATTTTTTTAGTAATCCACAATATTGTTTCACTTCAAGAGTATACTTACCTCCCTAATACTTTTGATATTGCTAAATATTGGCTTTCACTCAATAAACACTCAGATTAAAACAGTTAGGTGCCCCTACTGGGCAGGGAGTCAGAGCGTAGTCTGGCGGATGCCAGCCCCACCACCGCGCATGCGCAGACTAGCACTACCTCTTTGCTAGATTATTGGCAGAGAGATCACACATGTTTTTTTGTGCAAAAGCTTTTCCTTGCTCTTAAACTGTTTTAACATAACTTGGTTGTGTTATTTTGGAGTGATAGTCACTGATTAGGATGGCAGGAAGGATCACTTCGCCAAAGGGGGACCTAGGATCTTTGAATCAGGTGACTTCTAGTAAAATTAGCGAGTTTTTCTTCCCGGTGTATTGTGTTTCCGGGACTCGCGTTTACCGTGATAAGCGCCTTGGTTAGTTGGTTTATGTCAACTCGGTGCTACCTAAGGCTAATTTCTCTTTCTGTTTATGTCCACAGGTCTGTATGACGCTAGGTGGTGGCATCACAGCAGCAGAGAGTTAGTTTTCTCTCCACCATGGTTCCATTTCCTACTAACACTGTTAGGTTATCTAACCAAATGATTTATGTCCAGTGAGTTGGAGGCCTAGTATAAAGGTCTTCTCACTTTGCCCTCTTGATCCAATTCCTTCCCCATGAGGTGGAGAGAGTTAAGAGGCGTGCAGGTGGTGGAGTACTCCGGTTCGTCACGTTGGATGGTTTGTCTATACAAGGTGTCAGGTATCTAGTTATTGATAATGTGGTGATGTTAATTATAGTAAGCAAAGGGAGATAATTAACATTTTTGCCAGAAAAGAGTTATCTATGTGTATCTGATGGTTGTGTAGTCGACGTATCCATTCAGCATACAATTCGTCCTTGCACTTGGATGTTTGTTGGGATCGAATTTTTTCCTGTCACGGGATTAATGACGTCATAATCAGCCTGGCTATGTATTTATCAGCAATTCAAGTTGCAATGCTGGTTTCTGATGTATATTGATCTTTATGATCGTAAATTTCCTTCTCTTTGAGTTGGTTTGAGTGTCTAAGCTTAACTAGTTTGCTCATACTCCTCGTCCTTTGCCCTGTTTCAGGGACCGGGTTGCGCGTCCTGTGGACGATTTCTGCATGATAAGTTCTTGCCTCATCTTTGCTATCAATGTAGCCCTTGTGGTCCCTCGGGTAATTGTGAGATATGTAAGCACTGGGGGGGCGAGTTAATGTCCGAATTCTTGTGCTTGCAGGCGACGGACAAGGTGGTAGAGGAGGAGAAGAAGAAGAAGCGGAAACGAGAGGTTGTAAGTAGGAAGGGTAAGGGGAAGGCCTCGTCCGCGGTGGATATGGAGGCCTTCCGGACCGAGATGTTGGGAGAGATGAAGAGGACAATAAAGGATTTGGTTCCAGAGTTGCTTCGTGGCATGCTTCCTGGACCAAATCCTTTACTGTCCTCATCATCGGCTTCGGAGCAGGTAATCCCCGCCTCTGGATCGGTTTTCCTTAGACCGCTTCCGTTGTTCGACGATTCAGAGGTGGCCCCATTAGAGGGGGCGTTCCACGACCCTGGCAGCAGGCTTATTGCCGCGCCGATAGGGGACCGTGGACGGTTGTCGCTGGAACCCGCGGGCTGCTTATCAGTCCAGGGGTATCCGCACGCCGCGGTGGCCAGTACCTCCTATGGCACCGTTCCTGGTCAGCCCGGGTTAGCTCTCTTTGCTGACCCGGGGTCTAATCTTTCTGACCAGGGTGATGAGGATTACCTGCTAGGGTCGCCGTCTGACGACGTGGACATGGATGAAGACGTTTGTGCACCCCTCGCGGGGAATACAGGCGGCTTCTTCCACGGTTTTACTCACCCTGGAGTAGAGTCCGCGGCTCAGGTGGTGGCCCAGGGCGCTGCTGATGGCCAGCGGTACCGCATACCTCGGCTTGCCGAGGGTGTTGCTGGTGCTGGCCGGGCCCGTGGTGGGGCGGTATGTGCCCCGCGCTCTGCCACGGCGCCTGCTCCTGGTCAAACCAGTGATATTGTCATGCCGGGGCTGTCAGGCCCGCATGTTTTCCCTGGCTTGCCAGGTGTATCAGCGTACCCGCCGTCAAGCTCTGCTGCTTGCGCTCAGGAGGAAGACGAAGGCCCTCGTCTTGTAGAGCGCTCGCAGTTAGCCACGGAGGAGGATTGGTCTGACGCTTGCCAGTGGTTGGTGAGCGTTAGGCCTGATCTGCCCGTGGAGCAGTCGGCTAGCCAGCGTGACCACAGGCCGTGGTTAGCTGGGAAACCGACTGCTAACGCTATGCCTTCTCTGCCGCTGGCGGAGCATGTCGTTGACATGTTCGAGGCGGCGGAGTCGTCCATTAAGTCGAGTGGACGTCTCGCGAAGGCCCCTCGCGAGGTGGCCAGGCGTTGTCGCATCGTGCCCCTGGATTACCAGCGGTACGGTGTGGTACCCAAGCCCAGCGTGGATGACCGCGCGGCTTTGGGTAAGGATGCGCGGCCAGGCTCCCGTTCTGACACGGGGGTCTTGTGCTCGAACGCGTTGCGTTCGGCGAATACCGCGTTGCGTGATGCGGAGGAGAGTGGGAGGGCTTCGATTGCCGCTCTGTCCCACGTCTCCCAGCTGTTACAGGGGGTAGTAACGGCATCCGCATCGCGCCAGCCAAGTCCGGTCACGGTCCAGCGAGCCATCCAGGATGGTATTAACCTGGCGCTGGACTGTATGACTCGGGCGGTGACCAGGAGTGTCCGGGCAAGACGCACGTTTGCCCTGGACAATCTGTGCCCGTCTCAGGACCTGTACAATAGGCTACTGCGTACGCCTATGACGGGTCCTGGTCTTTTTGGAGGTGAGGGATGTCGACACCTCCAGGAGACGGTCACCCTGGTGAATAACCAGAGGGCGCTGCGCGAGCAGTTTGAGGTGCTGCGTCGTGCTAACGTTCGCGCCGCGCCCCCTGCGTATCGTCCCCTGCAGGCTCGAGGTGGTGCTGGCCAAGTCAGAGGCCAGCCACCGTCGCAGCGTCGGCCTCGGCCGCGTGCGATTCGGCCAGCAGCGAGGGGGGCGCAGGTTCCTCAGGCGCCGTCAGCCAGGCAGCCGCCCGCGCACCGAGGTGCGCGCGGGGCGGGGCGGGGCGCGCGAGGATCTGGGCGTGGTTATCGGTCCTGACGGGACGGTTACCGCGGTAAGAACCACTCCGGTGTTTATGGCGACGGGGACAGTGCCGCTCTTGCATGCCTCGTGTCCACCTCTGTCCCTAGGTGGACCGGTGGGAGGCCGGCTAGCCGACCACATGCAAGAGTGGGAACGGTTAACTCAGGACCGTTTAGTCTTGCGATGGCTTTCCGTCGGGTATCATCCAGAGTGGATGACAGGCCCGCCGTCGCGACTGTCTCTAGTGCCAGTCTGGACTCCCATTCCGAGAGATCCAGAGCAAAGGTTGTGTATCGAGGAGGAGATAGATTCCCTCGTACAAAAGGGAGCTATTCAGCCGGCACAAAGGTGTCCGGGCTTCTATTCAACCCTGTTCTTAGTAACAAAACGCACCGGAGGGTGGAGACCGATTCTCAACCTCAAGCCATTGAACAAGTTCATCGAGACGCCCAGTTTCAAGATGGAAACGGTGCGCTCGGTGTTGGCGGGGTTGGAGAGGGGGATGTGGACGGCGTCGATAGATTTGAAGGACGCTTATTTCCACATCCCCATCCACGGGAGTTTCTGTCGCTTCCTGAGATTTGCATTCCAGGGCAGACAGTGGGAATTCAGGGTGTTGCCCTTCGGAATTTCCACGGCTCCTCGGGTTTTCACCCGTGTGGTTCTTGCGATCACAGCATACCTCCGCAGGAGAAGCATAGCAGTCCACACGTACATAGACGACTGGCTGTTAAAGGCACACGACAAGGAAGCTTTATCGGCCAATCTGGTGATTGTTTTGAAAACTCTCTCGGATTTGGGCTGGATGATAAATTTCCCGAAATCAGAGCTGACTCCATCCCAGAGGTTTGTTTACCTGGGAATGTTCTTCGATCTGGAGACGGGATATGTTTATCCTACTCAGGAGAGAGTGCAGAAACTCATCTCGTTAATTCAGTCAGTGTGCGACAGTCGTCATGTCCTGGCACGGGTTTACTTGAGAATGCTGGGGTTGATGGTTTCTTTGGAACCAGTCATTCCTCAGGCCGCCTTACGCAGGCGGCCGATCCAGTTGTTTCTCATGACACAATGGACCCAGAGTACAGGTTCGCTGGACTCGAACGTGTCAGTGTTGGCGCCTCTGATTCACCACCTGCAATGGTGGTTGCTCACAGAGAATCTCTTGGTGGGGGTTATGCTGACCCCTCCCCACCCTCAGGTGACTGTGTATACAGATGCATCAATGGAGGGCTGGGGGGCTTGCCTGGAAGAGTCCACGATATCAGGGCTTTGGAATCTGGAACAGTCAAAGGAACATATAAATCTACTGGAGCTAAGAGCAGTAGTCCTGGGCCTGGAACATTTCTTACAGAAAGTTCAGGGCAAGATTGTTCTTATTCGTTCAGACAACTCAACAGTTGTGACTTACATAAACCGCCAGGGCGGAACGAAGTCGCCCAGTCTCTGTATGATGACATGGAGACTGCTTTGTTGGTGTCTGGATCACCAGATTACCTTGAAAGCAGTTCATATTCCGGGAAGGTTAAACCTGCTAGCAGACTCATTGAGCCGAAGGATGAGTGTTTTACCCACGGAATGGCAACTAAATCAATGTGTGGCGGATCGTCTGTTCGACCATTGGGGGAAACCCAACATCGATTTGTTCGCAACGAAGAAGAATGCGAAGATGACGACGTACGTCTCTCCGATTCCGGATCCAAGCGCTTTCGCAACAGATGCGTTAGCTATCAGCTGGGGGAGAATGTATGCATACGCATTCCCTCCAGCAATCCTGATTCCAAAAATTCTTCAGAAAATCAGACAAGAGGAATGCCAAGTGCTTCTGATCGCCCCGGATTGACCAAGCCGATCATGGTATACGGATCTGCTGGACCTTCTGGTCTGCAATCCGGTTCCTCTGCCTCTGATGGACGATATTATCTTCCAGGGCAAGGTCCTTCACAACAATCCGTCAATGTTCAGATTGACTGCGTGGATGTTGTCAAGGAATCTAGAATTAAGGAGGGCTTTTCTGAGCAAGCAGCCATGTTTATGGCCAAAGCCAGGAGGGGGTCAACCTCCAGAGCATATAATTATAAAATCAACAGATTTGCAGAATGGTGCTCAAAAAGATGTATTGATCCAATGGATTCATCTATTCAGGTAGTAGCTGATTTCCTCTGTCACCTCTATGATGCCTATAGCCTCAAGCCTAACTCTATTGCTGGTTATAAGTCAGCATTAATGTCTTATTCCTTGCTTGGCTAAGAGGGGAAGTGATGAAGTAAATACATTAAATGTATTAATTAAAGGCATGGGCAATCTAAGACCAAGGAATCCACCGGTGATTCCGTCTTGGAGTTTATCGCTAGTGCTTCAAGTACTAGGTGATAAACCTTTTGAACCACTTAGTTCCATTTCTATGAAACTATTAACACTGAAGACTGTGTTTTTAATTGCTGCGGCCTCGGCTAGGCGTAGGAGTGAAATTCATGCCTTATCAGCCGAGGATGACCGTTTTGTGGTTTCAGGGGAAGGCCTTAAGCTGCTACTTAGGATTAATTTCTTGGCTAAAAATCAGTCGTTGAAATATCCAGGTCAACCTATTATTTTGCCTGCTTTGACTAGATATGATCCTAATTCTAAAGCATGGTGTCCCGTCCGGGCGCTTCTCCGGTACAAGCAACGTACATCGGCGTGGCGCACCGACCAGTCGGCGTTATGGTTGTCATATATTGAACCCCATGGCCGGGCTTCTAAGGACACCATTTCCAGGTGGATTGTTGAATGCATTCAGTTTTGTCATAAATCCGCCACCGGGAAGCAGGTTGACGTGGCCAAGGCTCACAGTGTCCGCGGCGTAGTGACATCCACTGCCCTATTTAATGGGGTCCCTGTGGATGATATTATGTCGGTGGCTCAATGGCACTGTGAGTCCAGTTTTACAGACCATTATCTCCGTGACACCTCTAATCCTCTCGCCTTGTCGATTTTGAAAAAATAACTCGGTTTATATTTTTTGAGGAGGTTTTTTCCTCACTGCTTATATATTTCACAATTAATTTATGGAAACACCCACTTTTTTGGGCCTGCATCAGTCTTCACCAATGGGAAGATGATGTCAGCAGCCATTTTCAACAAGGTCAGTCTTGTTCATGTGTTGTCCGTTGTTGATTGTATTGTCACGTTACCCGTTATTAATATGGTGATGGTTTGTGTATTTGTGTGGTTCATTGTTGAGAGTTTACGAAAATGGAGCTTTTTCGTCTCTGTCCTGTAGTACATGGCACTTGTACGTAGAGAGCGTATAGGACATTGAGGTCAGTCGACCCTTCCTCCCAGGAAGGAGGGGGGGGGGGGAGCGCATATGACATTCGGTCATCTCTCATACATCGGTGGTGTTATCCGATGGTTAGTCAAATCCTGACTGTTTTTCGTACAGTTTCAGAAGTTTAAGTGCCTTAAACGCAGAAAAGCGTATAGGGATGAGCTGGTCTTTTGACCTCGCCTCCCTCCCGCCAGATTCACTTTCGAATTCTGGCAATATCAAAAGTATTAGGGAGGTAAGTATACTCTTGAAGTGAAATAAACGAAATCTAGGATTTCTTTTTTCACGAGAGAGTTGATACTTACCTCCCTAGATACGGACCCGGCCTCTCCACCCCACAGAGGCTCGGTCTTCAGGCTCTTAATAGTTGCATGTGTGTCAGCCAATAATCTAGTCAGAGGAAGTGCTAGTCTGCGCATGCGCGGTGGTGGGGCTGGCATCCGCCAGACTACGCTCTGACTCCCTGCCCAGTAGGGGCACCTAACTGTTTTAATCTGAGTGTTTATTGAGTGAAAGCCAATATTTAGCAATATCAAAAGTATTAGGGAGGTAAGTATCAACTCTCTCGTGAAAAAAGAAATCCTAGATTTCGTTTATTTTGTGGCGGCTATTCTCTTTTATCCACTCCTCTAACCTAACATGCCTAATAAAAGGGATCACCAAATCTAAATCCACCCCCCCATTCACTTTTTATTGACTTTTGTGTAAGCCATCTAGCAAGCACCCCCATATCAAAGTTTCTTCAAATAAAATACAGAGAAAAGGAAAATGGCCGCCACAAAACAATATTTCGGATGCCTACCTGATACAAATGGCAAACGTGAATAATTAATTCACTTACTATTTTTTTTTACTTAAAAAAATTCTTAATTTCATAATGACCAATCAGCTTTAAAGGAATACTAATATTATCTCAAATGTTGTATTGCACTGACAAATTATAGTACATAGATCCCATACGATTCATTTCCTGCCTTGGATAACTACAGCTTCCAGTCAAATTATTTCCAAAATATTCAACAACTTACCTTGTTGACATGCCTGTAGTGTATGGATACATGAGGTTACTTTTCCGTTTACTCTCTTAGCCAGTCAATTAGCCTATTTTGGAATTTTATTAGCCAACCATGACAATTGTTCTCAAAAGCGAATTGGTGAGTTGGGTGTGTGTGCAAATTAATTTGGCAGGGTATTATGTAATGCACCATCGGTCCGGTCGGGCGTGCGGGCGGCAGGGTGGTTTCCGGATGATAACTCTGTTACTGTTTGTCGGATCGCATTGATACTTCATAGGGTGGTTGGATTAGGTCTTAGGAAGAAACCTATCGAAATCGACAATGATCCGAAATCCAAGATGCCCGCCAGCCACTGGGGGCCATCTTGAAAATTGGTTTTCGGATGATAACTCCATTACCGGTTATCGGATCGCGATGAAACTTCATGGAGTGGTTAGACTAGGTCTGGGGAAGAAACCTATCGAATTTGACAATGATCCGAAATCCAAGATTGCCGCCAGCCATCGGCGTCCATCTTGAAAATTAGTTTCCGGATGATAACTCCGTTACCGTTTATCAGATCACTATGAAACCTTATAGAGTGGTTGGACTAGGTCTGAGGAAGAAAGCTATCAAAATTGACAATGATCCGAAATCCAAGATGGCCACCAGCCACCGGTGGCCATCTTGAAAATTGGTTTCCAGATGATAACTCGTTATCGTTTATCAGGTCGCTATGAAACTTCATAGGGTGGTTCAACTACATCTGGTGAAAAAACCTATCTAGATTGACAATGATCCGAAATCCAAGATGGCCGCCAGCCACCGGTGGCCATCTTGAAAATTGGTTTCCAGATGATAACTCTGTTACCTTTTATCGGATCGCTTTGAAACTTCATAGAGGGGTTGGACTAGGTCTGAGGAAGAAACTTATCGAAATCGACCCTGATCCGAAATCCAAGATGGCCACCAGCCACGGGCTGCCATCTTGAAAGTTGGTTTCTGGATGATATCTCTGTTACCATTTATCGGATCACTTCCTAGGGTCGTTGGAATATGTCTGGTGAAGAAATCTATCAAAATTTACAATAATCCGACATCCAATATGGCCGACAGTCAGCGGCAGCCATCTTGAAAATAGGTTTCCGGATGATACCTCCTTGACTGTTTAGCGGATCGCTTTGACACTTCATAAGGATTACTGGTCTGATGAGTCTGAGGAAGAAATGGATATTTTCTTATAGCTGTCTTTCATTAGTTTGTCATCATGGCGGGGTATTATGCGCCGTTCGCGGAGCTCTTGTTATTATTATTATTATTATTATTATTATTATTATTTTCAGTGTTGCAATACTTGTTAGCTATGCGTTAGCTGGAAGTGAAGCATATGCAGAGCTTATTGGCATCAGGTATGTTGGGGTTATCTTGTGTTGCTGATGTAGGGGTGGTGAAAAATGTTTCATATTATATTTGTGTAGAGAGATGTGGTCATTGAGAAATGGATTGAATGAAATAGGCAAGTGCTGAGGAATGTGTTGGTAGACTAGACTAGAATCATTCATATTTTGTGTTTGGAGCGTATCTCGGAATTGACAATCTGATTTTGCTCAAATTTTAGCACAAGAAAATTTATGGCGTTAAACCTTTGGCAATCAGGCTCGCCCAAAATGGCTTCTGCGGTGGTCATGGGTAATTCCTGTTTGCAGACCATGAGAAGACTATTTGTTTAATAATTTCCCACTTTATTGGCTTAATGATTAAAGGGTTAAACAGTCAATCACCAAATATCGTAAATAAATTTATAATTCATTTTAATGTATATTTTAATTCAAGAATTAGAAACTAGCAAACAGTAAATGGAGCTGATGCCAATCAGAATTATATCATACATGTAGCGAGTGGTACCAGAGAAAACTTGTAGCACATTGATCGCTAACTGATAACAAACCTTTGGGCAAACATTAATAAAATTTACACCCGATAGCTCAAGAAACAACCAATCCAGAGCTTTCATTATATGGATAGCTTGATTAGGTACTCAGGCCCTAGAACTAGAAAATTAAATAAGCGTACATGACGCTTAGTAACGGTATGATGATCGAGGAGTGTACAAATTTAGACAAGTAAAATAATTACAAAAAATATGATACATACATTCAATCGACTTAAATTGAAAATTTAAGGAATACGTATGAAAATTTGCTTATGTATGTTTCGAGATTTTGTTCCATAAGTACAAATCTTGGTGGCCTCTGAAGTATATGTGATAGATGGCGGTAAAGTTGTATCTGATAACGTGGTTGAAGAAATCACACAGGTAAAAGTTAAATACCGTGATAATGCTGAATACAGAAGTCCGGTCATGGTAGAGAAATGAATGGATGCGGGAGATTCAGTCTGTCGTGGTGCCGAAGTGAAACTATACAAGGAAAAAACTCCATCCTAGGTCGCCAACTGTGTAGAAGAATAAATCGAACACAGTGGAAGAAGACTGTACAGTACCGTAAATCAGAGCTATGAAGTAGATACCTCTAGAATGTAGAGAAAATTAAAGTGACGACTGACCATGGCTATGAAGTTCTCAGCTTGAAGGAAATGTGATGATCCATGTGATAACCTTGCTCAGTTACGAATTCAGAAGATTGAGGCCAAAAGAAGACAAGTCGAAAAGATGATAGCGGTGAAGATGATAGCAATCGCTATCAAAGTTTGAAGATTTCAGAAAGTTGTAAAACGTCGCAAGAATAACGATAAAAGTCTGATCACTTCAGTAAAATTAATGCCGTCATAAAGATGACGTGCGATGGGAAATGTTCAAACGCTTCAATATGATAGAATCATCGCCAAAGTAGTGACGATAGACGATGACAAATATTTGAACTCTTCAGTAGATTAGATCTGACATAATGTAAAATGTATGGCAGTCAAACTGGTCTCATCGAAAGATTCCAGTCCGGGAACAAGAAACACTAGCTGGATGATATCAGTCGAGGATGGTGGATAATGGTTACATTGAAAGGATGACACAGGCACTCTATATTATATCGAGAATAATGATTTTACATAATGAGTACAAGGACTCTAGAGATAAGAGGCTCTTGGCCGACATGTGTGAGGGGCTTTGAGAGATGGTTCAGACTGATGAGTCGGCGGTGACGAGTTTCCCACCAAGCCATAGTCACGTGATTGATGAGTGAGCACACAATTTGATGTATAAATGCGCCGACGTTCATATGGTGCCTGAACATAATGATAGCCCTATTATACTAAAACTTTATAAAACTCGAGAATAGAAAACTAAAAATAATAATTATAGTAGAAAATTTAATAATTATACAATCAAATTCACTAATATACTAAAATTCCAGAGGAATTATGTTCCAGTCACAAGTACATAAATCATTGAAAGATATATGTTGTGTTTCTTCCAAATAATATTGGCGCCTTGTCTAGCATGTAAGCATTGACTTCGAGAACACTAGACCGAGTTACATAGTGGAGAGGGCTTAGGCTGATAGGACAGATCATACTATTCTCTGCACGGGGGTAACCATTCAGAGCCTAAATAGCATACAGGAATGATCAGATCAGAAACGATTGATCAATTAGTGTTTGATCATAAATATGGAATACATGGACAGTGGAGAGGGAATAATTGTTAATTCTGGGTTGACCCATCATATCTATGTTCTTTAGCTTAAGTGAAAACATTAATTATGGTATGACATCACAGATGTACTGGGATGTCACACATCATACTACACTCAAACAACTTCTACATCCAGGTTAGGTAACTAATCTTTCCTTATTATGATTCATCCTGGGATTGGAACCAACATTTTTGGAGATATCTCTGCTTGTCTTTCAGCCACTTCTATGTGATACCGGTGTTTGTGTCCATTCTAACTTTGCTGATTGTGTTTATGCTCACACTTATCCAGCCTGTTGTTTCATTGTTTACATTCATCAAAGGATCACTGCTTTTGGGAACGGTAATTATATACTATCTATCTGCTTCGTTCATAATCAGAATCGCTGTGTGAGCATGTGCATGCGTGCGTGCGTGCGTGCATGCGTGTGTGTGTACAATCTCTTCCTATAATGTGTTGTAGCATAGAACTAATGTTCCTAACTCTTTAACACTCATATTTGTTCAAGAAAATTTCATTTTTTCTCATAGAATATGCTTATTTGCAAGCCAAGAGATTATTTTCGAAAATTTACCGCTAAAAATAAGCAAGCCAGTCATGCCAGTGATAAGTTTTCAGAAATAGTCTTCTCTTGGTCTGCAAATGGCCATTTCTCAAGACCACTGCAGAAGCCATTCTTGGTAAGCTTTTGTGCTACGGTTTTAATGCCCCAAATATTGATAATCAACTTGCGTCACATGCAGGACAGTTGAGGGAACAGATAGAATGGTTGTGTTATACTTTGACCCTTATTAACATGGCATATAACTAAAACCCTTTCTGCACTGCAAGAGATTAAGGGCTCAGCCCATCATCAGAATGGATGAATCCTATCTGTCACTCATAAATATGATGTCATAATCAATCTTGTCACATGTAGGCTGATGTCACAATCATAATGGACTAAGTATATTCTGTCCATTATGCAGCTGTAATAGTCCGGAAAGTATACAAATTGTACGTCTGATGGATGTACTATAAATTTAATAAACATTCTGTTGAATATTTTGAATCTAATTTAGCTGGACACTTGTTTTATCATATGTTGCTTATTGGTTGATTTATCATATATGCTTTGCTCTGCCCAGCGCTACCCTGTGGCTAGCTTTACATAGCAATCCTGTCAAATTAGTTTCAAAATATTCAACAGAATTTTTATTAAATCATGAATTCATCAAATACATGCAATTTGTACAGTTTTTATTACAGGCTTTTAGCGTTTCATAACGTAACTACGTAATTTTGATTGTAATGTCAGCTAAATAGTGGTGTAATTGATTTAACATTAGATACCTGAGTGACAGATCGTGTCGCTACATTTATACATCCTTAAGCAATTTCGCATTATTTTTCAGGTCGTTGTAACGTTTTTTGTTGGGACCAGTATGCATATGAAAATCAAAAATGATTTTTTACATGTGGGCGATCCGTTACTCATGGGAACAGTTGCTTTAGGTAAGTGAAATTTCAAAAGCTCTGTCATACTGTACAGCTCTGAAATAAGTTAACATGTTTCCGAGACAACAGAAACATTATTCAGTACAATTTTGAACACAATGTATGAGATGCTCTGTTTGATTGTTTTGTACTTAGGACTTTGGCGTTAAGGCAGCAATGGCTTCCAATGAAATTAAGTTTAAAAAATTCAACAGTATGTTTTACTTTGCTTTGAAAACATGTTAAGTTATTTTTTTAGCTGTACTGTAAGACAGAGTGGGTAAGTAGTGTGTATATACTACTTAGCCTTCATACGCGGATTGCCAGTTGGAGTCCAGTGAAGCTAAGTTATTGACATTGGGGTTGAATGGTCTCGCATATTAAGTCAATGTGGAACATTAATCTTTCCATACAATAACTTGACACTTGCCCTGTAAGAGATAGAGGTTAGTGCATTCAGGTATGTGTGTGCGTGCGTGCGAATGTGTGTGTGTGCATGTGTGTGCAAGCATGCATGCATGAGTGTGCGCATGCGTGTGCACACATGCCTGTCTGTCTGGTATCTAAAAAAACTACTGTTCAATTTGGCTTAAATTTTAACATAAATGACCCTACCGTGAAAAGGATTATCCGGAATTTGGACGTGATCTTGATAACCAACCAAGCCCTGGATCCGATCAAATTACTCATGTATACATGTATGTATCGCGGAAACTAATTGTCTGATTTAGTCAAATTTTGACCATACACTACGAGTGATAAAAAGGGACAAAGAAGGTCAAGGTCTTCAATCTCTGATTGCTCTTGTATTTCATATGTCTTCACATCATATGGATTTTAGAGTAGTTTCAAAATCATTATACCTGTTATATAGAATTTGTTATACATTAGTTTGTGGTTTTGCAAGTGTTGCTTATGAAAAATGTTTGATTCAATCCGCAGGTGGTGTATTTCAAACAATGCCAATGTTGTATGAAAAAATCAAACCCGTACCTAATCAGGTAGGTAGGTCAGTTATAATAATTGTTTTTGAATATTTGTGATACTGGCCATTCAGGCGTGACAGGGTTAACAGCAAGGACACTTGTATGTGGGGTTGCTATTTCATTTAGGGTTGTGCGATATTGCTCTAGACAATATCTCGATTTATACTGCATCTAGAATCGCGATATATCGATATATCGTCGCCCCTTATGTCACAAAGTTGAGAGAAATATTGGTGGTTGTTTATTATGGGCAAGCACACCTATACAAATTGGTAATATAGTGTCAATGAAAATCTGCTTAAACTTGAATATGTTGCGATTACTTTGACTGGAAGCTGTTGCTGCCTTAAGCAACAACATCTTCCAGTCAAAGCAATTTCAAAATATTCAACATGTCACCATAAATGTTTGGAGATTCTCCGATTTTCGCAGTTTAGCATCGTAAAATATCGTTATCTTGTACCGAATCGTGATATATCGAAATATCGAAAAATCATACACCTCTAGTTTCATTTCTGTATCCTCCCATGGTACAGTGATAATGAACACTATTTGCTAATCATTGCTGTACAGTACAGCTCATAAATAAGTTAACATGTTTCCAAATCAAAAACAGAAGCATGTTAGTAAGAAATGTACTGTTGAATATGTTGAACATGATTGGAATCAAATTATGTTCAAAATATCCAACAGTACATTTTATTTCGTTTTGGAAACATTTAAAGTTATTTCTGAGTTGTACTGTAAGAGTTGAGGGTCATCGCAATGGCACAATATATTGTCTTCAAATTGCTTGAAAATAATTTCACTATAGCGCAATGACTTGCATTCAAATTATTAAAACATATTCCCACACTTTTACCGTGTGATTGAGATGCTGATACATAATGGAGAGCATTAATGACAATGCCACATGAATAATCTCTTCCTATAATGCTGGTTGCCCATGCTATCTCTGGTTTTATTGACATTTCCCCCACCACACTTCCACCTTGATTGCATGCTGCGGCAGAATATTGCTTGTGTACTCTCATTTCCATACCCGTGGCACCTGATTTAACCATTTAATGGTCAAGCCGGCCAAAATAGGCCTCTGAATTGGGCTTCAGGAATGTCCATTTGCAGGCCAAGAGAAGACTATTTTTTTTAATTTACGACTGGAATGACTGGCTCGATAACCGAATGTATGACGTAGCTAAGCCCATCATGAACTTTTAAAAGTCTACTATTTAATAACCATTCTGATAGGCAGCGATAGCACCCAGTCAAATTAGTTTCAAAATAGTAGCAGGTTAGTTACCTTGAAATTGCAATTGCAAAAAGCAGATTATTTCCTAAATGAATTTCCATTTGCAGGCCAAGAGAAGAGAAGAAATTTCCAAAAGTATTCTATCCTAGTCCTGCAAATAAATATTTCTCAATACGTCTGCAGAAGCAGTTTTTTTGTCTGACTTGAGTGTTAAAGGGTTAAGCATAGTCCACAGGTGATACAGAATTCATCATATCTCAGATATCTAGCATTGAAATGCTTGCTTATTATTCACCGTGTAATAGTGGAAAACAATACATTCCTGTCTTCTGTTGCAGATTTTAAACTTCAGACGAGCAGTGCTTCTCGCTATAACTACATGTACAGTATTGAATATTTTATGGTGAGTTTATTTATTCAACGCTTTCATTGCAAAGCACAAAATCAAACTCAAAATCTTAATAGGGGCATCAAGTTTCCATTCAAGTATCTGTTGTCGCAATCAATTAATGAATCCAGTTTATAGATCAATAATATAGTATAATCAACTATGTCTCATGTAGGTTGACATCGTAATCAATTATGTCATGAATGACATGATTTAGTCCGTCACAAATGCTTAATAGTCTGTCAAGTTATACAAATTGTATGCCTTTACTGTTTAATAAACATGCTGTTGTATATTTTGAAACTAATTTGACTGGCCACTATTGCTGCCTATGCGGCCAGTGAAATTAGTTAAAAATATTCAACAGCTTACCTGTATAGTTTTCTGGAAGTTGAGATTCAGAGAGTGCAGGGATCGATCGATCCGAACACGGGCAAAGAGTGGGTGGAACTTAGCTAGAGATGGCGGGGCATAGCTAAAACCAGTTTCTCCATTACTTAGCTGATGTCACAATCAAAATAGCGTAGCTTCATCATGAAACTTGAAATGTACATCACGAAAGTCTGCGACTTGTATGTTTTTGATGAATTTACAATTTAATAGCAAAAACATTGTGTTGGATATTATGAACCTAATTTGACTGTTGAAATTAATACACTATATACAGTAACAGCTCCCTGTCAAAATGGTTTCAAAATATTCAATAGCTTTTCTGTTAACCCTTATCACACTGATGACAATATTCTATCTTTTACGGTGTCAATGGCAAAGAGAGATGATAACAACGTAGTCAGTTGTATCAACTACTCGTCGAAGGTTGTTAAGCCTGACGCTTGGTCTCGATGTGAGACCAAAAGTCAGTGATCTGGACTGGAATTTTCTTCCCTTTTATACCCTTGGGCGAGCCTGTGGATTAAGTCGATCTTGACTATATATGGGCTGAAAAGCACCAGATTGGCGGTTCCCCATTTGGAATTTTTGGGGGTTTGGCGGCCTGGTCAAACATTTTACTGGTTGACCTGTTTTGGCGGCCTGTGACTGTTTTTTGACGGTTGTGACTTTTTTACCAGTTGTGCCAGTTTTGGGGGTTTGTGACCATTTTTTGGCAGTTGTGATAATTTGTACGTTTTTTGCCGGTTCTGCCATTTTTGGCGGTTGAGCAACTTTTTTGGTGGTTGTGGTCATTTTTACCAGTTGTGAGTTTTTTTATCGGTTGTGTCCATTTTGGCTGTTGAAAAAACTTTTTGACGGTTCAGGATTTTCTACTGGTTGTAGGTCATTTTGGTAAAAGATTTCCAAGGATTTTCTGAAGGTCAAGATCATAGAGGTATTGCTCCTTTAGTGGAGATTTTTTGCCTGCTTGTATGGACTCAATCCACAGGCTCGCCCAGGAAGGGTATAAAAGGGAAGAAAATTCCAGTCCAGATCATTCAGACTTTTGGTCTCACATCGAGACCAAGCGTCAGGCTTAACAACCTTCGACGAGTAGCTCATTTAACTGACTATGTTGTTATTATCTGTCATTTCACAATTGATTCATCCAGCAAACTGTTGCCATGGGAAACGGAGATAGTCACAATACCTCCGCTGTCCACACTGAGTCTAAACTCAGTAGGTTTGGACACGCAAGCCGCCAGGTCTACACAGACCGGAATGCCACTAAAACAACCGGTAACAATTACAACCAGTGAAGTTGACCACAACCGCCAAAAAAAGTTGCCCAACCGCCAAAAATGGCAGAACCAGCAATGACCATCCACAAGTATGTAGGGGAAAATATGCCATTCTAAAATCAGAATCCAATGACATCTCAGATTGATATCAAACCGCCATAGGTATTCTCATCAGACCTGGATGATGAAAACTCCACCTAATGGAGAACACAGAAAGAATGTCTTTGGATACACCAGCTCCACCCAATGGAGCCTATAGACACAAACCGAGCAGGATAAGGGACGCCCTTTCCCTGGACCAACACGCCCACCACGGGCGGACACGCCCAGTATGTTGTTATTATACATTTCTCAACAATTTTGGTGGAAGATGTTGCTGTCTACAACAGCACCATCCTCCACCAAATTTGTTGAAAACTAAACATCAGTTCATCTTTCACTTTAATTTGGAAATTAAAAATTTTGACAGTGGTAAGGGTTAAAGTATAAAAGTATATAAATGAATCCCAAAACGTGTACAAAGTGGCCGGAGCTTATCTAAAAATATAATTCTCTCATTTGCATTGAAATTGGGATTCTAGGAATTCAGAGTTCAATGTGTATAAATCAATAGACCTTTCCACTTTATCCTATGACATCATAATGAACTACGTGGCGTGTAGAATGACATCGTAATGAATGATGAAATCATGAATGGCCTAGATAAGTATGTCACGAACGCATATTTGAAGCCAGACATTATATATATATATATATATATATATATATATATATATATATATATATATATATATATATATATATATACGTTATTTCTATGAATTGTATTTCTTTACTATTTAATAAATAAATATTTTGTTGACTATTTTGAACTAATGTGACTGAGGGCTGGCTGTTGCTGCCAGCAACAACACCCAGTCAAATTAGTTAAAATAGTCAACAGCTTACCTGTATAGTTTTCAGGAAATTGATAGTTAGAGCATTCGGGGATCGATCAGTCCCAACATGACGAGGTGTAGGTGGAGTTTAGCTATAGATGGGCGGGGCATAGCTAAACCTGGAAAAGTCAGTTCCAAAACATGTACAAGTGGCTTAGAGCTTACAAATGTAACCCTCCCATTTTTTCCCAGTTAGGATTTTTTTTAATTACTTTGAAATTTGTCAAAAATTTGATTTCTCATGCCTAACTAGAAAGCATGCATAATTTCGCTACAAATTTCAAGAGTATCGTGTGATAACGATTGCTGTTCAAGGAACTCTATTCATATTAGCCAGAGTTATCTCCTCTGAAAGATGTAAAGCTTTGGTTGCTGCTGGATTCAATTAACCCTTTAACACTCATATTAGCCAAAACTGCTTCTGCAGTGGTCTTCAGAAATGTCCATTTGCAGACCAAGAGAAGACTATTTTTGAAATTTTACCACGGGAATGGCTGGCTCGATAACCACGCCAGTCATTTCAGTGGTAAATTGTCAATAATAGTTTACTCTTGGTCTGCAAATGGACATTTAAAATTTTCTTAAATAAATTTGAGTGTTAAATGTTTAATACACGCATGGCCAGCACTCATCCGTTATTAATCTATTATTATCCTTATCTACAGGTGCTGGGCTGTTTTAGAAATTGTTCCACAGACAGCGGATTGCGGAGGTACATACATAACAAATGTTCTCGTGAATGAAAGTATATTCACTACACCTGAAGAATCTCCACACTCTACTACTAAAAGTGCTGTATTGCTATTGAATGATCCAACAGAGATTATGACGACAATTGATTATTCTCCACGAAGCTGTTTTACAAATATTACATTAGAACGGTGAGCTTATCATAAAAATAGAATGGACCTTTCCGGTTTTAGCCCATCTCTAGCTAATCTCCACCCACACCGCGTTCCTGTTGGGATCGATCGATCCCTGAACTCCCTGACTCGATTTCCACAAAACTACATGTAAGCCGCTGAATATTTTGAAACTAATTTTACTGGGTGCTGTTGCTGCCATAAGCCAGTCAAATTAGTTTCAAAATATTCAACAGAATGTTTATTAAATAGTAAAGATATACAATTCGTACCACTTGTGGGACTATTAAGCATTTAAGACAGACTAAATCGAGTCATTTATGCTGTAATTGACTATGATGTCATCCTACACGCCATATAGTTGATTATGATGTCAAATGATGCATTGATAAACTTGAAAGGTCCATTACTAGATTTTGCTTAACCCTTGGTCAAACCGTCCTAAACTGCCTTCTGTGGTGGCCCTCAGGAATATCTGTATGCAGGCCAAGAAGACTATTTTGAAAATTTTACCACTGGAATTACTGACTCGATAGTTGATAGCATTGTTATTAGCTCACATGACCTGAAAGGCTGAGTTACCTTACGGTATGGCGACCATCCGCCATTCATCTGTTATCCATTGTCCATCCATCGCCTATCAACTTTGGCTTTAAAACACATCTCCTTATTTACCCTGTGGCGGATTTCAACTGAATTTGAGTGGAGGGACCATATAGTGGTAGGCTTCAGAACATGTAGAGAATTTTGATTGTTCAATTTTTCCAGTGGTCATCTTTGAGTTTTCGAGAAACTTAGGGAAATTAGTTATTAAAAGCCTACTCATGGAAGGTGGGAGCTGTTGCTTCAACAGGTTCCAGTCAAATTAGGTTCAAAATATTCAACGGTATTCCTGTCCAGTCGAAACTAAGACTGAAGTTTTAAGTGGTACTAGGTTAACAAAAAAGTGTACCAATCGAGCCAGTCATTCCAGTGGTAAATTTCCAAAAATAGTCTTCTCTTGGTCTGCAAATGGACATTTTCTAAGACCACTGCAGAAGCCATTTTTGGATGATATGAGTGTTAAAGGGTTAACGAACATCATACTGGATTAATCCACTTTTTGCCATGCCCCGCCAATTTCTAGCTAATCTCCTTCCACGCTTTGTCAGTGTTGGGATCGATCAAACCCTGAATTCCCAGAATCCCTATATCACGGTAACTACGGACGTAACCTTTTGAATATTTTGAAACTAATTTTACTGGGTGCTGTTGGCCAGTCAAATTAGTTTCAAAATTTTCAAAAGAATGTTTATTAAATAGCAAATCCATCAAAGTCATACAATTTGTACACTGGATGGACTATTCCATCATCATGACGGATTATTTCTGTCATTTATTATTGTAACTTCAGCCTGCATGTAACGTAATTGATTATGACGTCATCGTCATATACTTGATCGACATCTTGGATTCATAAATTGCAATGTAATTTGGTCAATTCTGATTTCAGAGCTGCCAGTAATGGTGAAATATCTACAGTACCTTTAACACAGGTATGCATGTATAATACATTATCATTATCATTTATATTTACACCTACCAACCAGTTAGCGTTGTTTTGAAAATATACCACTGGAATGAGTGGGCTCGATAACCGAGCTAGTCATTCCAGTGGTACATTTTCAAAGTAGCCTCTTGGCCTACAAATAGTAAGAAATAGTGATTTGATTTCGCCACCCATGCAGATGTCCATTCACCCATGATGTGTTGTTGAGTAATTGATGCGATGCTTTGTGAATCAATGGAGAGATATTCTAGTCAGTTATGTATTGTCATAATCAAAATAGGTCACTCGCTGCCTGACGTCGCGATCAAAATTATGTAAGTCCATTATGAAGTCGAAACGTCTCACGAAAGTGTTTAAATTGTATGTTGTTGGTGAATTTTCAAGTTAATGAACTTTCTATTGAATATTTTGAAATTAATTTCACTGGGAGGTGTTAATGAATTGCAAAATGTTCAACGGCTTAAGTTATGCGTATAGTTACCTTGAAAAATTTCAGATTCTGGAACTGCGTGGTTCAAAGCGATAAAATCGATTCCAACATGCATAAAAATTGCCCGAGCTTAGCTAGAAATGTACTGGCATAGCTAGAAATGTACTGGCATAGCTAGAAATGTACTGGCATAGCTAGAAATGGATCCCTCTTAACCATTAAATGGCCATACCGGCCGTAGCCGACCTCTGTTATGGTCTTGTGGAATATCCATTTACTGGCCAAGAGGATAGAATATTAAAAAATTTAGCACTGGAATGACTCGCTCGATAACCGAGCCAGTCATTTCGGTGATAAATTTTCTAAAATTGTATCCTCTTGGCCTGTAAATGGACATTCAATAAGAAAATATTTAAATTTTATTTACCAAATTTGTCCATTAAAGATGCATATTCACACCAGAATGCTTGAAAATAAAATTGTTAAAATGTATTCTTTTATAGGATTAAATTATGTCTCTATATGTAATGAAACGAAATAAATCTTAACATATGATTATTTCATTTCATATAAATTAATTTTTTTTTTGAGTTTTTGAAATTGAAATAGAGGCGCGTGTTGGTTTCCGTCAATATTTGCCAGAGTTATTTCCCTTGAAAAATACAAGCTTAGTTAATTTGATGTTTTCTGGGCAATAACTCATGCTAGACTAAACGGATTTGAACCAAATTCACAATTTACATAATAATACTAATACGAAACTTAGGTTCGTGTTTCATTAGTTTCTGTCAATATTTGCCAGGGTTATCACCCTTGAAGATATAAACTTCATTATTTGGCCGTTTCTGGGTAATAGCCCATGCTAGACTAAACAGATTTGAATCAAATTCAGAATTTAGTTTAAAAATTACGGAGGTCAAGTTCCCGTTTCGTTAGTTTATGAAAATATTTGCCAGAGTTGTCACCCTTGAAAAATACAAACTTAATTAATTTAACATTATTCCCTTACGACAAGCACTGTAATGTAAGCACATAATGTCAGTTCTACAGAGCAACACGTGAATTGTCCATATGCCTTACATCTCATTTCAGCAAAAGATGGAATCTAGAGGATTTGTATTGCTTGCAATGCCTTGTTCATTCTGAATTGCAAAGATTGGTCACATGTGAGATCTATGAGACTTTTTCATTATCTTGAAGCGATTAAATGTTGTGTGCTGCCAGACTTTCAAATAAAATTGATTTCAAAATGATCAGACTTTTAACTATCGCTATTTAAGCATGTTTGTTTTTCAGATAATTCATGAATATTATCCATCAGTCAACTGGATAGCCTTCCTTGTCGAGATGTTTATCATCATCAGTATTACAGTGTCTTATCTTACCATAGGAGCGGCTATGCATCACACGTGTAAGCTGTGTGTGTGTATGTGTGTGTGTGCGTGCGTGCGTACAAGAGGGCATTGTGCATATGTTTGTGCATGCACAGGTGTCTGTGTTGCAGCGTCTTATCTGACAATGCGCTAGTTGCCAGCTATGCATCGCACATCTGTGTGTGTGTGTGTGTTAGAGCTGGGCGGTCTGACGGTAGTACCTTGAGGACCGCGGTATACCGTGACCATTGACATTTCCAAATACCGTGAATACCGTCCATAATGTTTGAGCAATATTTGAGAAATATATTCATAAAATCTGCCTTGACCAAGAGTAAATAGGTGCTAATAGTGCCAAAAATACAGGCGTCCCTACCTATTAGCCGAGTTGAGGTGAAAGGGTCGTTGTAAAAACAAACATCAAGACGTCAATTACAAAATAATGACAGGCAGAATTGTATGTCAAACGTACGTCTTGAAAGTCTCATGGTGAAATTGCTTTATTTAAAACATCTAAAGTCATTCTCTGTCCGTCCGCGATGGTAATTACACTATAATATATTCCCTATTCCCGTTTCTATTATTTGTAATTTATTACTCCAAGCATTTTGTCACCAAACAAACACGCTAGAATAACAAAATAACATACAAACTGCGTGCTATTCGAACGCAACAGCGATCTCGCAAAGACGTATCTGATTGGTTGTTCATGAACTAGACCGTGGGAAAATACATTACTATGCTGAATTTATCAATGAAAATTTACTAAAACGTAGTATTTGCTATTTTATTAAGAATGAGCAGCGTTGAAGTCATTATTTTTTTATTTTTCTGGCTTGTTTTAAGAAATTTCTTTAAGGATTAAATCCAGTTTAAGTAACGACACCTAAAAATTATAGTGTTTTAGTTTTTGTAATTCATTTTTCAACTGACTACACGTCGGAAGTTCGCGGAAATAGCTTTTTACACGCATTGTTCACGTGAAGCATGGCGAGTAACGAGTCTGCACATCGGGTACTCGGTAATTATCAGGAGCTTTGGAATCGGCTATATTCAAGTCGTGTTATATGTATGTGTATAGGCCTGTTTTCGCGAGTAACAGAATATATGACCAACAGAAATAAAAGAGTACAACACTCGCCCGGTTTAAATACTCGCAGATTTTGTCTAGACTCTGTTTATCAAAGCGCTCGACTGCCAAAATAAAATGTGCCGTTTGCTGGCCGCACGCATTAATAGCAAGAACAATCCAGATTGAAAATAGTGCACCCCAATGTCTCAAACAGCGGGTTATAGTTAGTGAGTCGACCACACCCTTTGACCGATATTCCCATGAATGATATTATGTCAATAAAAATAGTGGCCTAATAAAATCGTGAAACTAAACAGTCGCAATAGGCATGTTTTTCTTCTCAAAATCAGGAAGCCGATTTATTTATTTTACCTATATTTACCGTTGATTGGAGATGGAAGTGAAAAGGAAATGGGAAAAATTGTTCTAATTTCTTGGCATGCCCCAAGCTGAGATGATGGTATACCGTGGTACCGCGGTATTTTTTCTTGGTACCGATACCGTCATGTAAATATCAATACCGCCCAGCTCTAGTGTCTGTGTGTGTGTGTGTGTGTGTGTGTGTGTGTGTGTGTGTGTGTGTGCGCGTGTGTGCGAGTCAGTGTGCATGCATATTTGTATGCATGCATCTTAGGTCATATCTGTTGATAGGGGTGTGTGTGTACGTTCATGCATGCGTGTGTGTGTGCGTGGGTGGGTGGGTGGGTGTGTGTGCGCGTGTGTGTGTGCGCCAGTCAGTGTGTTTGCATGTTTGTATGCATGCATCTTAGGTCATATCTGTTGATAGGTGGGGGGGTGTGTGTGTGTGTGTGTGTGTGCGTTCATGCGTGCGTGGGCGGGCGGGCATGTGTGTGTGTGTGTGCACGTCCATGCATGCATGTGCGTGTGCCAGTGTGTGTTCCTGTATGTGCGCGCATGTGTGTGCATGTGCATATGTGTGTGAGCATGCACATGCTTTATATGTACTGTATGTGTATTCTGTCTCTTTGTTTCAGTATCTGGCTGGGTTGATTCATTTTGGGAAAGTGCGAGGCTGTCTGCATATCAAGCCAAGATACATCTGAACCCAGACAGTAAATTCTGCAAACTCTGCAGTAACCAATTGTAAGTGTTCGCGTGTGCGTGCCTGAGTGCATGCATGCAATGTGTTACTTGTATTACAGATGCTATATTTTTAAGTTGCAATTGTATGTGAATTAAAGAATGTCATGTGAGTTGCATTAACACATTACAATCCAACAGAGGCTTGGAGGAGCGCCTGAATAAGAGAATTGACTCGGCTTTGGGTGTATGGGTGGCCCAGTTTAAAGCCATGTTTGAGTCCCTGCAATCCACGATCCCGTCGAAGCAGTCTGGTGCAGGACTACTTTTCGGTGGTCTGGCCGGTGCTACCGAGAGTGTTGCACCTGTACCTCCTGTTGCGTTGGGTCAAGAGCCGACGGCAGAGGAGGAAGAGCTTTTGCTCATGGAGGATTCCGGCATGCCGGATCTTTCCGCGATGGCTGTACCTGGTACATCCCAAGGTTCTCCTTCGGGTTATGTATGGGTTTGCCAGCCGGGTGGTGATGTTGACATTCCGTCGGGCATCTTCCATCCAGATTTTGTTCATCCCGTGCTGCCGTTGGAGTCGTGTTTGACTTAATCGATATACTGATATTTTTTCAAAATTAGAAGTTGTAGTAGCTTCTTTGCACTCTACTGGACTGCCCTAGCTGAGACTTGGGGCTGACACGGGTCTGGTGGGTGTTGCATCCCCTTTTTTCGACAGCCCTCTGGATTTTGTGCGGATAAAAGAGGGGGGGAGAGGGGGGGAGAGCGCGGTCTAGACCATGGAAGTTTAGCACTCTATGAGTCAGATGGCAGAACCCAAGCGTATGCCAGGGTTCTTGTCTCTTCACAACCTTCTCTGTTGGATGGTTGATGAGTGCTGGTTTGAGCCTCACCTCCTCCCACCGGTATTTCTTGGCTGTTGAAATCCGGAGTTTATCATAATAGTACATCTGGTAAGTATTATTCGAAGTAGAATAAAAAAAGCATCCGCTTTTGTTTCTACGAGAATTCTTAATTGAGAAATTTGACATGTGAGTGATAAGGGTTAAACAAATTTGAGGGTTAAAGGGTTAATTTGATTCATTAGAATTTTCTCGACTAACATATCTATGTTGTTTATTGTTTTTCAGTGCGTGTTCCTCTGCTGTGTCTCTGCTCGTATTTGCCAGTGTGTTCGCTATAGCAATGATTGACCCAAAAGTGAGTAGATAGTCATTGCTTTCATTTACACATTGCGCGTAGACCTCAAACAGTTTAATATTTAACACTTGTTTGTCTGAGATCCCAGTATCTCAATGGAGGAATCTGATCTGTCGCACAAGTAACAAGGCCCGAAGAGCGCATAAATCGAGAATAAGCTTCCCATGTGATTTAAAAGCTGCATTCTGATTGGTCTGTTTCTGCTTTGCCCTAGGGCATAAACTACACCCTCTGTGAATATGGTTCCTGATGTCATAATCAGGTATGTTATGAGTTGGCTGATGTCACAATCATAATGACGTATATATCTATCACTAAATTCTGTCATTAGTGTACATAGTGCACGAATTGTATGTCTTGATGAATTTACAATTTAAACCTTTAGCTCTCAAATTTATTTAAAAATTTCAATTTTCTTATAGAAAATTTCCATTTGCGGACCAAGAGAAGAGTATTTTTGAAAATTTACCAGTGGAATGACTGGCTCGGTTGACTGGGAGTATGGTAGTAACAGTCCCCAGTCAAATATGCAACAGCTTACCTGTATACAGTAGTTACCTTGAAATTTTAATTCTCGAAATTCAGGTTTCTAAGTTTCAAAATCGACTGAAAGCTGGAACTTGGGTTTGTTCTCTCCAAACTTGTTAGCTGCTATGCAATCTTTCTCATGGTATCTAAATTCTGGAGCGCCCAGGGACCCCACACCCTGAAATCTGGGGGTCCCCAGCTGAAATCTTGGGTTCCCAAGACCAAAATTTGGAGTCCCCAAGCAGTGCTATCCTACCCATGCTAAAATTAGATGGTACCATGGACCCACAACTATGACTTATGTATGTCCCATGCTAGACTTGGTAGGTATTTTTATGCAAAAGCCTATAAAACTACTTAGTTTTTAAAAATCATACAAGATTTTCAGTTGTCCCATGGGACCTACTGCCATTACTTTTGGGGGTCCCAGGATGAATTTTGGGGGTATATACCCTCAAAAGGACCCTTATAAGAATCACTGCTGATATGTATTCTTGACTGGAATGGATTTGAAGCAAATTTGGTAGCAACTTAATTAATATTATCAAGGAAAGAAATTTTGTGTTTTGTAAAGTTTTGTTCATATTTTGTCAACGCCAATGAGTTATTAAATTTCAGTTCAACAAATGCAGGAATTATATGGCGATTTGGATTTCTGTCAATGCCTTGTTCTACTTTAAATGATTTCTAATTATTACGCTAGGGATATATTAGGTTTACCTAGATCGTACAAGTCTGTACACCGCGTAAAACACCTTGTACAGGGTTTGCACACATTTACAAAGCACTTGAATTATGACGTCAGTCCTTGAATGTGTTTGAATTTGAAAATTCCTGGAAAATGACATTAAGGCATTGAAAGGGTACTTGAAGGCATGTCTCTTCACCACTGTATGACTCCAGCACTGAACCTCTCTTACTCGAAGCATCTAATTTTCAAAATTCTGCAGGGGAGGTTGTCCTGACCCACCCCCTCACAAATCCACCCCAGCATATATAGCCCAGATTTACTTTTTGAAAATGAAACAAGTAGTCCTTGAAAAGTACTTAATGAATCGGTTAAAATTCTTGTAGGCACCATGTTGTTGTATAGTTGTACAAATTGTTGTTTTCTTGCAGGGTTTTGTGAATGTTTTGGAAAAGTTTGCGTCACTTACTCTGAATCTACAAAGTGGTGTGTTTGTTTTCCTCATGATAAGACGGTCTGCATATTCAAGTTCTACCAGGTAATTAAGGCTAAAAATTAACATGACTTTCATGAAGAATCATACAAAGCTCTCCATCAGAAAATTCATAGACCTCTGATATATTGTACTGATCCGTAATATATAAAGTTTCTTGAATCTCGTGAAAACATCATTTATATATTATCAAGATAATTAACCTTTTAATTGTCAAAGTTTTTCAAGAAAATCTAAATTTGTGCTTTTTCAGCATCCATTTGTCGGCCACAAAAAACCTATTTACTGTTGAAAAGAATGCTCGATTATCGTGCTAGTCATTCCAGTGGTAATTTTGCAAACTTAAGATAGAACTCTTGGGGTGGTAATTTTCATTTCTCTAGACCATTACTTACACCAACTTGCTAATAAAGTAAGTTAAATCCATTTAGAATTTTGTCTTCACTACTTCTGGTGAAGTATGGTGATCCGGCCCGATTAGGTACCATTATAAAGTAGTGATCCGAATCTGATCCATAAGGCGAACAAGAACAAATACCCGCATCATTGATATGTTTTTCAATCGGGCTGCCATGAGGTCAAAGTTGTCTATTTTGAAAACAATGTTGGTGAAAGCTGTCTGTTTGGTCTCAGGTTTTGACCCCAAAATTGGCATACGTCCTTGGGACCCCTCGGGCAAGTTTGCACTCAAGATTGGAGATCACTCCAGCAGAACCAAAATTATTAAGTAACCGAGCCAGTCATTCTAGTGATAAAGTTTCAAAAATAGGCTTCTCTTGATCTGCAAATTGACATTTTCTTTGAGAAAATTGAAATTTTGTTGAACAACTTTAAGGCTTAAATGGTTAAGAACCAGAACATCAAGACGAAGCACTC